>CM022762.1:24769377-25161877 GCA_012411365.1 Ameiurus melas | reverse complement strand
TCAGACACAAAATCGGGTCCTTAGAGAAGAACAACGGTCCGGTGCATCCAGTGCATGTGTGGGATCGAGAGGAAAATAAATAAATAAAAGCCTCACCCCACACACCGCTGCCTGCATGATGGCATCGAAGCCGCACTCTGGAATGTCATTGTTTGCGGAGATTTGCTGTTCGGAAACGATCTTATTGAACTGGTCTGTGCTGCTTGTTAATGGAAGGACGTGTCTGTATCCGAACGTGGGCAAGCAAACGTGTTCTTCGTTCCTGGGGAACAAAATAAAGTCATGTAATGACATATTCTTCTTCATATCTTCAGCAAGGTGAATCTAGCAATCGAGGTGCTTCCCGCAAAACACGGTTACTACGTATCGTCAAAAAACAAACAAACAAACAAACAAACAAACAAAAAAACGTTCACTCAACTTAATAAGTCATTTAATAAGCTGTGTATTAAGGGGGGATTACCAGCAGGGGTTTGCCAGATTCTCTGGAGTAATTTCAATGTAGGGCAGAACCGGCTTCTCCACAAACGAACCAAATCCCAGTCGGAATTTACTGGTGAGACTAGCCATTTCTTTGGAAAGAGTCGACCCCAGGTGTCTGATCATCTGCAGATCGTCGTACATCGAAGCTGAGAGGTCCATAAGGTAATACATATCTACTGGATGGTCTTCTGATTGTTGTACTTTTACTTGAAAGGTCACTTGGGTTCCTGGTGTAGAAACGGAGAAACAGAAACTTCAGATTCTTTACCACGTAGGACGTTCGGGAAAATGCCTCGCTTTAAGAGAGCTCGTATACGTCTCCTGCCAAAGCACGATATATAACAGGGGTGTCCAATCTAATCCAGAAAGAGCCGGTGTGGGTGTAGGTTTTCATTAAAACCAAGCAGAAGCCACACAACACGTGGAATCAGGTGTGTCTCCGGCTTGATTGGAATGAAAACCTTCTCCCACACCAGCCCTTTCTGGATAAGACTGGATACCACCGATTATATACTGATCTTAAAGCATATCATCTTACCAACTGTTCATTCTGTGTCGAGACATTTTCTGAATAAACAGCATTCGTTATATAAAATGATAAGAACAGACCTCCTCTTAGTTTCTAGAGGAAGTAAATATTGGAATATGTGCTATGTATAGAAAAACAGCAAAACCCAGTTGGGTCTATTTTTTTTTATAAATATGGCCTAGTATACTGCCAGTTGTTTGAGATAGAATGACACAGAGATATTTCCAAATCACACTCGTGTATATTCATAGAGAGCGGCATGGTGAAGGGTTCCTGGAACTTGGGTTTTGACTGTGTGGGTTTCCTCCCACCTCAGAAAAATATGCTGGATCGCCGGTAGGACTGAATGATTGCACATGGTGCCCTGTGATTTGTATTCGCGCCTTGCACCCGGTGCTGCTGGGATATACAGTACTGCGACCCTGGATAAAGCTGTTTCTGAAGCACGCATGAATGTATTGCATTTTTAATAGGGAACGATGTACTTTTTGCCACTTTCAGGCGTTTTTCGTGGGATTTTCTAAAAACTTCTATTGAACGGTTTATCGTGTATGTATTATTTGAATGGTTCCGATCGGTTTCAATCGGCGTACTAAACATCGCACCTGGACGGAGTTTGAGCGCCATCCTCTGTGGTGTTATGTAGGACACATTATTGGGGTCCGCACTTTTCCCTAACGGCCCGTCAGCCAGCATCTCCACGGTGTTCACTGGGAACTGCATGAACTCTTGCGGACATCCCTGAAGAAGAAGTTCCTCGCTCGTACCGCAGCGCTCGCTCACCGCTAAAGAATCTGTGAAATTCTGTTGAGAAGAAGAAAAAATAATAAGTCAGATAACTGGTTTTGACTGGTTTCTTCCATCTAATCCTCATTCTAGTCAGCGCGCATTGTCCTGGGAATATATTGTATATTTTTGCACCCAGATCCCACTATGGTGTAGTCTTGTGTACCGTTCTGCTGTATTTCTACACTATATAACCGAATGTTTGTGGACACATGACCACCACAGCCACGTGTGCTTTTTGAACATCCCATTCCAGATTTAGTCCTGCCTCTACTGTTATAATAACCTCCGGTTTTCGGGGAAGGTTTTCCATTCGATTTTAGAGCGTCACTGTGGGGATTTGTGCTCGTTCATCTACAAGAGCATTGGGCGAGGAGGACTGGGACTGACTGCAGTCGGTTTTCCAATTCATCGCAAACGTGTTCAGTGGGGTTGAGGTCAGGGCTCCGTGCCAGCCATTCGAGTTGTTCCAAACCATGTCTTCATAGACCTTGCTATGTGCACAAATGCACTGTCATGCTGGAACATGTTTGGGCCTCTTAGTTCCAGAGAAGGGGAACTGTAATGCTACAGTATACAGCGGATATAAAAAGTCTACAGACCCTTGTTAAATTGGCAGGTTTTTGTGATGTAGAAAAAAAAACCCCAACAACAACAAAAAAACAACAACAACAACAACCATCCAATCTCCCAAAACCACATGGAATAATGTGTTATGGTTTTAATGTGATCAAAGTTGAACGTTTTGGCAATGAAGCCACGGTGAAGCATGGTGGTGGCAGCATCATACTTTTGGGGCTGCTTTTCTTCAGCTGGAGCTGGGGCTTTAATCAGGGTGGAGGGAATAACCGATAGCTCCAAATACCAGTCAATATTGGCATCATACTTGATGCCTCATAGTGGCTGTTTTTCTTAAGCCTTCCACTAAAGATGCACGGAATTACGTCAAGATACGCCAAACCGATCGACTCTTACCCACACAGTTGGGGCGGCTGTGTCTCAGGTTGTAGAGCGCGTTGTCCACCAATCGTAGGGTTGGCGATTTCGATTCCCGGCTCACGTGACTCCACATACCGAAGTGTCCTTGGGTAAGACACTTAACCCCAAGTCGCTCCCTATGGCAAGTTAGCGCCTTGCGTGGCAGCTCTGCTACCATCGGTGTGTGAGAGTGTGAATGAGTCACAGTGTAAAGCGCTTTGGATAAAAGCGCTATATAAGTGCAGACCATTTACCACTTGCACGCGTGTACTGCATGCCTACAACAGCCAGGTTATTGTACATGATTCTTATTGTTTTTCGGCCTAATTCATCAGTTCAAACTTCACCCCCCCAAAAAAAAAAATTTTTTTTAATTCTGACATGATTTATCTTGGTTTCCTTTCCCCCCCCCTGCCATTTTAACAGGGGTGTGTAGACTATTTATATATCCACTATATGTGTTGCAAATACAGAGTTATACTCAGGAATGACTTAACCCAAAAAAAGCAATGGTACGACACTTTACAAAGGAGATTATGTATGTATGTATGTATGTATGTATGTATGTGTTTATTTATTTGTTTACTTGTTTATTTCTTTCAACTTAAACGGCTGGCATCCCACTTACATCGATGATGCTATTCCTCTTAAATACCCCTTAACACCGGTTGCCCTTTACTTCAAACCAGTGTCCTGAGGTGCGCGCGCGTACCTGTAGAGAGCACCACGCGCACTGCGGCCCCAGCTGCACGCACTCGCCACACGTCCGCGCGCCTTCCGCCCCACAGCTGCCTGAACACAAACAGTGACACAAACACCAGACTGGAGCACTGCGGTTCATTTCTGTCCCGGAACTCGGCTGTCTCTACGTAGACGGTCAGATGAACCCTTACAAGTGCGCAGGGTCCAAATCCGGAAATTCAACCGCACACACACAGGGGGATAATAATAAACAAAACAACACTTTTCCTGGGGCCGAATCCAACGTTTCATTCTTCACCCCCAGATAACGACCTGAACTCTATTCCAGATATCACCCTCGGGTGTTTACATGGCCACTTGAGTAATCTGGAATCGACCGGAATCAGATTATAATCTCCTACACACTTTACAGCATGGCACGCGCTGTCTCTGGCACGCGCTGTCTGTGATGCCAAAACACTAGCAATAATAATAATCAATAATAATAATGAATAATAATAAAGTACATTAGACGCTTTGTAGGCTTCTCGACGCGTAAAAACATCCAAACAATTTGACTTAAATGTATACATTTGGGACTTTACAGTGGATCAACAGGGTTAAAGTGTCTTACCTTCTACCGTGCTAAGCCAGTAGTGAAGAAAAAGGCTCAGTAAAACAATCCCCATTAGTCCTCAAGGTTGCTGTATGGGTGAGAAATGATGATGAGCCGAGTTCATGGCGTTTTGTAAGGGAAAGAACCAGGTAATAGGTGACGCTGGGACACTCAGGTACTTGTGTCTCACCTGGAGGGAAGTGTAAAGTGGGCAGGCTCTGTTACCTGGCCGGGTTTCATGCAGCACTTCCGCCCAGGTGAGAGAGGAAGAGATACTCGAGCTGCGCAGGAACTTATTTATTTATTTATTTGATTAGATTTTTTGCCAGTGTATCATACATGATGAAGATTACGGATATTATATCAAATCTGTCATTGTTTATTTAAAAGAAAATATAATATATAATAAAACAATCATCTGTAATAATAGTATAAGTATATGATATGTGTCGTATTGATGGGGTGGTGTTACTGTAATTATTTTACTGCTGTTATTGTTGTAGTCGGTGATGATGGTGGTGTGGGTGGTCTTACTGTTATTATTTTACTGTTGTTATTGTTGTAGTCGGTGGTGTTGGTGGTGTTACTGTTATTATTTTACTGTTGTTGTTATTGTTGTAGTCGGTGGTGATGGGGTGGTGTTACTGTTATTATTTTACTGTTTTGTTGTTATTGTTGTAGTCGGTGGTATTGATGGTGGTGGGGGTGGTGTTACTGTTATTATTTTACTGTTGTTGTTATTGTTGTAGTCGGTGGTGTTGATGGTGTGGGTGGTGTTACTGTTATTATTTTACTGTTGTTATTGTTGTAGTCGGTGGTGTTGGTGGTGATGGGGTGGTGTTACTGTTATTATTTTACTGTTGCTATTGTTGTAGTCGGTGGTGTTGATGGTGTTGTTACTGTTATTATTTTACTGTTATTGTTGTAATCGGTGATGTGGGTGGTGTTACTGTAATTATTTTACTGTTGTTATTGTTGTAGTCGGTGGTGTTGATGGTGGTGTGAGTGGTGTTACTGTTATTATTTTACTGTTGTTATTGTTGTAATCAGTGATGTGGGTGGTGTTACTGTAATTATTTTACTGTTGTTATTGTTGTAGTTGATGGTGTGGGTGGTGTTACTGTTATTATTTTACTGCTGTTATTATTGTAGTCGGTGGTGTTGATGGTGTGGGTGGTGTTACTGCTATTATTTTACTGTTGTTGTTATTGTTGTAGTCGGTGGTGTTGATGGTAGGGTGGTGTTACTGTTATTATTTTACTGTCGTTATTGTAATCGGTGATGTGGGTGGTGTTACTGTAATTATTTTACTGTTGTTATTGTTGTAGTCGGTGGTGTTGGTGGTGATGGGGTGTGGTTACTGTTATTATTTTACTGTTGTTGTTATTGTTGTAGTCGGTGGTGTTGATGGTGTGTGTGGTGTTACTGCTATTATTTTACTGTCATTGTTATTGTTGTAGTCGGTGGTGTTGATGGTGTGGGTGGTGTTACTGTTATTATTTTACTGTTGTTATTGTTGTAGTCTGTGGTGTTGATGGTGGGAGTGGTGTTACTGTTATTATTTTACTGCTGTTATTGTTGTAGTCTGTGGTGTTGGTGGTGATGGGGTGGGGTCACTTATTATTTTACTTTTGTTGTTGTTGGTGTTGTTGATGGTGGGGGTGTTATTGTTAATAACAACAGTACTTTTATTGTTGTTATTATTACTGTTATTATTGTTGCTGTTGTTGGTAGTGGTGGCGGTATTGCTCTTTTTATTATTACTGGTATTGTTGTTGGTGGTTGTGGGTGGTGTTGCTGTTATTATTATTATTATTATTATTATTATTATCATCGCTGTTGTTGTTCTTAGTTACTGTTACTGTTGTTGCTGTTGGTAGTAGTGGTGGTGAGGTTGATATTGCTGTTGTTATTATTATTATTATTATTATTATTATTATTATTATTATTGATGTTGTTGTTGTTAGCCATTTAATGTGCGTGTTGAAATTTGTTATTAAATCAACTGTCATTTGTGAAAAGAAACCACCTAAAAAAAATAAATTGTCCATGTTTACTGTAGACTGTTCATCACATTGTTATTACATTAACATAAAGTGCATCAACATCATAATGGAACAGATAACAGCAACAACAACAACAACAACAACAACAACAATAATAATAACTTGTTTTTTTTGTTATATAAACTTATCTAATACATTACTGTTGTTATCTCACTGCTCATGAAAAACAAAATACTTTTTTTTAAACGTATGGGACATTCAGCTGTATGTAACAGGCGAGTAGACCGGGAATTTACGTGTGGGAATCCTACACATTCTCACTTCTTTAACTTCAACAGCTCAAGACCTCGGAATTGACTGTGGGTTCCACTTAATGTCATGGCCTGATGTTATAAATATGTTATATGCCACAGATATATATTTGAGACGTTTTAAAACAAAAAATATTGCATGAAAGCATAAAAAATTAAACATATAAAGCTGAAAATATGGGTTTGTTAGGAACTTTTTTTTTTATTGCTCAAGTTCTTAAAAAGTCTCAAAATCACAGAATTGACAGATTATTTCCGAGGTCTCGAACTATCTACTGGACCTCTGACATATTAAAAAAAAAAAACTAAAATGTTTCCAGTCTGGCTCACTGATATTTATTGGTTTCCGAATAGATAAGTATAACATATGTGTATATATACATTTCAAAATCACTGTAACCCATTTGTTTACTATCTTTATTGTAGTACTCGTCTCAATTAATATATCAAAGAGTGATGTGTAAAGGCTGATGTAATATGTTCATGCTCACCTGCGGCACTGATATTAGTTAAGGTTAATTGCGGCTGCAAACAGATGTTTTACACACAGGTGTAGCCCAGGTGAACCCCAGGCAATGAACTTCAAAACTCCTACCTTAGAGCTTTACCAATCTCAGGACTATTATCTATTATCAGTCGATATTTATTAGAAAGTCATTCTCCAGTCAGTCTAGGTTTTGTTTTACATCCCAGCAGCTCACATCTGTGTGTACCGGTGTACACATCTGTAAACATGTTCGTTCGGCCCGAGAGCAGACTGTCCTGTTGTCTGACAGACCCGATCAGCTTTAACACTCGAAATGGGACAAACAGTAGTGCTACACTTTCAGCTCAGGAGTTTTTCAATCTTTAGAAATGCATGACAAAAATGTCAAAGGGTTCAGTACGAGTGAAGTCGGTCGAGGTTATAGACGTACGGACGATACCGACGATGTTCTCAGGAAAGCATATTTGGATGTAATTCATTGCAAATGATGCAACATTACCAATATTTGCTGGAGGGGCTTTTCTCAAGCTGATGAAGACACATTCCATTCTGCATGGATGCGAACAGGTGTGTGTGTATGTGTGTGTGTGTGTGTGTTTGTTACTGTGAGCCACACCTGGCCGAGCAGCCGTGAGTCAGAGTGATTGTCTGAGACTAAGCGCCGGTCAAATAAAGATAAAAAGAACTTTAATGTTTAACACGGCGAACTCGTCAGATTTGATAGCAGGTCATTGTTGTCATAATTCAAACGAACGACAGAAACTTTAATGATTAACATTATAAGCAGGAAAAGAAAAAAAAAACCAACACACCAGGTGCAAAGACTACCCGAGCGATCCTGGACCGACTGATACATCCGATACATCATTGTGTGCGTGTCTATGACTAAGACAAGAAAAATACCTACTAGGAAAAGAAATACAGCGTGTCGTTTGTGGCATCCTAAAGCAGCCAGATGGCTAGTATTTAAGAGCTTCTTTCATTTTTTCTCTCTTCTTCCATCTCCCCTCCCCTCCTCTCTTCTCTCATTTTTTTCATCTTTCGTCTCCTCTCCACCCTTCTCCTCCCCATACCTCACTCCGTTCTTCTCACCGTGCTGGACGAGCTCATATGAACTCAGCTGAACGAATACGAACAAACATATCCTGACATGGACCTCGAATTCAATTTCTGTCAAACGGACTCATTGGTTATGCAAAAACAATGCAGTGTCATTATCGGTCTGACCGTTACGTACCTCTAGGAGCCTCTTCGGCTACCATAGTGTCCAGGCTGCCAACTGGATCCGTGATTACGCACTGAAAGCAGAGAAATGAGAAGCCGTCACGTGCGGCGTGTGAAAGTCCTTTCAGCAAACAGTATGTGTCGGAGTAACACTAAACTTGGAGTATCAGAGCAGCTTTATGGAGCATGACGCCTCTCTCTCTCTCTCTCTCTCTCCCTACTCACAAGAATGAACACAATCCACAGACATAAATGACAGCAGCAACTGTCTATCTACATTCACTCACACATTCATAAGCTACTTTCACTGTAGAGAGAGGGAGGTCGTTGGAATGACAGCCCATGCGTGTGTGTGTGTGTGTGTGTGTGTGTGTGTGTGTAAAACCATGTCTTTCTCATGGAACATATACTGGTGGTTTAGGCTGTCTGTGTTAAAGTGGAACTGATTCTAATGGAACGTAACTGTCAGGTGTTTTTTTTTAAACCAATGTCTGGTCTCGTATGGTTAAAGTGCGTGTGTGTGTGTGTGTGTGTGTGTGTAGTTTCAGTTGTGAGCTCTCGACTGATTCCTTAGACACTGACTGTTCAGGACTGACAGCGCCAATGGATGAAATGTAACACAAGGATCCAGAGAGGAAGAGACAGAGAGACAGGCAAGGACGAAACGGAAGTAGAGAGAAAGAGGAAAAAGGGCCTGGCGAACGAGAGAACAGGATGAGTTCGCGTACTGTGATTTTCTGACACGACTCCCACACGCCTAAACCACACACACGCAATGTAATCAGGCGCTCTATCTGACAATGAGGTAAGTAGGTGGCTGGCTTCACCACTTTCACATTTAAACAAGGTTTCAGGTTGAGGCTGTGGAAATCCTTCAAATATCACACATGGGAGATGAACTGAGTCGAGTGTTCAGCCACATCTGAGCTCACATATGACAGCGTCGAGGGCGGCTGGACCTGTAACATGATCTCGTGTAATGTGTCGGTTTAAATCATGCTTTTCATTTGCCTCTCATACAGATCACATGCAGAAATATATCGCACATAACCTAACCTTCACCCTCCCACGGGGGAATATACCATGTGTCCCGTCAGCTGTGAGGCTTTAGAGAAAGAGGGATTGCGATGTAACTTCAGAGATGTGAGATGCAGATATCGAACGAACAGACGCTCTAGATAAGAGAAGAACCAGTGTGTGTGTGTGTGTGTGTGTGTGTGTGTGTGTGTGTGTGTGTGTGTTATAGTTAGTGTACAGATGCACTGCAAAACCTGATGAATTATGTTTCCTCAAATCAGTAAAAGGAAACCATAAAGCTGTTGAGTTAAAAAAAACAACAACATTGCTTTGAGTACAGGGTAACGATTTGAGTGGACTTAACTTAAGATTTGTTACATCTACGTAAACCCATCAAGTTGAAAGAGGTCAAATTTGACGTGCTCTTTTTGTTTAGAATGCTACTGTATGTTAGAAATAAGACAGCTCATACACTATGCATCAGAAACTCACATACATACATTAAGAACTCATAGGCGAAGTGGTGGCTTGGCGGTTAAAGCCCTTGGGCTGCCAAGCTACCCCTATTGGGCCCTTGAGCAAGGCCCTTAACCGTCTCTGCTCCAGGGGCGCTGTGTCATGGCTGACCCTGCGCTCGGACCCTAACATCCTGGTGTATGCGAAGAAAAGTATTTCACGGCGCTGTAACGTATATGTGACGAATAAAGACTCATTATATAGAAATGTGTATGAATGTTTGCATATTTAGTATATTATAGTGGTAACATGGACATTATATCGATATGCGAAAGCTTCATACCGTCATAACCGCTTTTTAAAGTGTAAGGAAGGGATTTTATGAAAGAGGGATTTTTATATCAGGTGTTTTGCGAGAAGACGGTTTGGTCTAGGTTTAAACTGATATTCTTTGAGTAATTAAAACATTACGGCTCACTTTTAATGTCTGCAGATGGAGTTTTCACACAGGTGTCCAGTGTCGAAGTTCTCAACACTGAGAACAGATAAAGCAAATATGACATTTAAACCCGTCTGAATAGTGATTACTCATTTCATGATGTCATTTCCTCTGTTAGGTTTTACAGTGCGGTTTTGAAACCATCGCGTTTATTCCACAAAATGAGGAACCTTTTCTTTTCGTCAAAACCCGAGCAGTTGACTCTGTTTGAATGATTTTTTTTTTTTTTTGAAAATGCGTCAATTTTCAAACTGTTAGTAATCCATCCATCCATCCATCCATCTTACTCCTTTTCAGGGTCACGGGGAACCTGGAGCCTATCCCAGGGAGCATCAAGCACAAGGCGTGGTACACCCTGGACAGGGTGCCAGTCCATCGCAGGGCACTTTTAGTAATTTCAGCATCAAATCATATAGACATAAACTCCAGGACTGCTCTGAGTGGCAGCATAGAATTCTACAGATACTTGGCCAGCCGCTTCGGGTAATGTTCGCATCAACCGTCAGAATGGGGGAATCAGTGATTCTGATGGTGGCATGATTGTTGGTGCCAGATGGGCTGGCTTGAGTATCTCTATAACTGCAGACCTCCTGGGATTTTCACACACAACAGCGTCTGGAGTTTACACAGAATTGTGCAATAAGGAAAAAACAGTGGACAGATATGCCTAGTTGATGAGAGACAGAAAAGCTACAGTAACTCAGATAACCACTCTGTACTATTGTGCGTCTCAGAATGCTCAGCATGTCAAACAGTGAGGTGGATGGGCTACAATAGAAATAGGTCACATTGGGTTCCACTTGTGTCAGCTAAGAACAGAACGCTGAGGCTGCAGTGTGCACGGGATCACCAAAACTGGACAGTTGAAGACTGGAAAAAAAGAGCCTGGTCTGATTTCTGCTGAGGCACACAGACGGTAGGGTCAGAATTTGGCACCAACTTCATGAATCCATGAAACCAATCTTCCTCGTGTCGACATTCCAGGCTGGTGGAGGTGGTGTAATACTGTGGGGAATGTTTTCTTGGTTCACTTTGGGCTTATTAATACCGATCAACCAGCGCTTGAATCCCACAGCTCATTTGAGTATTGTTGATGACCATGTTCTTCCATTCATGACCACAATTGACCATCTTCTACCAGCTACGTCCAGCGTGATAATTCACCATGTCACAAAGCAAAAGTCATCTCAAAGTGCTCTCATGAACATGACAAGGAGTTCAGTGTTCTTCAGTGACCTTCCCAGTCACCGGATCTGAATCCAGTAGATCACCTTTGAGATGTAGTACAACAGGAGACGCAAGTCCACCTCAAAATCAGAATCTCAAAGGAATGTTTCCAACAACTCTTGTTATCCATGTTTCGTGAGCAATAGGAGTCCCTACTCAGTATTAGTATAGTGTTCCTAATAAAGTTCTCAGGAAGTGAAAATGCTCAAATATTATGATTCCAGGCCATGTTAAACATTTTAATAAAACTGCACAAGGAATTATCTTGCGATGCGGTTCAAAATAACTTCGAGTCAGGCCGATTCTGGAGCGCACTACTTTCGAGCCGCTGCCAAAGGAGACTCCATATTTAATACCGACCTATCACAGTGTATTATACCAGAGAGCTATTTAATCTGATTTGCTCACAACGTGTTCATTTATTTCCTATAAAAAGCTTACATCCTTTCAGCTGCAAAGTTTATATGAATGACCTTTTTCTCATTTGGGATCAGATCAATAATAATCACTTACACATGGAGTCTCTACATGATCTAAAAATAAACCCTTTCATTGTAAGTGTCATTGTAGATGATGAAACGTTTTGTAAGGAACCTCAGCTGTCAGTACTTTGTAACAGTTATCAGTTACCATTCTGTCATCAGTCACATTTTCCATCACAACAGAAGACTTTCCGGGGTTTTGGAGACACGACGAGCAAATTTCTGATTGGTCTCCGATCAAGAATTTCAAGGAAATTAAAAAAACAAAAACAAAAAAAAACAGTACTGTATATATATATTTTCTGGATTATATCACGTTTGATGTTTTAATGTTATCACAATCCTAATCATATCTACTTCTTTATAAAATACACTTGCTATTAGTGACAGCCTAGAATGTCACACACCCACACACACACACCTACACATGCACACACAAATTCATGTAGGCAAATACAGTGGATATAAAAAAAAAAAGTCTACACTCTATCCCTATTGTGTATTTTTCTTAAACATTTGTATTTATTCTTCACTTGAATTTTGTTGCTGTTGTTTTTTTTTTAACCTCACAAAAACCTACTATTTTTTACCAGGGTTGTGTCGACGTATTATATCCACTGTATCTCATTTTCACACTGTTTAAATATTTATGTATACTATAGATAGATATTTAGATAAAGTATAGGTTACGGTAAGGCAAAAGGTGTCCTCACTCATGAAAAGAAGGACAAGTATTTATTTACAGAGAGCAGTTTAGGGGAAATAAACCCGGTGCAAAAATAAGGAAGGGACGTTTGGTCACCAAACATATGTGGGTTTCAAAAATCACAGTACACATCACATTATATATTCAGATATTCATGTTACAAGCATCCTGTCATATCTGTGTGTCAGGGTCTGTGGCAAATGAGTAATAGGGACACATGTGAGCACAAGCCCACATTTTTTTGAACTTGGAAATTAGTAAGACCCCTGAGGACAGCTCAGTCAACACACACACACACACACACACACACACACACATACATATTTTTTTATATATATACATACATATATACATACATATATATATATATATATACACATACATACATATATATACATATTTTATATATATATATATATATATACATGCAATACACAATACTGTACACACATGGTGCCTGCCAGTCTCTGGCATCAGCTCTTCTTAAGCTCATGGATTTGTAGCTAAACCCCTGCAGGCTGCTATTACAAAGGCGGCATCGAGAGGACCGCACTGTGCTGAACAGACGAGGATAAACTCACTAGAGAGACAATCTTGCACCGTATACATGCCTTAAAATCATACTCAGATCAGGTATCAACTTTGTCCTTATAGCTGGAGGGTCAACGATAATTCCTTGTATAAACACCGTCAGTGACTCATATGAACCAATAAAAGAGCACCATCTGCTGGAAATGTCTGGTTCCTCATAAGTGATTATGAGCTTCGGGAGGAACTGGGAAGAAATATATTAAAAATGTGTCCTGCACAGCAGTAGGCGCTCGTGGCCATATGCTTAGAGAAGATGGAGAGTGTTCTGAGAAGATGATGGCAGCTGTGATGGATTAATAAACCCGCATTATCCATGCTCATTTCTCTCGCTCTGACAGCAGCCTGCAGAACGCTGACGAGCTTAGGAGTTTTCTTATTCTAGCACTATGCATTCCTGACTTGTTCACATGGTGCTCTAATCCCAGCCAAGACAATGTGAGAGGTTCTTTCCTGTAGTATATCCTATTCCTATGTATACAGTACATTATTCACTCAGACAAATACTGAAAAGATACAGCTGCAAGCAGCAGTTATCAGCATTCAATCTGTTAAGGGCCCTTAAGGATGTTAAAAGATATTACTTCATATTGTTCAATCCTAAAAGCACCTAAATAAAATAAAATAAAATAAAAACCCAGAATATTTGAGGATACTAATATATCTGCCTTCATTAAGTTTGTCTAGTTGCTGCTGAACATTAATTGATTAATGGTGGCCATGTTCTTGAAGATTCTCAGTTGTCCTCATATACACTGATTGGACCGTGGACAAGGACAATTCTTGCAATATTCATTTATCAAGTCCATTGGACCAATGGTCCCACATTTAGTGCCAATTTCATGTTCTGTTCTAGCACCACCAATTGGTCACAATCAGTCATTTCTTACATTTGGCCTCAGATTGAGATAAGTATCCCAATTTTGGTGAAAATATCTCATTCCGTTCAAGAGTTATAGCCACTTTTTGATGTGCTCTTGCGAGGGTTAATCAAGAGTCCAACTTTTCTCCAAAGAATTGTCCTGCAATAGAGTTTTTTCAGTGGAGCAATAAACCTAGGACTAGATCTCTCAAATATTTAACGAACGATTTGATTGACAGCAGTGTTCAGAATGAGGAGATCTAACATATGATACAAAGAACATGTGTATGACTGAAACATCGGATAATATACAACCATTTACACACCATTTAAACAGCCATTTTCATGTTTTCGCCTCATATAGCGCCACCAAGTGTTAAAGGCATTTAAGTAAAAATGGCCACGCCCACTTCAAAGTTTTGATCTACCCTTGCAAGGGTAAAACTTTTTTTTGATAACTATTGAGCTAAGAAGTTCAAAGAATTGTCCAGCAATAGTTTTATTTCATTTGAGCGGAAAGCCTAGGACTAGTTTGCAAAAGTAGGTTTTTAACATTATCTGAAATATTTACTGAACAGTTTGGCAGACACCAATGTTTCTTGCGGCAAAGTTGTTTAGAATGAGAAGAGCCATCACATGATATATAGTACTTGTGTATTTTGACAACACTGCATTATATACAACCATTAAATTGTGATAGCACCACCTAGTGGGCGATTATTTTAAATACTTTGCACAATCCTTTCAGACCAAGAGTCAAACAGGTCCACCAAGTTTCCTTCACATTGGTCATTGTTAACGTTGTGTAATAGTTGCTGAAATTTGATTGGCCGATGGCAGCCATGTTTTCCAACATACGTGAATGTCCATATAGACAATGATAGGGGCTGTGACAAAGACAATGTTTGGAAATTTTTACGTCAATATGATTAACGGTTTTATAGTTACAGCCAATTTCATAGTTTTTTTTGTATTATAGTGCCACCATGTGGCAAAACTACTTCTGATGTTTTCGCAAACCATAGCTACGTCGAGTCGAAAGTTCAGACTTTTGTTTGATCATTTTTTGATGTTGAGACGCCACAGAATCGTTTGCCACTGGTTTGGTCCCGATCGGAAGAAAAACCTAGGCCTAGTTCGCAAAAGTAGCTTTCACGGAAAGTCCAAGGTCCGATGGTTATGCGCATTTTTCAAAACATGCCCACTATACCGCCACCATCTGGCCGAACAGGCTGAAAATTTGCACTGCTGCAGTACTCCTGTACTACCTTCCCTCAAAGTTTCTAGGACTTGCAGTTTGGTCTGCACAATCAGTTTTTTAGAGAAGGCACCGATCTGATACTCAGGAATAAACTGGCTCTGAGATTGGGTTTGGAAAAGATGTTTGGATTTTTGGAACTGTAAACGGTCAATTATAAAGAGACGTGATTCACTGTTGTTGTTGATGTCAGGATCGATTTGTGTTATATTCCATCTTCATGATACTCTCCATGTAGGATATTTCTGCGAATTATCGGCGGTAGAATGACGGTTTATCAGAGACTTCCAGATACTCGAGGTTTCAGTATCAGTATCGGCTTTTGTAAAAGTCAAAGCGGTATGGTGCCGTCTCTGATTTCACTAGTGAAAAAACTGTGGAAAGCAGAAGGTCCAAGACGTCAGGTTTGAGCTCTGTCTTTAATTCAAAAGTTTTTCACAGAGGAAATCATCATAGAAATAAAAGATAAAAAGCGTTTAAATAAACTCAAAAGATTAAAAAAAAAAAAATTAAATCGACAGGTTGAAGAATAGAAATAAAAACACAGGAGCAGGTTTTTGTCGTTGTTGTTATTGTTGGACGTACAAGTTACCACTGACAAAAGTGTGGCATGTGTACAATTAAGCAATATTAAAAAAAGTGTCACCGTTTCTGTGAAACCTGGGTGTCATTACTTTACTTCATGAAATTTTTTTTTCCCTTTACTCACCTCATTGTTGACATGAAGGACTGGGTCAGGTGAAACTGAAAAATGTCCCTCATCAACATGTGTGTGTATATATCTATATATCTATATATCTATATATCTATATATCTATATATATCTATATATATCTATATATATCTATATATATCTATTATATATATATATATATATATATATATCTATATATATCTATATATATATTATATATATATATATCTATATATATATATATATATATATATATATATATATATATATATATATATATATATATATATATACTACACACACACACACACACACACACACACTTCTCACTTTGAAAACGTATTACTTTGGTTGCTTGAATGAAGCCTCAGTAAACTGAACGAGACTGCAGTAGAGCTTGTGGTCTGTTAGAATATCCGAAGATAATTCATCATCTTTTTGGAAGCAGTCACACGGGCCTTTCTCACCGCCACCGCTTTTTCCGAACAAAGAGGCCCATATTGTGTTCAGTAACTCTCCAGATAGCCAAACATCAAAATACAAAAAAGAGAACAAACAAAAGACACGAATAAAACCCACAAAAGTTTTTTTTTTTTTTTTTTTTTTTTTAAAGAAGTGGACGAACAGATGTGTTAAATGTGAAGTCCTGTATGATCCCAGCTCCAGAGCTGGTGTTTTTCCCTCTGATTGGGCAGGATAGACCGCAAACCCGACCAATCAGACGACAGATACAACTCTGAGGTAGATTGACGGCCAAGCTGACCTGGACATCAAAAGAAAAAAGCCAGCACCAAAACGAAAAAAAAAAAGGAAAAAAGAAACAAAAGAAAACAAAAAAACGACACACGTGACTCCGTTTAACTATCCATGTTAAAGACCAAAGCCGCTTTTGAATCTGCATCGTTAGCCTTTGATTAGTTTAGCGTTTCGTGTATTTCTCCTTCCTCTCGGATACTTCATGTCCGAGTATACGAGTAAATACAAACATGATCATAACCGAGCTGGCAAAAAAAAAAGGCACAATTTCCAAATATCCATATTTATCGAGCTTACACCTGCACCTTCGCGTTAGTCCATACCGATGGGAACTTTTCTGATGGTCTTTGGTGGAAAGTATCTTAATTGCCTTGATTTTTGTTTTTATATTTTTATTGCCTTGATTCTTTCCTCTGCAGGACTCGATTTGAAAATGTAACACCCAAGAGCTTATCCTTCGTCAATTCCGAAGGTTTGCTCTCACATGCTCTGTTTTTAACAGAATGTACACTACCGGTCAAACGTTTAGACACACTCATTCTTTATTTTGATCATCCCCCCCCCACATTTTAGAAGAAGAATAAGAAAGTCATCAAAGCTCTGGAAGAACACAAGTGGAACTATGGGAATTATGTTGTGATAAAAAAAAAAAAGCAAACAAAAAAACCCAAAAACAAATCAAAATAATTTAAATATCTTCAAAGTAGACGCTGTTTTCCGCCTAGAAATTTCCAGAAATGTATTCTTGGCGATTTCTTGAGGAATTCCCCTGAGATGCTTTTTTAAACAGTATTAAAAGGAGTTCACACCGATGCTGGGCTCTGATCGCCTGCTTTCCGGAAGATTTCTCTCCGAGTCGTCTGTTTAAAACAATATTTTTGTAAATCAAACGTTCGTTTTCTAATGAAAGAAATGAATACGATGGATATTTTCGTCTACGACACCGATTTCAAACATTTAATCACACACCTTCAGATCAAAAACAGGGTTTGTTTTTTGTTTTGTTTTTTACATCATGAGAAACATTTCAGTCGAGTGTCTCTAAACGTTTTGACCGGTAGTGTCCGTTTTTCATTTCATTCTAAAGTCACTGCATCTTATGTAAGATTCTGATTGACAGCTGCAGCCCTTAATATTGCCATGAACTAGAGGGATAACTGTGTAAGAACGAAAAACGAAAAAAAAAAAATCCGGGATTTACTTCCCAATGATTGATTTAGTTATAAAAAAACGATCTCTCTCTCTCTCTCTCTCACTTTTTTTCGTCTTTTCTTTTTACTCTTGTTCTGTACAACTCTGGCTTTCTATCTAAAGAAACATTGCACGTCTGCCTCTCAGTACAACAAATTTCAAACATACAAGAAAAAACTGCCATTGGAAAAAAATAAAACCAAAAACAAAACAAGCATCATAACCCTGCTCTCTGAAAAACGACTAATATAACGGTGCATCTCCCCGACGTAGAGCGCTTCCCCAGTATTCTATATTCCAAACACCGCCCGTCAAGCCCCGCCCACAAATTCAATAACCCTGCCAAACCCCACCCACCAAACCTCCCCTCCCGAACTAACAACAGCTTTTCATCGTCTACCAACTAGCACATCGAGTTTGACTGGGGAAAAAAAAAAAAAAAGGCAAGAAGACTCCGTCTTTCCCGTGACGCACGTGTTCACACAATTCCGCTCGCAGAGAATGATCTAAAGTAAAGCATGGGAAATTATCCGCTTCGACAGACAGGAGAGAAGAGCAACAACGGCCGCCGGGTGTTATAATCTAAAACCCCGCTCTAGAGTATTTACAAGGCAAATTTCTGTTACTACGGACCAAGAAGGCAAAGTGCGGAAGACAAAAGCAAAAAAGAAACCTCCCCATTGCTACTACCACAGCAAATTTTCTTTTCTTGTGTGTGTGTGTGTATGTGTGTGTGTGTGTGTGTGTGATAAACGGTCAGTAAAAACACGCTAAAAACCATACTAAAAAGTCCTCTCATGCATCTAAAGGTACTAGCACACTGCATTTTTTTTTTCTTGGAGTCCAGTGTTCACAGACTTTGATCTGTGCCGAAGTCCTTGGTAAAAAATAAGCGTTCGTCTTGTTTCCTTCCGTTAGCAAAATAAAAACGTCTACTTCTCCCCCGTGCCTTCTGTCTGTCTGTCTGTCTGTCTGTCTGTCTGTCTGTGATGATTGCATTGTTTTGGTTGCTGATGCACCTGCTGCTGTCTTTGAGGTTGTTGAAGTTGATTAAACCGTGGACTTTGTGTCGTCGTCGTTATTGTTGTTTGTTTTTTGAACCTGTGCAAAAAAAAAAGGTGTCTTTTCCTCTGTGATGTCACTTCCTCTCCAAGGAAGATAAGCCTGTAGTCATAGCAGCCCTCGTTTGACTCCGCCTCCAACTGCTCACCTGGGGGAAAAAAAACAACAAAAAAAACACAGTGTAGAGATGTTTCCTGACCCGTGGTCCCGAATCCCAAATCTATGTGAAGTAAAGCGGTAAAGTCCGGTGCGTTTCACGTTTACGTCATCCCGTGGATATGTTTTGAGAATTACCCTTTTATTGCTTGTTTGGTTGGAATGGGTAGGTGGAGGGATCACTGGAGTTCACGTCCTGGGGCTGCACACTGGGATCCTAATTAAACGCAAACAAGTCTAGTAAATCATACGTAACGCATAATACCAATACAGCAGGCATGGACTCGAAGGTCTTCAGGTTACAGCGCGCTCTTTTCGCCACGCTGGATTCATTTTCTGTAAACAGCACGACTCTGACAGTTGCTAGAATTCGAGATTTATATCGATGTGCTTTTTATGATATCGTTTCTATAGAAACAGCAGATTCAGAGGGACTTGTATGGAGGACATTCTAATCTATCGTAATCTGAGCATAGAATGAATTGTGTGTTTTTTGGTTTTTTTAATGTTGTTTAACAAAGAAACACGATTCATTGCTGACATGATGAAGCTTTCTGTTAGGAGACTTTTATATACGCAGTCCGTGCAGGATTTCGAGGAGATTTTCCTGTGAGTGTTGTGGCCAAAAAGGCTCGATTTTGCTGCACCTTTCTTTTTTAATGTGTGTGAGAGTGTGTGTGTGTGTGTGTGTGTGTGGAAAAACTACTTCGATCACACAAACTCGTTCTGCATGGTTTGTTGGTAAATGAGACCTTTTAGCTGGACTCATGTTCGACACACGTGGATCTAAGAGGGCTTTGGCTGAACGCGCGTCGTGATGACGTCACATGACGCCTCTTGGCCCAAATCTGCGGAAAATCTGCTGCAGTTTTGAAAAAGAACATGACAAGCTGAATTTATTATTATTTTTTTTGTCTTATTAACTTTAAAAAAAAATGTAAATAAATAAATAAAAAAGAGAAGGAAAGTGAGGTGAGGTGAGGCTGGCGAATTTAAAACCGCGAAAATGTACAAATTGCTGTGAAGGAATAAAACATTTTGGGACGTGCTGTTATTAGAAAATAATCTGGAAAAATTATTTTCCTGTTGTGTTTATTTCCTTACATAGTAGCTGAAGTGACGAGTAGGACGTACCTCGGTGGCAAGGGCAGCGGGTTGGATATGAGCATACTGAGGAATATACGCTCCTTGCATATGTGTATTTGCCGGAATAAACTGGAAAATACAAACCACCACAAAAGAAGATTTCATAAGTATAAAATTGTATATTAAAAAAGGCATCTGTTAATTAGTATTAGCTGATGTCGTTTGTGTGGAACTTACAGTGGCAGTGCCACCTAAAGAGAGGTGGCCCATCTGTTGGGCCAGAGGAGCCAACATGGAGGACGGCTGCAGAGACATGGGGTGCTCCATAGAGGGCGACAGTACAGCTCCCTGAAGAGAGACAAGAAACGGCGAGTCAGGTCTGTTTGCTAAACTCAAAATGGAGCGAAAAGAAAATGAAAGCAGAGAAACGGGTAGAGAGAGAGAGAGAGAAAGAGAGAGAGAGAGAGGGACATAGAAAGTGGTCACACAGTACATTTACATGGACAGCAGTAATGTAATTATTGACCTTATTCTGAATAAGACAATATTCCGATTAAGGTATTTACATGAGTCGCATTTATAATATTCCTTCCATGATGTTACAGTGGTGTGAAAAAGTGTTTGCCCCCTTCCTCATTTCCTGTTCCTTTGCATGTTTGTCACACTTAAGTGTTTCGGAACATCAAACCAATTTAAACAATAGTCAAGGACAACACAAGTAAACACAAAATGCAATTTGTAAATGAAGGTGTTTATTATTAAAGGTGAAAAAAAATCCAAACCATCATGGCCCTGTGTGAAAAAGTGATTGCCCCCTAAACCTAATAACTGGTTGGGCCACCCTTAGCAGCAACAACTGCAACCAAGCGTTTGCGATAACGTGCAATGAGGCTTTTACAGCGTCCTGGAGGAATTTTGGCCCACTCATCTTTGCAGAATTGTCCTAATTCAGTTACATTAGAGGGTTTTCGAGCATGAACGGCCTTTTGAAGTCATACCACAACATCTCAATAGGATTCAGGTCAGGACTTTGGCTGCGACCACTCAAAGTCTTCATTTTGTTCTTCTTCAGCCATTCGTTGGTGGACTTGCTGGTGTGTTTAGGATCATTGTCCTGCTGCAGAACCCAAGTTCGTTTCAGCTTGAGTACACGAACAGATGGTCGGACATTCTCCTTCAGGATCTCTTGGTAGACAGCAGAATTCATAGTTCCCTTTTATCACGGCAAGTCTTCCAGGTCCTGAAGCAGCAAAACAGCCCCAGACCATCACACTACCACCACCATATTTTACTGTTGGTATAATGTTCTTTTATGAAATGCAGTGTTCCTTCTACGCGATATACTTGGACACACACCTTCCAAAGAGTTCCACTTTTGTCTCATCGGTCCACAGAATGTTGTCCCAAAAGTCTTTGGGGATCATCAAGATGTGTTGTGGAGAAATTGAGACGAGCTTTGATGTTCTTTTTGCTCAGCAGTGGTTTTCTCCTTGGAACTCTGCCATGCAGGCCATTTTTGCCCAGTCTTTTCCTGATGGTGGAGGCATGAACGCTGACCTTAACCGAGGCAAGTGAGGCCTGCAGTTCTTTGGACGTTGTTGTGGGGCTTTTGTGACCTCGGATGAGTCGTCGCTGCGCTCTTGGGGTAATTTTGGGGGCCCGGCCACTCCTGGGAAGGTTCACCACTGTTCCATGTCTTCGCCTTTTGTGGATAATGGCTCTCACTGTGGTTCGCTGGATTCCCAAAGCTTTGGAAATGGCTTTATAACCCTTTCCAGACTGATAGATCTCAATTACTTTCTTTCTCAATTGTTCCTGAATTTCTTTGGGTCTCGGCATGATGTGTAGCTTTTAAGGATCTTCTGGTGGACCTTACTGTGTCAAGCAGCTCCTATTTAAATGATGCCTTGATTGTGAACAGGTGTGGCAATAATCAGGCCTGGGTGTGGCTAGAGAAATTGAACTCAGGTGTGGACAACCACAGTTATAGTATGTTTTAACAAGGGGGGCAATCACTTTTTCACACAGGGCCATGATGGCTTGGATTTTTTTTCACCTTTAATAATAAACACCTTCATTTACAAATTGCATTTTGTGTTTACTTGTGTTGTCCTTGACTATTGTTTAAATTGGTTTGATGTTCCGAAACACTTAAGTGTGACAAACATGCAAAAGAACAGGAAATGAGGAAGGGGGCAAACACTTTTTCACACCACTGTATGTGTTATAGAACATAGATGGATTAACGTCACACGTCATTACGTCCCCACGCCACGCCGTCCGATGTTCCCTCCAGAATTTCACGTATCCATATACAGTTGGTCTTTGTTATGGTCCCGTATACAGTTTTGGGTGTTTTTATTAAATTTTACGAAAGCTTCAAGTGCGGAAAATTATTTGTCGTGCTGTACGTGCAAATAGACGACTGCTTGAAGCCGTGGGCTGCATCCCAAACCGCATACGTACCTACTGTATAGTAGAAGAAATACATGTATTTAACCTACTATATAGTAGCTGAAATACGTGTATTTAGTATGTAAGTACGCGGTTTGGGACGCAGCCGTGCTCTCTTGTTTGCCGTCAAACGTTTGAGCGCTGCTGTGTGTGAATGTGTCCTGTCGCACAATGTGGTGAAAACTCCCACACGACGTTAATAGTCTGATTAAGGTGTGTACATGTCTGTAACAGGACATAAAAAAGCGACTAAAACAGGAATACTCCACACGTCTTAATTCCATTTGTGTTTACCTCGAGTATGTTTTTATTCGGATTAAGGATCATCAATAATCGCTGTTTACATGACAGTCTCTTAATCAGTGTATCGTCTTAATCGGGTTCATATCGCAATATCGTTGTCCATGTAAACGTACTGATTTTGTCAGGATCATCGACTGAATAAATAGTCGAAAACAACATAATCCTTTCCTATACTTGTTCACACACACAATTAAAATTTTATTTTATTTTTTAAAGATTTGGCCTGTGTTTGAGAGCGTACCTGTTACATAATCAGATGTGGGAGTTAACAGATAGTCAATCGATAACGGAATGAAAGTGAGATGCTTGGCAGATGGAAGCGTTTCCTAAGGCTTAACAATATTGACCATAAAGCAGTGGTTCCCAACCGTGTTCCTCGAGATCTACCGTCCAGAGCACATTAGCTCCAGCCGTAATCGTACCTGTCTAAGCTCTCGATGGACTAAAAAAGGCTTGTTGGATTTGGGTTGGAGATGAAACCTGCAGGAAGGCAGGTCTCCGGGAACAGGCTCGGTTCCGACTGCTCTAAAGGGTTTCAGTTGCTTCTTCGACGGGCCCTTGAGACAAGATGACGATTATGCGATGTTACGTTACATTTTGTGCTTCGAGTCTTTTTTAAACAACGGTCAAGGAAATAACTTGGCGTTGTTGTCATGCCGCCTAAACGACGCTGCCTCCAAGCCAACGATTCCTTATTCAGGACAAGCGGCATGTTAGTGCTACTGCTACAGTCAACTACTGTTTTACTGTCTTACCGGATGCTGCATAATGTAAGGCTGATGTGTCATCCAGGAGGGAGTCTGAACCTGTAGACACACACACCACACACACACACACACACACACACAGTTGAGAGCAGGTGCTGTATGAAAGCGAACTACTCAGCACAAAAGACTCTTAACTACATTGACACAGCTGCTGTGTCCTCCTCATCAGCAGAGAGTCTCCGGTTGTAACACAATGGCTATTGTGCCTATTTATAATCATGGTGCAACCACTCAATCATGAAGGAAAAAAAAAACCCCCAAAAAACCCTTGAGCCGTTATTAACCAGGTTTGCAAACACTATGTAAAATGGAGCAGAGAGAGAGAGAGAGAGAGAGAGAGAGAGAGAAAAAAAAAAAAAAAAAAAAAAAAAAAAAAAAAAAAAAAGGTCATACCGGATAAGTGGAGACAGGTGAGATGTAGGGAGACACAGCTGTCTGGGTCATTATCCTGTTCCCCATGCTGTAGGGAGGGGCGTAGTACCTGGACATGTTACAGATGGACAGTTGTTGAATCGATACCCGGTAATTAATTACACAATCCATTTTCCAGGTTTGCACACAAAGCAGACATGTGTTTACCATCCATACACAACACGCTGCACTGTAAAGCCTTACTAGCAGGACTGAATGATAAAGTATTTGTCAATGAAATAAAGATTAAGGGTGGCTTAACTCCAATTTTTACATGGACAGCAGTAATCTAATTATTGGCCTTATTCTGAATAAGACAATATTCTGATTAAGGTGTTTACATGAGTCGCTTTTAGAATATTCCTTTCATGTTCAGGTGTTATGTGTTATAGAACATAGATGGATTAACGTCACACGTCATTACGTCCCCACGCCACGCCGTCTGATGTTCCCTCCAGAATTTCACGTATCGACATACAGTTGGTCTTCGTTATGTTCCCGTATACAGTTCTGGGTGTTGCATGTTTAATTTTACAAAAGCTTTAAGTGCGGTTAATTATTTGTCGTGCTGTACGTGCTAATAGACAATTGCTTGATTCCGTGCGCTGCGTCCCAAACCGCGTACTTACCTACTGTATAGCAGGCAAGTACGCGGTTTGGGACGCAGCCGTTCTCTCTTGTTTACCATTAAACGGTTGAACGCTGCCGTGTGTGTACGTGTCCTGTCGCACAAGGCGGTGAAAACTCCCACACGACGTTAATAGTGTGATTAAGGTGTGTACATGTCTGTAACACGACTAAAACAGGAATACTCCACACGTCTTAATTCCATTTGTGTTTACCTCGAGTATAATTTTAATCAGTTTATATCCTCACGTCTTGACACGGTCCTCACTGGTCTACGTGCTAATTCTATTGATAGGTTGCAATATATATTCAAAACTTCGCGGCTAGACGTCTCACACATACCGAGCGCTGAGCTCACATTACTCCGATCCTGTCTGAACTGAATGGGCTACCGGTTTCATTTCACATAACATTTATGAAATTATCCTGCTTACGTTTAAATCACTTCACCGTTTGGTACCTTGCCATCTTAGTGCACTGCTTCTCCCCTACCTGCCCCACTCTCTCAGGTCCTCTGGGCTCGGACTTCTCTCTGACCCTAGACTTCGTCTTTGAGTGTCGTAGCACCTAAAATCTGGAATTCTCTCCCTCTGACTCTTCGCCGCATCACATCCATTTCCGAGTTCAAATCCCAATTAAAAACGTATCTGTTTTCTCAGTGTTATCTGCCCTAATCTGTACTGTGAATTTCTTTACTGTGTTTGGTCACTGTGTTTTTCACACTGTGCGTTTGTCCGTGATTGTTCATTGTTTATGGATCATTGTATTGTAAAGTGTCCAGAAGCCCTGGAAAGACGCTATGTAAGTGAAACATATTATTATTATTGTTATTTAAAGGTCTATAGTGTACCCCATGGTACTGGAAGTTTCATTCCTCTGCTAAGCTAAAATGCTATCCGAGTTTGAGATATTTGCCGGAAGAACCGTTGACGTACACTAAAAATGAGTTCCCCTTCAGGCTGTCGAGTATAAAAGGATGATTAATAATAAGGAGAATCGAAATTACAGTAGCTTGAGAATGCGCCTAATGTCATATCATCACAAACCAGCGACTCCATTTCCCAGAATGCACCAAAAACATGGCCACACAGAGACAGAGGGACACATACACACACAGTCCCACAAAGACAGAGAGACAAACACAGAACAGAGACACACACAAGAAAGAGAGAGAGAGAAGAAAAGAGACACACAGAGACAGAGAGAGACACACACAGACAGAGAACACAACACACACACACACACAGAGACAGACTCACACACAGACAGACACACACACACACACACACACACACACACACACAAAGAGACAGAGACACACACACAGAGCAGAGACACACACAGAGACAGAGACAAAAAAAAAACACAGAGACAGAGAGAGACACACACACACACACACACACACACACAGAGACAGAGAGACACACACACACAGACACACAGAGACAGAGACACACACACACAGAGACACACACACACACAGAGAGAGAGAGAGAAAGACACACACAGAGACAGAGAGAGACACACACACAGAGACACACAGACACAGAGACAGAGAGACACACACACACACACACACACAGAGACAGAGACACACACACACACACAGAGACACACAGAGACAGAGAGAGACACACACACACACAGAGACAGAGAGACACACACAGAGACAGAGAGACACACACAGAGACAGAGAGACACACACACAGAGACAGAGAGACACACACACAGAGACAGAGAGAGACACACACACACACACAGAGACAGAGAGAGACACACACACACACAGAGACAGAGAGAGACACACACACACAGACAGAGACACACACACACACACAGAGAGACAGAGACACACACACCCAGAGACAGAGAGACACACAGAGACAGAGAGACACACAGAGACAGAGAGACAGACACACACACACACACACACACACAGAGACAGAGAACACATACACACACACACACAGAGAAGAGAGACACACACAGAGACAGAGAGACACACACAGAGACAGAGAGAACACACACAGAGACAGGAGAGAGACACACAGAGACAGGGAGACAGAGACAGAGAGAGACATACACACACACAGAGGCAGAGAGAGAACACACACAGAGACACAGAGCCAGAGAGACACACACAGAGACAGAGAGAGAGAAACATACACACACACACACACAGACAGAGAGACAGTGTTTGTGAAGTAATACTCTCAGTTTCTCTATTGTTTACCAAGCCTTGATCTCACGTTGTTATTCTGGTTTTGCCTCTGTTACTTGCATACTTCATGTCTGTTTGCCGATTGTCTGACCTTTGCCTGTCTTTGTTTGTGCCTTTTGCCCTTTGGATGACCTGTTCTTAATAAAACCCTAAACTGCACTTGCGTCCGTCTCTGCCTCCATTACGTGACAGCTATACGAGCGTCAGAACGGATGCTGGTGTTCGAGTAGTTTCGAATTTTAGCTCCCTGTCAATCGTATTTCCTAAACTACAGAGGAAAGCGCGTCTGATTAAACGGTCCCTCCGCGATCGCTGAAATCAACACGAAACCAAACGAACCATTCGGACAAGCCCGCAATTTTTAATTTTCAATTACCGCTGATTTTCTGCAGGTTTGAACCAAGACGCGTCACGTGACGCCATCAGAACGTGCATTCTGCCAAAGCCCTCTTTGTCGATCGTGAGTGCAGCTAGAAAGGTCTCATTTACCAACAAACATCACTGCGAAAGACAATTTTGTGGAACTACGATTTAATGACAAGCGCCTGCGTTTAAGCGGTAAAAATAGGGGGGGAATGCGGGATAGAAAATGCGGACCAAAAACGCAAAAAAAAAAGAAAGAATAATACACTTATGTATAAATGTGAAGATGGCAAGCGTTCTAACGATCATGTAATAGGAGTCCGAGAAAGGCAGACTACAAACAAAATTGCCGTGTGACCGACTGTGGTGACATCAGACAGTGACATTGGACTTACTGTTTCTCCTTTCAGACAATATTACGCAAGAAAACGTGTCCGAATCACCCGTAACGAAGACATGCGTCTGTCTTCGGCAAACCCAAACCGGCATATGCAACCCTGCAGTTATGCTTACTGTTAACTCACTATGCGTGCTTACCTCAACTCTGAATACAATAGAAATAGGAAGCCATTTTAAAGGTAACAGGGATTTTGTAGCTTTAATGACGCAATCTGGCAATTCTTACCCATTCTGGAGCGCAGCAGCATTGGGGTCATAGGTCAACGTTATCCCACTCTGAAAGACCAAAAAAAAAAAAAGCGATGCTTCTGATTATGAGAACCCCAATCATGTTGTTGTTGATGTTTTTCTATTTTATTATATGTATATACATGAAGGAAAAATTCCCAGATTCCAGAGAGCAGAGCCACATATGCTGTTTTTAAGTCTCGGCCACGGATGGCTACAGCATCATCACAATCATAATCTTAATGAATCCTCAGACAGCAGTACAACTTGGGAGACAGGAAATCTGGAATGTTACGGCTACTACTGGTCTAATCCACACACATGAAAGACACACAATAAAGCACATGAGATGGACTTACTAGTCTCACCTCGGCGTCCCGTGTCCAGTTTCGTCCGTTGGGGACGTATTTAGTCTGACTCAGTCGCTTCTTCTGGCCTCCGTCAGCAAATTTACAGAGCAGCGGCTCTGACGCGCCTGGAATCACGTTATACACGTTATAGCTAGCTGGAGATTTCTAACACTCGTTAACGATAGACGATACACCTCGGGTCTACAGCGACAGAGATAGATCTTTAATTACCAAGCATTCCAGACGCAGACTTAATGAACTTCCCGTTAAAGTGAGAGATCACAGCATCACACTTCTCTGTAGACTCCATCCTGAGACAGACACCCAGAGGTGAAGGAGAGAGAGAGAGAGAAAAAAAAAGAAGTATTAACACAGCATACAGCCATTGACCTGGTTTAAATGCATACACGGCTAAACCTGAACAACACAGGCAGATATATACACACGGACCTGGCGAAGCCTACACCTCGGCTCATGCCGTGCGCGTCTCTGAGAATGCGGGTGGAGATGACCTGTCCGAAGGGCTTGAGAAGGTTCTCCAGCTCCTGCTCGTCCATGGACACTGGCAGGTTGGACAGGTACAGGTTGGTTGGGTCTTGTTCCTGTTGCTGTAACACAAACGACAGAGTATCATGATTACCAATTTAAATCTAGAAAGTGCATGAATGAAGTCGCTCGGTCTGGCTTTGAACCCTTCAAAGATCCCTCGCTATAATGCGAAATCCGTACGTCCGTGTTTCTCGGTTCTTTGACAAAGAGAAACACCGTTTGTGGACCGTTTTCTTGCACAAATCAAACTGCAGTATTAATAAAAACTAAATTACACCAACATGTGATCTCAGTAAGTTTGACCATTGGTGCCAGAGTATTTCAGAAACTGCTGATCTTCGGGGATTTTAATGCGCAGTAAATTCTAGAGTTTACCTATAATGGTGTAAAATGGTGCGGGGGAAAATACAAAAAAACAACTCGAGTTCTGTGGGTGGAGATGTCTTGTTGAGGAGGTAGGTTAGAGGAAAATGGATAGACTGGTTCGAGCTGAGAGGATGTATATGGTATCTCAACCACCCTTTACAACCAAAAAAGTATCTTAGGAAATCGTGGCCCCGTTGTACAAATTGGTTCCCTCGTTTCAGATCAATCGTGGCCCCGTTGTACTAATTGGTTCCCTCGTTTAAGATCAATCGTGGCCCCGTTGTACTAATTGGTTCCCTCGTTTCAGGTCAATCGTGGCCCCGTTGTACTAATTGGTTCCCTCGTTTCAGATCAATCGTGGCCCCGTTGTACTAATTCGTTTCCTCGTTTCAGATCAATCGTGGCCCCGTTGTACTAATTGGTTCCCTCGTTTCAGGTCAATCGTGGCCCCGTTGTACTAATTGGTTCCCTCGTTTCAGATCAATCGTGGCCCCGTTGTACTAATTCGTTTCCTCGTTTCAGATCAATCGTGGCCCCGTTGTACTAATTCGTTCCCTCGTTTCAGATCAATCGTGGCCCCGTTGTACTAATTCGTTCCCTCGTTTCAGGTCAATCGTGGCCCCGTTGTACTAATTCGTTTCCTCGTTTCAGATCAATCGTGGCCCCGTTGTACTAATTCGTTCCCTCGTTTCAGGTCAATCGTGGCCCCGTTGTACTAATTGGTTCCCTCGTTTCAGATCAATCGTGGCCCCGTTGTACTATTTTCCTCGTTTCAGATCAATCTTGGCCCCGTTGTACTAATTCGTTCCTCGTTTCAGATCAATCGTGGCCCGTTGTACTAAATCGTTCCCTCGTTTCAGATCAATCGTGGCCCCGTTGTACTAATTCGTTCCCTCGTTTCAGATCAATCGTGGCCCCGTTGTACTAATTCGTTCCCTCGTTTCAGATCAATCGTGGCCCCGTTGTACTAATTCGTTCCCTCGTTTCAGGTCAATCGTGGCCCCGTTGTACTAATTCGTTCCCTCGTTTCAGATCAATCGTGGCCCTGTTGTACTAATTCCTTCCCTTGTTTCAAGTAAATTATGGCCCGTTGTACTAATCCCTACCTACATCACGTATTGAAAGCCAGGGTATAATATGGTGACCTGGGTGCTGGTATTGACTTCATTGTTGATCAGCTACAAGGCCCTGGAAATCGCTGGATGTATACAAAATGTTTGCAGCAAGGTATTTGTATCAGAAAAGAAGTAAGGATCATTCTCTCTACATTTGACACCGTTAACTCCCGGGCTTGCCAGAACAGACGCTTGAGCCCAGCCCCCGAGTCACCACATCATCGCCGGTAAAGCCCCCTGGCTCTCAATATGCTATGTAGTTGCCTCTCACTTAAAAAGATTCCATACACTGCAAGGCTATACCTCAATCCCAACTCGAAATAAAACTCCAGAACAGCAGCTATAGAAGTATTTTATCACTACACAGTAAAAGGATGATGGATTTATAAAACTGCAGGCATGATTTGGAAAAACATGGCCAGGACTGACCTAAAATGAAATGAAATGGCAAAATGTGGCCACATGTTAATAAATCGTAGGAACAAATTCTTAATTCGTGGCCACGATATGTTGTTTTCCCCCCCCTCGTGTGTCACGTACGGGGCTCCATCGCCCTCACTTTTATTTGAGCTCAATCCACGTCATCTTCACAGAGGGAAAAAACGGTGCGACTCTGCATTCCAAGAACAACACGTCAGGCATCATTTCAGCTACAGTGTGCCCGAGGAAAATCTGACATTCTTTCACCATGAAGCAATTTGCTTTATAAGGGCGCCCTGGATTTATTATCCAGAATAACCCTCTAGATAGTAAGGGGTCGTAGGCATGGTGATGAGCTAGGATTAACACATATGGCCTTTGGTTGACTCTGGAAGGCTTCTCATTTGGAAAGAAGAAGAATGGCAGAAATTATATTTTTTATATAAAAAAAAAAAAAATATATAATATAATATATATATATATATATATATATATATATATATACACACACACACACACACACACACATACGTACAGTGGCAAGAAAAAGTATGTAAACCTTTTGGAATTTCATGGTTTTCTGCATAAATTTGTCATAAAATGTGATCTGATCTTCATCTATGTCAGGGGTTTTGACAAATATAAATGTGCCTAAAATAATAACACAAAAAAAATTCTGATCCCTCATGTCTTTATTGAGAACAACCAAAAAATCCTCATAGTGCTTGTGGAAAAAAGTATGTGAACCCTTGAGTTAATGACCACAAAATGAGTTTGGAGGTGAGGACTAAAGCTACTTTGACGGATAAAAACCCCTCAAACATTTGGAGTTTGCTCTGCACAAGAAACACACGCTTATGTGAGCCATGCCTCTCCAAAAAGAGCTTTCAAAGGCTCTACGATCAAGATTTACATAAAGCTGGCAAGGGTCACAAAGTGATTTCAAAGACTTTAGAAATTCACCAGTCTACAGTTAGGCAAACATTCTACAAATGGAGACACTTTGGGACTGTTGCTACTCTACCAAGAAGTGAGCACCCAGTCAAAATCACACCAAGAGCACATCGAAGACTCATCAATGAGGTAAAGAAACAACCCCGAATGACAGCCAAAGATTTGAAGGCATCATTGGAACTGGCTAACATCTCTGTTCATGAGTCTACAATACGCAAAACATTGAACAAGCAGGGTATCTACAGCAGGACACCACAAAGGAAGCCACTGCTTACTAAAAAGAACATTGCTGCACACCTGAAATTTGCAAAAGAGCTCATTGACACTCCACAGTGATACGGGCAAAATGTTTTGTGGACTGAATAAACTAAGATTGAACTATTTGGAAAAACCACACAGCACTACATCTGGTGTAGAAAGGGCACGGCTTATCATCATGAAAACATCATCTCAACTGTAAAGTATGGTGGAGGAAACACCATGATTTGGGCCTGCTTTGCTGCATCAGGGCCTGGCCAGCTTGCAATCATTGAGGGGAAGATGAATTCCCAAGTATATCAGACAATTCTTCAGGATAATGTTAGATAATGTGTCTGTACGTCTGCTGAAACTGTGTAGAAGTTGGGTGATGCAACAGGACAACGACCAAAACACCGGAGCAAGTCCACAACAGAATGGCTTCAGAAAAACAAAATCCGCCTTTTGGAGTGGCCGAGTCAGAGCCTAGACCTCAACACAATAGAGATGCTATGGAATGACTTGAAGAGATCCATACACATGAGACATCCAAAGAATATGACCGAGCTAAAGCAGTTCTGCAGGAAGAATGGGCTACAATTCCTCCTGAACGATGTGCAGGTTTGATCCACAGCTACAGGAAGTGCTTGGTTGAGGTTATTGCTGCCAAAAAAGTAAGGGTTCACTTACTTTTTCCACTGCCATTTTTAATTTTGAATGAGTGTGTTCAATAACAACATGAGGCATTTTTTGTGTGTTATTATTTTAGACACATTATATTTGTAAATACCCCTGACTCAGATGAAGATCAGATTACATTTTATGACACATTTACGCAGAAAGCCATGAAATTCCAAAAGGTTCACATGCTTTTTCTTGTAACTGTATATATATACACACACACACACACACACATATATATATATATATATATATATAGAACAAAAAAGCAAATGTGAGATGTAACAAAAACACACGGATGAGCGCACAAGCAAAAAGAACATAGAAGTGAAAGTGGCTGATCGATGCACTATAACAGCTAATAAAAGCTGGAAGAGGAGAACTGATGAATAATTGAACATGAATGCAGAAGAAGTGGGAGGAGGTCAATGCAGTAAAAGTAAGGCATTTGCAGTTGGATTATCTCACAAAATGGGTGACAGTGAATGAGATGAGAAAGAGATGGAGAGGTGAAGGACGCACACATTCACATTCCCCTCCTTGGTTTAACAGTCTTAGGTTTAAGATGCTGTGTTATAAATGAGATAAAAAAAATAAGTCAGATAGCGTGTGAGGACACCAAGGGCTAGTTTATACTTCTGCATTAAAGCACAGCCGGGTATATTTTTTTGCACAGAGGTAGTTTATGGGTAAGAGTGGCGCACACAGGCAGACTCGTGACTCACATGCTGTCCTCCAGAAAGCAGTGCTGTGTGTCGACCAGCCAGGCGAACGCTGATTGGTCAGCGTGGAGGTGTGTTCGATTGCATAACAAGAAATAAGTAAAGGATTCTGCTGTGGCTTTCATCGAGCACTTCAGAGTAACACTGCCCAAAATACAGTAAATCTAAACGATACAATTTCATATAATAAAAGGTTAAAAAACTGAGTTTTCTCATATCATATCCAGTACTTTCTACCTTCCTTCCTTAGGCTTGTGACAGAAACCGATAGCAAAAACATCAGCCCTATTCTCGCTGCACATTTCTTACCCAGGTGTCTGTAATAAAAACATTCGGTTTTATTAAAGCTCTCACATCCGGACAGCTAACAGCTGACGGTTTTCCCGCTACCGTTCATGTTTGTGTCTCACACAGCTGTGTATAGATCATAATACTCTATAATGGAGTAAAATACCGTATATACAGTACTGTGCAAAAGTCTTAAGCAGCCTATTTATTTATTTTTAGTATAACTTTTGTTATAGACATTTTTGTTTGATGAATTCTGCATTACTGAGTCAGAGCAAAATCATTTTAAATTTACTTTTCCCAAAAAAATAAATAAATAACGCAAGAGAAAAATCGTTGAATACTGAAGAAAGCAGAAAATTACATAAGAGAACCCATTCAAAAGTTTACACACGCTTGATTATTAATACTGTGTGTGTTATCTGGATGTTCGATGACTGTGTTTATGTTGTGTGAGAGTTGATCACGAGTCCCATGTTTGTCCTGAGCAGTTAAACCGCCCACTGTCCTTCAGAAAAATCCTCCAGGTCCTGCACATTCTTTACTTTTCCAGCATCTTCCGCATATTTAACCCTTTTCTATCTGTCGCTATATGATGTTGAGATCATTCTTTTCACACTGAGGGACTCGTACACTATTGTAACTATTACAAAAGGTGCCAACATTCACTGATGCTTAATACAACATACCGACCAACTTTACTCCAAGTAAAGACACGATGTACGTGATGTGAACTATATATATATATTTGATTTTTTTTTTTATTCCTACCACCAACAAATCCACGTATGATGGAATTTTAGATTTGAACTCTTCGATACAACATGCTGAAACTGCTTCGGAACAAACGAGTGAAAACGGGTGCGTCTCACCCAGCTCCCTAGTTCAGCAGTCAGGGCTCTGATCAGGGAGTCGGCCATTCTACGGGCGGTCTCAATTGTAAAATCCTTCCGATGAACTGGAACGTTCGCTCCATAAAACGATCCCAGAATGCACCACAAAAACACAGGGAACAACACTATGTTCCCTAACTGGAAATGACGTCGTGTTTCCTGGAGCCTCTCAGCCGACTTCCGGCTACAAACCTAAGCAGCTTGTTATTATTGCTGTTGTAGCTCTCGAAGGATTGCTCACGTTAGCGATTTTTCACTGTATTTGACGTCCCGCATAAGGTTTGTTTGACTCTAACGACCTTTAAGTGTTTAATCGTTCTTTTTTTTTTTTTTAATCCACTGGCTTGCCTATGATTCTGCTCGACATATTATGATAGAAGTACGTGTGATTAAAGCGAACAAATTTAAATTGGTGACGATTTCCAGTGCGAGTACGTAGTCATGTCGCAGGAAATTCAGGGTCCTTACCAGTCCCCGACCTCATGGACACGATATACAGATTCACTCCCTACCGAACTAGGGAACTGGTTGAGACATACCCAACGCTTCAGAAATACTTTAGCTGCAAATTTTCCTGTTTAATAATTGATCACGCAAGCTTCCTTTTTTCCCCCCTCAGCACTTTGCAAAACAAATTTACCCCTGCGCTGTCTTCCATTTGTTACTCCTACAGCGAAACACGCTTTGGCTCAGAGACTGCTTTTTTAGTTTTTTTTTCTTCCTGCGTTGCCTTTTCTATAAACTAGAATTTAGCTTGTGAGACACTGCCCCTAATGTACAAGCTGTACGTATGATAGAAGACTCCTACGCGAGCGTCCACGCGCATGACGCCCGGACGTTCTTGCAAACGGAGACATCGAAACGAGTCTAAAAGAAGGACGCATCCTTAAGTAAGTTGCCTCACCTTGGCCATCTGAGCTTGAACTCCGTTGTTCTTTAGCGCCGCCACGGCTTTCTGCGCGGACACTGGACTGTCGAAATCCACAAAGCCATAACCTGAAGAAAGGACACTTTGCATTATTTATACGCTATTACAACTGTAATGAACGAAAAGATGCTATAAAGCTGTAATCGACAGTGTTAGTACTAAAAGAAACTGGCTAATGCGATAATGTTAGATTTTAGAGTGTATGTTAGTGTACACTCTCTAAACTATATGTGTGTATGTATTTTAACTCGTGTATATATAAATAAATATAAATGTTTTGCTTTCTACAATTCCCAGGATCCCCAGCCTGCCACATTGCCACATGATCACCAGTTAAGCACTTATCCCTGTTCAGAATCACTAGATGACTAATGAATCCCCCCTGAAATATTTTATGACACTTCCAAACACTTAATGATGGACGTTTAACATAACACACGAACAGCGCAGCTCATTATACAGGTGTCAAAGAACACGTTTTACGCAATGATTGCGTTATAATAACCTTTAGAAAAGCGTCATCGTTCCATCATGATTCCCCAAAGGTCGAATAGCGCATCGCTTCGTTTATTTAATCGCTGGTTTATTAGATACTATGGTGACAAACCAAGAAGCGTTCATGTATCTTTCTCATTTCTGTGATTATTTTACGTCCTGTACACACGGCAAGTACGGCTGATGGGAGCTCATACGTCAAAGAATTCAATCGATCCTTCTGTCTTAGATTTATGCTTAAGCACGTCACGCTTGTTACGGTAATTTAACTGGTTGTAGAGATCACGTGGTGATTCTCCTCAGCCCCACCTGAAAGTAATCAGTCCATACAGGAATTTTTGTTTGTGATTGTGGCGGCAAAAAAACACTTGAATTCGCCGTGAAGGCGTTTTTTTCGCCGTGCTCGTGAAGGTTAGGGCTTTGGCGGCGTGCGCGTTGTGATGACGTCACGTGACGTGTCGTGGCCCAAATCTGCATTCGTTCCTGCGATCGTAAAAATCCTATAGGGATTCATTTCTAGCTACGCCACTGATTCACTCTTAAAAATATCCCACAATCAGTGTTACTATCGAAGTCTCACTCCAGCATGGCGCAGGCTTATCATTTACCACTTTAGACTTAGTTTATGTCTGTTTGCTGATCCCATGACTATTTACCTGTCCATCATGCTTAGGAGTTTTGCCCAGCCCTTGACTGCTTTCAAATAAAACCATAGTGTCCCTGCACATAAATGTAAATGCGCCATCAATCTCTTTCGTTTCTCCATTGAAAGATTGTGATCAAAAGCAAAGAAATGATTTCATTTGATCCGCCATCGTGAAGCCGTAATATTCAATTGCAGCAGATTTTTCGCAGAAGGACCGTGCAAGACAATTTTTTTGCGATTGTATTTTCGGCAAGTAAAAAGAAATCCGCAGCACAATTAAGCATTTTTGGCCGCAACAATCAACAATCATTTTGCATATAGTACAAGTACGGGATTTGCTTATAGTACAAGTACGGGAAAGACGATGCGATCTGACAAACCTTTGCATTTGTTTGTGGTCTTGTCCAGGATGGCTTTTGTGGAGACTATCTTTCCATACCTGCAGAGAGAGAGAGAGAGAGAGAGAGAGAGAGAGAGAGAGAGAGAGGATAAATGCATCCTGCTGACAGACAGTCTGTCTACACGTGTCATACATGGCATGAAGAAAAAGGAATGTGTGAGCTAAGCTAAATGACGTGCATACAGGTACTGCCGAGTCTCTGAGCTGGCTCTGAGCATGACGCAGAAACAAAGAAGGCTTTGTGTGAGAAATAAGGAGGGCCTGGCATGACCACAATCGAAGTGCGTGCGGCAATTACGTGGTAAAAAGAGGCTGAGACACTGGTGCTGATGGAGCACAGCCTGTGATTACTGCATAGAGTTCAGAGGAAGTCCTTCAACAGTCACAGTGCTGACCAAGGCCTTGGGCTGTGTGAGAGTGAGTGAGTGTGTGTGCGTGAGCGTGTTCTCCATCATCAGGCAGTGAGTGATGCATGATGAATGAGCAGGCATGGCCGAGTGCGTTTCTCAACACCCCTGAGACAAAGTCCTGCAGTTTGGATGGAGACAGGAAAAGGTTTCACTTCTGTCTCGGTTACTGCAACGTTTGATTAATATTTGCAAACTCTCATTGGGACAGAAAAAAATATGCACTCTTTCAAAATGATATTTGCCTTTGCTTTTTTTTTTTGGTGTCTGACAACTGCTACACAATATATCGGAATGAGTCGACAATTTACAAGTGTTCCTTGATAAAAAAAATTTCAACAAAAGCCCCTGAGAGAGGAGGAATAATCCAAAACTCAGAAATCAGTCTCAGCTTTCTCGAGACTGCTATCTGCTCCAAGAGAAACTGCAGAGCGAGGCAAATTTCCATAACTCCAAACTGAATAAAGGTCTGATTTGGTATGCTGCATAAACAGCATGCGTAAACAGCGTTCCTTGGCAAATCCCATGAAGTGAAATGAGAGATGTGTGTGTGTGTGTGTGTGTGTGTGTGTGTGTGTGTGGTGGGGGGTTAGGGGTGTGAACCAATGGGCTTTCACACACAGATCACATGATTCTCTACCATGGAGGCCCACCCAACCTTGGCCTTGACCCCTTCCTTCTGGGGTAGGGAGGCCCCATTTCCTGCTCGCTACGATGGCATGTGTCAGCCTGGAGCATGTCAAAGTAAATCAAGCTGCCCAGAAGCTTTTCTTACAAACTCATAAAAATTTTTTTTTTTTTCCAAAATAAATAAATACACAAACGACATACAAGATCAAATGTAGTGTAACATGATAAGGCACAATTTCGGACCGTTAAACACACAACATTTGACCTTAACAAAACCCTAAGCCTAGAGGATTATGGGTGCTCCCTAGCTGACGCTTAAAAATCAATTTCTGGAATTACCATGGCGATGGCTGGACTCCCCAGAGCAGCCGGAGATAAATTAACTGAATGTCCGGGCTTCACATTCACATACACCATACACACACACCATCAACCACCCACCCCACACACACACTCAGGATGGGACATGCTGTAGCACAAAAGGATCTATGTTGTAAAAAGGTCAATGAAATACTGAATCAATACTAGGCAACAGTTTTGCCTCATAGTAGTAGTAACAGTAGAAATAATAGTAGCAGTAGTAGTTGAAGCAGCAGTAGTAGTAATATTAGCAGTAGCAGCAGTAATCATAGTAGCAGTATTAATAGTAGCAGTAGAAGCAGCAGTAGTTGTAGCAGTAGTAATAATAGTAGCAGTAGCAGCAGTAATAATAGGAGCATAGGAGCATTAGTAGAAGTAATAATAGTAGTAGCAGTAATAGTAGCAACAGCAGTAATAGTAGCAACAGCAGTAATAGTAGCAGTAGTAGTAGCAGCAGTAATAGTAGCAGCAGTAGTAGCCTATAAAAAAAAACCTATAAACCATATAATAGTGTATATGGTGAAATTTTATGTTAGGAGACACTTTAGGAGGAGTTAGGTATTATAGGTATTGAACGCATCAATGTTTTTTTTTTCAGTAAATATATTTCCAGTGAGGTTATTCACATGAAATTTTCACCAGACACCAGTGTTAACTCAAGAAATCTGGAAATATAAAGAATTCACAACATTAAAGTTCATAAATAAAGTTATGTGTAATAAAGTGGAATGACACTGGAAAAAAAGTACTGAACACGCTACGAAGAAGCAGTTCTCCAAGGCAAAGTAAGGCAAGGCGGACGCATCATGGTATGGGGCTGTTTTTCATCACATGGTACTGGCAGACTTCATATAATTGAAGGAATGATGAATGGAGCCCTTTTCCGGGAGATTCTTGAGAAGAATCTGCTGCCATCCACCAGGATGATGAAGATGAGACGTGGGTGGAGCTTCCAGCAGGACAACGATCCAAAGTATCCAGCAAAGAAACTCTCAATTGGTTTCAAAGAGAAAAATAAAAATCAAGGTGTTCGAATGGCCCAGTCGATCACCTGACTCGAATCCAATTGAACAATAGACAATATGTTTAGAAGAACGGTCCAGAAATCACACCTGAATACTGCGACCCATTCATTTCTTCATACAGGAAGTGTGTTGAAGCGGTCATTACACACAAAGCCTCCTCCACTAAGTATTAAATACATTTCAGTTAGTGTGTTCAATACTTTTATCCCGTGTCATTCCTCTTCATTTAAGGACTTTAATGTTTGGATCTCTTTACATGTGTGGATATCTTGAGTTAATACCAAAGTCTGGTGAAAATTTTATGTGAATAGCCTCATAGGAAATATATTTACTGAAAAAACTAATGTTGACGTGTTCAACACGTGTTATTCCATACTTACACTCCAATTAACAACAGCAGCAGTAAGATTGAATAACATACTTGGGGGTGTGGTGTTACAGGAAAATAATCCACTGCAGGGGTTAGCGGCATAACGTCACATGGAATATTTTCCAATAATAGCGCAGTTTGTCAAGTGTTATTCCTCACTCACGCTCCAATTAACAACAGACACAGATAAACACGTAAACATGGCAGCAAAGGGTCTATATTTGACAGGATTTTCCATTTGTTACACACTAATGTATATCCTCTTACGTGTGATTGGGTACACATCGTAACCAGGATGAACTACCTACACATACAAAAACAACCCAAAACATCTGGGCTTTTATGCTGCTGGAATCCCTTTGTGGGATTTGGCAACACTGTTTTTCAGCACGGAGTAGAAGAAAAGAAAAGAGAAAAAAAAACCTGTAAGGAAAGTACACAGCTACTATTTAATTTTACCTGGGCTTAAAGGATACGGCACCTAATCTCCACAGCCAAACCCCTATTCTTTCCATTCTGTTAAATATTTGCTGAATCATGTCTGCTTGCCTCACACACGCCTGTTTCCATCAGTGCCAGTGCCGGGTATAAGTCACACAAATAGATGCTGTTGCCTTGGGTTACACGCTTCAGCCGTGCTCACGTGAGGCACGAGAGTAGAGTGTGCGAGCCAGAGAGAAATGGAACGAAGCAATGAGAGAGATTAGTTCAAACAGAAAGGGAGAGTGAGACAGAAACAGATGGGGAGAGATTTAGAAACAGGGACAAAGAGAGGAAGACAGAGAGATGGAAAGACGTGAGAGGGATTTGCTGTCCTAATTAGCACTGTGCCAAAATATAATGATTTATATGGCAAAACACGTGTGATATAAACCAGAAAATGTGCATCTGATTTATTTATTTTTTTTCAGTTTCAGAGGTTCTGCTATACACTACACAGGGTATTTTGCATCCCATCCATCCATATTATGTACCGCTTATCCTGCACAGCGAGCCTGGTGCCTATCATAGGGAGCTCGGGACACACGGCGGTGGACACCATAGATGAGGAGTACCTAGAAGAAACCCCTGAAGCATGGGGAGAACCCGCAAGCCCCGCTTCCCACACATGGCAGAGATGGGAATCGAATCCACAACCCTGAAGGTGTGAGACAAACCTACTAACCATTACGCCAACGTCCCTCCCCGAGTATTTTATATACCGTATATATAGTATAGTAATATAATATAGCATATGGTAATATAATATATAATACTTTAAGCGAAAACTTCAGAATGTCTGCTTACAAACTAGAAATGCTGTCTCTGCTTACACAGTACTTCAAATGGGCTTGGAGAAGGAAAATTCAGGAAAGAATGTTATAAAAAAAAAATAATAATAATAATAATAAAAAAAGCTTTTGATTTCACCGATTCTATTAAAGCGAGCTGTTCTAAAGCAGCTCCCCCTTTCTCTCTGGTGTTGTGCCAACTTATTTTGTCATTATATAACATTACCTGTAAAACTTGAAATATAATACTAATAAAGAATAAGTTGTGGTCTGTACAGTTCGTTCCTGAAAGTGTGTGTGTGTTGAGGTGTTTTAATTTCTTGGTAGAGACCAAATGTTTTCACAAGGACAGGGATATATGATTGTTTTGACCTTGACTGTTCCAATGAGAAACGGTTTTCCATAAGGTTTCATTTTGGTTACTGAAGTTAACGTTGGATTTCGGTTTAGGCTTAGCGTTAACTAGCTACGCCTAATTTATAGTTATGTCAATAGTAGGTCCTTCCAAGGAGAGAGCGAGAGAGAGTGAGAGAGAGAGCGAGAGAGAAAGCGAGAGAGAGTGAGTGTGTGTGTGTGTGTGTGTGTGCACATGTGTGCATACTCACGGCTGACACAGTTTGACAAGGTCATGGTCGGTGGTAGATGGGGGCAGGCCGCGGATGTAGAGGTTGGTTTTGCTGAGCTGCTCCCATCCGGTCGTGCTGCTGTTGCTGCTGCTGTTATTCGTGCTGCTATTAGTGCTTGGGCTGGGCGGAGCCATTGGGAGTGTGGGCGGAGCAACAGGAGGCTAAGGATGCAAATTTACCACAAAAGAAAGATTTTAAACAAGCATGTTTTTATGAAATATTATTAGAAAACTAATTAAAATAGAAATGGGAGGTTTTTTGGGGTTTTTAAAAAAAATTTTTTTATATATCTGGCGACTTCTCACATACAAAATCTCACGTTACAAATGTCCCTTCGACCCAGTCCAAGCTCTGTTCTCTGCGTGAATGAAAATCACTCGTGTGCGCTGGGCTGAGACGAGCGTACTGTACGTGAGCACCGTCCCGAGCCTCAGAGCAGTGCTGCGGCGTGTTGAAACAGGCAATAGCTTACCCATAGTGCCCTTCATGCCTTCATGCGGTGCTGGCTAGCACGCCGGAGCTTCGATCGCAGATTCAGGTTCCACATGGGTTCACCCACATCTACAGCTCCCTACTGTCTAATCAGTAACCGCAGATCCTCTGTTCAGCTACGCACCGTCAGACGGGCGTGCCTGAGCAGCTTATATCTGTCCAATCTACCACTTAAGCGTAGCAGAATGGTAGATGATTACTTCTCTGCACTGAACTCCGGGCAACGGAATTATTCTTTTTTTTTTTTTCTTTCTCCATCCCTGTATATTAGATCATTTTAGCTGCTTATGAAAGGATGCAATCATTTATCAGTGCTTCTAGAGTTTTAAGCTGTACTGCAGTTAAAGCCAAATCTCTGCAGCCTTGCTAAATCGTGCTAAACGAAATCTTCCCAATATGATCGTGTGCTTGCAAATTCAGAAAAATCCACACAAAAACTATGCAGGTTAAGCTACATACTTCTCCTGTTCAGTTGACTTATAATTACTAAATTGCACAGTTTACTATTGATAACTGAATAATAATAAAAATAAGCCAAGAGTTTAAAATCGGTTAATATGAGGATCGGGGGCTTCAAAACTTTTCCTACATCATAATTTGTATGAAAACAAATTATGAAATCGAACCACGTTGCCACATTTACATTCGTACGCATTTGCATGAGAATGAATTCCTTTTTTTTGTTTTAACGATAGAGACAATACTAATACTAAATACTAAGACAATACTAATACAGACAATACTAGTACTAATACAATACTAAGACAATACTAATACTAAGACAGTACTAATACTAATACTAATACTAAATACTAAGACAATACTAGTACTAATACTAAGACAATACTAATACTAAATACTAAGACAATACTAATACAGACAATACTAAATACTAAGACAATACTAATACAGTCAATACTAATACTAAGACAATACTAATACTAAATACTAAGACAATACTAATACAGACAATACTAGTACTAATACTAAGACAATACTAACACTAAATACTAAGACAATACTAATACAGACAATACTAACACTAAGACAATACTAAGACAAACAATACTAATACTAAGACAGTACTAATACTAATACTAAATACTAATACAGACAATACTAATACTAAATACTAAGACAATACTAATACTAAGATCCTTCATGAAGATGTGTTCCCTTGGCGTGAATAAGCATTGCACGTTATCTGGAGGAGATTTGCATGAAGTACATAACTAGGGCTCAAAATGTAACCCTGCAAAAATTTTTATAAAAAAAAATATATATTAGAAGTTTCGATTTGATCTTGTCTAATTCTGCAAAGTCAGTTTGCCTGTACTACTAACAAGTATCTCAGTGACTGAGTTTACACGGAGAGCAGTAATCTAATTATTGACCTTATTGTGAATAAGACAATATTCTAATTAAGGTGTTTACATGAGTTGTGGTGTTGTGTTATAGAACATAGATGGATTAACGTCACACGTCATTACGTCCCCACGCCACGCCATCCGACGTCCCTCCAGAATTTCACGTATCGACATACAGTTGGTCTTCGTTATGTTTTGTATACAGTTTTGGGTGTTTCATTTTTTATTTTTACGAAAGCTTCAAGTGCGGTTAATTTGTTTGTCGTGCTGTACGTGCTGATAAACGACTGCTTGAAGCCGTGGGCTGCGTCCTAAACCGCGTACTTGCCCACTGTATAGTAGAAGAAATACGTGTATACTATACTATATAGTAGGTAAATACACGGTTTGGGACGCAGCTGTGCTCTCTTGTTTACCGTTGGTCAACGGTTGAGCGCTGCCGTGTGTACGTTTCCTGTCGCACAATGTGGTGAAAACTCCCACATGACGTTAATAGTGTGATTAAGGTGTGTACATGTCTGTAACACGACTAAAACACGAATACTCCACACGTCTTAATTCCATTTGTATTTACCTCGAGTATGACTTTATTCGGATCATCAGTAATCGCTGTTTACATGACAGTCTCTTAATCAGAGTATCGTCTTAATTGATATCACAATATCGTTGTCCATGTAAATGGCCGATCAGTCCGTTAGATTAAAGATACGACGAAGCAGCTTTTGGTCTGTTTTGATACAGTGTGCATGGAAAAATCTTTGGAAATTAATCACCTTTTCATCAGAATGTGTCTGGTGAACAAACCACAAACCAAAGTGCTGGATAAAATATCTAAACTACAAAAGAGTTTTACAACCTGACTTCACAGCAGAGTTGAGTCATAGCAGAAACATCTCCCCTGACCACTAAATTCATTCACACCGGAGCCTAGTCAGGGTGACTAATACAGAATCAACAGCTGGTGTGGACGAAAAAGAGGAAAGAGGTTGCTTTTTTTTTTTTTGTGCGGAAAGGTCACATGACATGACATGGCAGAGCACAGGGATACAGGAAGCGCAGGCCTCACCCTCACCGCAGAGTATAGTGTACTGCGGCTCACACCAGTGAATCACTTCCTGTTTCTGGCTCGTTCATTAAAACAGCTCTCGTTCGGCTCGCCCCTCTCAGCGTGCATAAAATGGCTGCCTATAAAACACCGCCAGACGGGCGTTTAGGGAACAAGAACATATTAAAGTGACCAGTGCTGCGAATTACAGCTGTTGCCGTGAAGTGATGCTGAACTCCAGCTGCACGCATTCTCGTGGAAGTGTGTGCACGTGCATGTGTGCGTTTGGACCACAGTTGGGTGTGTGTCCTCCTGCTCTGTGACACACTGACCCACTTCTGGTTGAGTGACTCATACACTCGCAGCCACACACATGTGCGTGCTCAGGTGAGCCTGGAAACGGAGCCCAAAGATTGTTACTCCCGTCATTTGATCAGGCTTAAGAGGTCAAGGTGTGAGTGTCGAGCAATGTGTTTCAGCTCAAAATGAAAGGAGCGAGAGAACACACGGAGGCCTCCAAGGGCCACTGAGGAACACAGTGAGGCACCAAGTGGACTCAAACATAAGGTATCATTTTGTAAGGGAATGCTATTACTTTGAAAAACCGAGCGCCAAAGCTCCTCCGGCAGTGAACTCGTTTAAACCGGTGCCAAAATAGTCCTCATTTCCCTTTGCTATATAGGCCCGAGGCGAACGCATAAGATGTAAAGCGGCATTTCAAATGTGAGAAAGGATGCATTATATAGTACGTACAGTGTGATCTGTGAGATGATTGGGGAGGGGGGGGGATTAGACAGCCAGAGAGAGCACGAACACGCGAGAGAGAGAGAGGGGGGGGCGGTTTGATTGGGATAAGGCACGAAGGAAAGCAGAGACCGAAGGATCGGATTCAATTTCCGGGCCATCTTTCAAGCGTCGGTGGTGTCCCCTGGGTCCCGTGCTATGTGCTGCAGTCATCCTGCGCCATATGGTTCCTATAAACTGTGAAATCTTGGGAGTCCTGCTAACCTCTCTGCTGCCACCGATCTACTCGAGAACATATGCAAATGTCTGCGTGGAGGCGTGTAGGCATGTGTGTTTGTGTGTGTGTGTGTGTGTGTGTATCTCGTTGCATTTACACGAATGGCATGTGAATATACTTCAGTAAGCTTCAAGTCAAGTATTGAGAAACATCTGAGAAGATGTTACCCGAGTAACGATAGATAGATAGATAGATAGATAGATAGATAGATAGATAGATAGATAGATAGATAGATAGATAGATAGATAGATAGATAGATAGAGAGAGATATACAGATAGAGAGAGATATATACAGAGAGATATATACAGAGAGATAGATAGATAGATAGATAGATAGATAGATAGATAGATAGATAGATAGATAGATAGATAGATAGATAGATAGATAGATAGATAGATACAGATAGAGAGAGAGATATACAGATAGAGAGAGATATACAGATAGATAGATAGATAGATAGATAGATAGATAGATAGATAGATAGATAGATAGATAGATAGATAGATAGATAGATAGATAGATAGATAGAGACAGATAGAGCAAGAGACGGATAGATAGACAGAGAGAGACAGATATATAGAGAGAGACAGATAGACAGAGACAGAGATAGAGATAGATAGAGAGAGACAGATAGATAGAGAGAGACAGATAGAGACAGATAGATAGACAGAGATAGAGAGAGACAGATAGAGCGGCAGATAGATAGACAGAGAGATAGAGAGACAGATAGATAGACAGAGATAGAGATAGATAGAGAGAGACAGATAAAGAGACAGATAGAGAGAGAGAGAGAGAGAGAGAGAGATAGAGAGACAGAGATAGAGAGAGACAGATAGATAGAGAGACAGATAGATAGACAGAGAGACAGATAGATAGACAGAGATAGAGATAGATAGATAAAGAGACAGATAGAGAGAGAAGAGAGAGAGAGAGACAGATAGATAGACAGAGATAGAGAGAGACAGATAGGTAGAGAGACAGATAGATAGACAGAGAGATAGAGAGACAGAGAGATAGAGATAGATAGAGAGAGACAGATAAAGAGACACATAGATAGAGAGAGAGAGAGAGAGAGAGATAGACAGACAGACAGACATAATTCTTCTCAAAGTTCAAAAGACATAACATCAAGAGTCAACTCCTTATTCACTCTGAACTCTTGCCCTCTGGTAACCTTCCCTCATCCAAGCCACGCCCAACTTCTGTAAAATACTGTACACATCTCATAAATATTCATGATTACATCCAGGATTCTCTTGACACAAGTTGCCATGGGAAACTCTCCCGGTCACATCCTTAAAGTGACCCCCCCCCTTCCCTTCATCTCACTCCTCATTAACAGCATTGTGTTAAAAACAAACCAGCGCCAGTCCTGTTCATTCAGCACTTAACGACAGGATTGTTTCAGATAAACCTCCAGTGATTAAAAGCGCTGTGGATTCGAGTCTGATCTTTTCTCACCATACCCAACGCACTGAAAACACCGAGCTGACGCATTTCACACTGCATCAGGAGCTGGTTTCACTCAGTCGTGTTGAATCACTGAAGACTGACCAAAATAAACAGCTGAGTCGAAGAGATCAACATTCCCACCAGATCCCAAAACGATCACTACGCCTGTATGGATCCACTCATTAAATCTAATTAAAATTGTGGCGGGGGGAGGGGGGGTAGTTGAACATGGACCTCATTTTTAATCAACAAAAACCCCAAAAGGGGAATATTTTGAAATATAATTGGCAACCCAATATCCTTCTTGACATGTCTGTTGTGCGGTGGCCTGTCCAGCATCCGAGCTCGCGCTCCTGCTTTTGTATTATTTATTTATTTCATTTAATTTATATATATATTTATTTATTTATTTATTTATTTTTTATTTTTTTCCACCAACCTGTTTCCGATAAGGTGTCCTCACTGGATTGGCGGTGTTCGCAAAAATCATTGTTAATTCCTTGGTCCTTGAGTCGGTGCCGAATAAACGAATGTCGTCCGGTACAATAACACACTGACAATGCGCTCTATCAGGCTGCAGCACAACTGTAATCCCTCCACATCGCACTCGTACAGTGTCGGGCGCTCAGGAGGGCCGAAATAAATAAATAACTCAGTATTTGGAAGGTTCGATGTGCCAACTAGCTTTAAAAAAAACTGTTTGAAAAATGAAACCTATACATATATATATATTACCGTGTGGATGGATTATTCCCACCTCGGCCCGTCCAACCAGTTTCGGTAAATCGCCTGGTTCATTGATCTTCGTTCTGTTGCCCGCAGGAAAGACCCACCTACTGTGGAACGAACCATTCGTCACTCATCCGTGGGGGTTCTTGAACCGCCTCGCGAACGTCTCGGCGTTGTTTCTTTGAAGACAGATCCGTTTCCCGCGAACCCACGGGGTGTAACACCGCTTCGGAACAAACCCAGAACACGGCGCGAGCGTTAGAAAGTCGAACACACGGTGTACACACACGGATAATGGTTCGCTCCGACCCTCCGCCGAGCTCTTGGTTGCCTCTTGCACGCATACCACACATTCCACAACCAGACCATCAGATCCCGTCTACAATACAGGCATAGAAATGCGCCCTAGGCCACCGGGACAGTCCCGTCCCGAGGCTTCCCGTGTGAATGACCGTCTCGAATGACGTTAAGTTAGCTTTTATGTACATATTGTGCTGCTTTAATATTATTATTATTATTATTATTATTATTATTATTATTATTATTATTATTATAAGGAACATATAACTACGACTTGATCATAGACGTGTCATGAGGCGGTGGAACCGACATAGAACTACATAAGCAAGGCCTGGAAAAACCTGCAGAGAAACCAAACAAACAAAAACAACCCCCTAACAGGATTTGTGACCAAAATAAGTCTGCAACCTAATGACACCACACATGCTCACCCAGAGCCTTGCCTTATCTCTCTATTCATATGATAATCCTCTGCTGTAATCATGTGTCACACCTTAAAAGAGACTGAATGAACATAAGGTCACCGTCACCACATTCTTGGTAGAAATAAACACATCATCAAGACGTCAACACACCCCTGTAGTCAAAATGGGTGTTTCGGAACTTCACGTACCTGTGTCAAGGTGTCTCACACTGGGCGTAAACACACCCAGGACTGATTGTCTGTGGGAGGGGCTCATAACTGCAGATTTGCTTTCATATAGAAGTCATTTGTGAACTACAGTGCCTTGCGAAAGTATTCGGCCCCCTTGAACTTTTCAACCTTTTGCCACATTTCAGGCTTCAAACATAAAGATATCAAATTTTAATTTTTTGTGAAGAATCACCAACAAGTGGGACACAATTGTGAAGTGGAACGAAATCTATTGGATTTTTGAAACTTTTTTAACTAATAAAAAAATGAAAAGTGGGGCGTGCAAAATTATTCGGCCCCTTGCGTTAATACTTTGTAGAGCCACCTTTTGCTGCGATTACAGCTGCAAGTCGCTTGGGGTATGTCTCTATCAGTTTTGCACATCGAGAGACTGAAATTCTTGCCCATTCTTCCTTGCAAAACAGCTCGAGCTCAGTGAGGTTGGATGGAGAGCGTTTGTGAACAGCAGTTTTCAGCTCTTTCCACAGATTCTCGATTGGATTCAGGTCTGGACTTTGACTTGGCCATTCTAACACCTGGATACGTTTATTTGTGAACCATTCCCTTTTGAGATTTTGCTGTATGTTTGGGATCATTGTCTTGTTGGAAGATAAATCTCCTTCCCAGTTTCAGGTCTTTTGCAGACTCCAACAGGTTTTCATCCAGAATGGTCTGTATTTTGGCTGCATCCATCTTCCCCTCAATTTTAACCATCTTCCCTGTCCCTGCTGAAGAAAAGCAGCCCCAAACCATGATGCTGCCACCACCATGTTTTACAGTGGGGATGGTGTGTTGAGGGTGATGAGCTGTGTTGCTTTTACGCCAAACATATCGTTTTGCATTGTGGGCAAAAAGTTTGATTTTGGTTTCATCTGACCAGAGCACCTTCTTCCACATGTTTGGTGTGTCTCCCAGGTGGCTTGTGGCAAACTTTAGAACGAGACTTTTTATGGATATCTTTGAGAAATGGCTTTCTTCTTGCCACTCTTCCATAAAGGCCAGATTTGTGCAGTGTACGACTGATTGTTGTCCTATGGACAGACTCTCCCACCTCAGCTGTAGTTCTCTGCAGTTCATCCAGAGTGATAATGGGCCTCTTGGCTGCATCTCTGATCAGTCTTCTCCTTGTCTCAGCTGAAAGTTTAGAGGGACGGCCAGGTCTTGGTAGATTTGCAGTGGTCTGATACTCCTTCCATTTCAAAATGATCGCTTGCACAGTGCTCCTTGGGATGTTTAAAGCTTGGGAAATCTTTTTGTATCCAAATCCGGCTTTAAGCTTCTCCACAACAGTATTACGGACCTGCCTGGTGTGTTCCTTGGTCTTCATGATGCTCTCTGCGCTTTCAACAGAACCCTGAGACTATCACAGAGCAGGTGCATTTATGCAGAGACTTGATTACACACAGGTGGATTCTATTTATCACCATCAGTCATTTAGGACAGCATTGGATCATTCAGAGATCCTCGCTGAACTTCTGGAGTGAGTTTGCTGCACTGAAAGTAAAGAGGCCGAATAATTTTGCACGCACCACTTTTCAGTTTTTTATTTGCTAAAAAAGTTTCAAAAATCCAATAGATTTCGTTCCACTTCACAATTGTGTCCCACTTGTTGGTGTTCTTCACAAAAAATTTAAATTTTATATCTTTATGTTTGAAGCCTGAAATGTGGCAAAAGGTTGAAAAGTTCAAGGGGGGCGAATACTTTCGCAAGGCACTGTATGGACTGAACGAGTATTTCCATGTCATTTTTGAGTACGCTGTTTTGCAAAAATGATAGACACTAAGTTGATCCGTTTGCTGGGGCTTTTTATATAGCTTCCACACCTTGAAGCAAACCCTAGGCCACTGCTTTCAAGAGAATTAGTGTTCAGTTAACTGGATTGCTCCCAGTGTCTCACACTTCACCGATCTTACCAAATTTTGCCCGAAAAAGAAATGGTTAGCACATGTGGGGTTGCTGGTTTGAATACAGACTCTGCTGTGTGTGCACATAGTATGAATGTTTTCCCCGGGCTTCAGGGATTACCTCTGGGCATCCTGGTTTCCTCCCACATGCGTTGTAGGTTGATTAATTTACAAATTGTACGTTGTGGGTGTGTAAGTAGGTGTGTGTGCAATTGTGCCCTGCGATTGGGTCGGCACGTCATCCAGGGTGTCCCCCGCCTTATGTCCCTGAGTCCCCTGGGATAGGCTCCAGAATCCCTGTGTAATAAGCGGTACAGAAAATGGATGGATAGATGGATGGATTTATCCTGAACTAGTCTTGTATTCGTATTGTAGAAGATGTATGTCCTGCCCCAGGGATGGGCCTTGATCTACAAGGCAATGTTTCTCCAATCTTCAACTGTCCAGTTTCTGTGAGTCTGTGCCCACTGTAGCTGCAAGCTTCCTGTCCTTTGGGAGACAGAAGTGAAACCCAGTGTGGTCTTAAAATGTTGTAGCCCAGCCACCACATGGTTGAATGTGTTATATGTGCTGAGATGTTTTTGTTTCCTGCTGACCACAGATGTCAATAGTGGTTATCTAAGTTATTGTAGCCTTCCTGTCAGATCAAATCAGTCTGGCCAATCTCCTCTGGCCTCTCTCATCAGCAAGTCATTTCCACTGGCAGAACTGCTACTCACTGGACCACCCCAAGACAAATCAGTGTAAACTCTGTATACTGTTGTGTGTGAAAATCTTAGGATTTCTGAAATATTCAAACCAGCCTGTCTGGCACCATTGTCATTGTCATCTGGTCATAGTCCCTGAGGTCACATTCTGCCCCATTCATTCACTTTTCTGATGTGAACATTAACTGGAGCTAAACTGTACCTGCACGAATGCAGAAAAGACTGTATCTGACTTTTGTTGCCTTACAGGTACATATGCACCTATAGATATGTATAGGTATTTAAGCACAGTGGTAGTTTGATCACACCATATAAGCTGTTGGTAATGGCTTTAGTAGTTAGCGTATACAGCTTTGGTTTATAGGGCATTCACAGTCACATGCGGTGTCAGGACATGATCATACGAGTCTTGACCTTGTTTATGTACAGCTGCAATCAAAATTATTCAACCCCCCCATTGCAAATCAGGTTTATGGTCAAAATTGTCACATTTTCAGCTGTTTGCAATGAACAAATCAAACAAAAGCGGTTGAAATCGATTGAAAAACACAACGATTGCTTCAAGTGGTTTCCCCAAACTGAACTAATAATGATTTCTCCAGTTTCAAAATCATTCAACTCCTTCATGGTAAGCATCTTTAGTACTTATTAGAGCACCCTTTTACTGTTATGACCTGCTGCAAACGAGATGCGTATCTTCTGGCAGTGTTCCTGAGGAATCTTAGCCCATTCCTCATGAGCAATGGCCTCCAGTTCAGTAATATTCTTGGGTTTGCATTCTGCAACTGCCTTCTTCAAATCCCACCAGAGATTTTCTATGGGGTTCAAGTGAGGTGACTGTGATTCTTCAGGCCCTGTAGATTCTTCCAGGACTTCTTCTGCAACCAAGCCTTGGTGGAATTTGTGGTATGCTTTGGATGGTTGTCCTATTGGAAGGTCCAATGACGCACAAGCTTCAGCTTTCACAGAAGGCCTGATGTTTTCTCTTAGGAAACGCTGCAGGTTTCCATTGCCAGAGGACACAAACTTCTGTGGTTTGTTTATATGATTTTGAGCGACTTTTCTTGTGCTTTTGGGTCAGTAGGGGTGTATGTCTTGGAGTTCTGGCTGCATGGAAACCTTCTGCATTTAGTACGTGCCTTACTGTGCTCACTGAAACCTCAGAGCCTGTTGTCATCAAGTCTTGCTGCAGGTCTTTTTCAGTCGCTCGAAGGTTTTTCACAACCTGCCTTCTCAGAAATCTGCTTGCAGCCGTTAATAGCTTCCTTTTTCTGCCCCGTAAGGTATTTCATGAATTTTCTGCCCCTAACCAGTTTAGGTATTTCATGTGTTCCAGCTCAAGCACACCTGTTGCAACTAGTGAAGCCCCTGATTAGTCGATTCGGGTGTGCTTGAGACAAAACCTGTTTTGCATTTGGTGCTGTTGTGGGTAAAACCACTTGAAGCATTCATTGTGTTGAACTATTACAATTGTTTTTGTTCGATTTGTTCATTGCAAACAGCTGAAAGTCTGTACATTTTGTCAATGAGCCTGATTTTCATTGGGGGTTGAATCATTTTGATTACAACTGTAATTGGAGAAAAGAAATTGCCCGAGAGAGAAAGACAGAGCTGCAATTTCACTAGCACTGCTTAGGTAGTGTGTGATTTTGTAAAGCCACTACAACACATCGCGAACAGATCAAAGCTGTAGATGTTTCAAAGGAATACAAGGTGCTCATGACCACAGTAAATAAGAAGGGAACGCGCATTGCAATCTTGGTGGCAACCACAAACTACAACTAGTGTAAACCGCCACCACCACAACAATGTCATTATACACAACATAACAGTGTATCAGCTCGGGCATTTACTCATCACTGGCTTGGAAACAGTAAAAAAGATATTTAAACAGGCATTTCCAGGAAAGATCAAATTTTTCATGTTAAATCTGTTGACAAAAAAAAAGAGCAAATATCTATCTATCTATCTATCTATCTATCTATCTATCTATCTATCTATCTATCTATCTATCTATCTATCTATCTATCTATCTATCTATCTATCTATCTATCTCATCTGAAAACTGTTTATAATAAATACCTTGGATAAAATATGAAAAAAGAAAATAAATAAAAACGTGACAGGGTGTGCCGCTATTGGAAAATAATCAGTGATAGTGTGCTGATGTCTTATTACCCCTAAGTGTCACATTTCCCAAATCTACCATTTTATTGTTTATTAAAGAATGGTACATCATAATTTTTTTTAATCCATTTATGGCTAAATATTGTGGAATGTCCGTTAAAGGCCCATAATCACACGATTCCTTCTCTTTCTCTTGGTACTGAGAAACCACAAAACGTATAATCTTCCGCTTTTAGGCTTTTGGACACTGGAGACTCCTTCAAAAATAAAAAAGTTAAATAACAGAAACCGAAACAGACAGCTCCACGTATCATTATCATTTATCTATGATACATTTTTGCTTTGTTAAATAACGCATTTTAAAATGTGATTTGAACTATATCTAATAGAAATATAATAACATTTGAATTATTGCTGGTGTCACAATTCTAGAAACTGAATCAACAGTGTATGACAAATTATACACAAGAACAACTGCTGTGGTATTAAATATATAGTATAATCTTAGTCTCTTGTAGGAAGTTAATCAAACCTGCTATATTAACAAACGGCTGTCCATTTAGCATAAAGGGCCTCACTGTGGTGGGTCTCTATATGGTGCACTGAACACAAGAGGTCAATCAGGAACGAAGACCCGAGTCTATCTGCATAAGGGTACGACGTCGATAGGTCAAGAAGCGGGAGTGTAGGACACAGAGACAGCGACGGAGAGGGAGGACATGGGAGGGAGAGGTGAAAGAGTGAGAGATCTGATTCAGCAGTGGAGGGAGGTCATTCGGTGAAAGTCAGGCCACTTGGCAGAACTGAAAGCATGAGAGCCTTCTCTTTGTAAAGGTCTGAATGATGCTGCTGGCTTTGCACATATGGGTCACGCTTCCTTGCACCACTTCTGTTTTTATTTTCAAGGTGGAGTAAATAACATGCAAATACATTCCCCCCTGCCCCCCCCCTTTTTTTAATACACCGGTGCTGTGTCTGTTTTGGTTTTCTTGCTCTCCTCGCCTTCCTCGCCTTTTGATTAATACACGCTGTCTGCAAATACGACATCCAGAAGGTGAGTAAAATCCAAGTGTAATCTCATACATCATTCACGATTGGCAGTTGCACAAACACACCCACCTCCCCGTGGGTGTCCAGTCACTTCCTGTGCAAAGGTCACAGCTTTTAGCATTCATTCCAGACTCCCTCCCACCCAAAGCACACATACGAGCACACATGCACACACACGCACACACACACTTTCTCCCACATACAAGAAGAACAGAAGAGACCAGAACTGAAGAGAACAGAGCAGCACAGTCCCGAGTCTGTCTGTCTGAGCTGAAGCCGTTGCTGAGCAACGTTGCAAACTCTGCCTGTAAACAGTGCGTCCGCCGAGTCTCAGCTGCAATGTTTGTGTAATCGCTCTGTGGTTTCAATCCCTGTTCCATTCCATCGAGGAATGCTTGTATGCTATGCTTGCACTGTTCTCTCTCTCTCTCTCTCTCTCTCTCACACACACACACACACACACACACACACACACTAGAAAGAAACTCTTTTCTACACTGACCCTACATTTGATAATAATCTATTTAAAGGACCCTTGTCCTCTTAGGGTCAAATTGTATGCAGAAACAGCATCTGGCTCGTCGTACAAATAGACCAGGTCCCAGAGCACGTGCTTTCCTTTCTCTCACTCTGAGAGAGAGACACAAATCTGACCTGCCATGGCACAATTAAAATCAATGCCACACATCTAAAGGTCAGTTCTCCAGTACAAACACAGCTACTATTCACACGCTGGCTAGACAACATATGCTAATACTGTTTAGACATCATTGATCTTACCATGTTCCATATAGCTTATACATTAGTTAGGAAAAAGTTGGGACAGTAGGGTAAATGCTAATAAAGACAAAGAGGAGTGATTTGTAAACGTACTTTGACTTGTATTTAAACACAAAACGTATAAAGACGAGGTATTTGATGGATTATCTAATCAACTGCATAGTTTTTTTTGAAGGTGAGTGTTTATTTTTAAATTGATGCAAGCAATATGTTCCAAAAAAGTAGAGATGGGGGCAATTTAAGACTAATAGCGATGTGACAAGTTGAAATAAGAAGGTGATGTGAAACAGGTGAGGCAATCATCTAATCATAGTATATATGGAGCCTCTAAAAAAGGCCTAGACCTTCAAGAGCAATGGGTCGAGATTCGGCAATCTGCCAACAGATGTGTCAGAAAATAATCCAACACTTTAAGAACGACATTTCCCAAAGACAAATTGGTAGGATTTTGGGCATTTCACCTTCTACAGTGTACAATATAATTAAAAGATTCCAGGAATCCGGCCAAATCTCGGTGAGTAAAGGGCAAAACCGAAAACCACTTCTGAATGTGTGTGATGTCCGATTCCTCAGATGTCACTGTCTAAAAAACCGTCATGAGTCTGTAATAGAGATCCAGACATGGGCTCGGGAATACTTTGGTAAACCTTTGTCAGTCGACACCATTCGCCGCTGCATCCACAGATGCAAGTTAAGGCTTTAGTATGCAAAGCAGAAGACATACATAACAACTGTGCAGAAGCGCTGCTGGACTCGGTCTCATTTGAGATGGACAGTAGTACAGTGGAATCATGTTTCTTAGTCCGACGAGTCGACGTTTCAAATAGTTTTTGAACAAAACAGCCGGCATGTTCTCCTGGCCAAACAGGAAAAGGACCACCCGAGCTGTTATCAGCGTCCGGTCCAAAAGCCAGCGTCTGTCATGGTATGTGGGCGTGTCAGTTCCCATGGCATGGGTAACTTGCACATCTGTGAAGGCACCATTAATGTAGAAAGATATGTACACATTTTGGAACAACATATGCTGCCATCCAGAGCAGGACAACGCCAAACCACATTCTGCCCGGATTACAAGTACATGATTGCGTAAGCAGAGAGTGTGGGTGCTAACATGGCCTGCTGCAGTCCTGACCTGTCTCCCATTGAGAATCTGTGCCACATTATGAAGTGCAAAATAAGGCAACAAAGGTCCTGTACAGTTGTGCAGCTGAAAAAATGCATAATGGATGAATGGGGCTAAACTTAACCAACTAGTGTTTTCACCAAGTGTTATTAAAAGAAAAGGGGATGGTACACAGGCGGAAACAGTCGACCATCCCAACTTTTTTTTTTTTAAGTGTGTTACAGTCATCAGATTTGAAATTGGTGTATATCAAAAATAAATTACATTCACAAAGTAAAGCATCAAATAATGTGCTTTCTATATAGTTCAGCGTAAACTGAATTTTTAAAATGACTGTTTTTTTTTCTTCCCATTTTCCATACTGTCCAAACTTTTTTGGAATTGAGGTTATATAGCTGCAATCAAAATGATTCAACCCCCATTGCAAATCAGTTTTATAGTAGAAATGTACAGATTTTCAGCTGTTTGCAATTAACAAATCAAACAAAAGCAATTGAAATAGTTCAACACAACGGATGCTTTCCGCAAATGAAACTTATAATGATTTCTTCAGTTTCAAAATTATTCAACCCCTTCATGGCAATCATCTTTAGTACGTAGTAGAGCACACTTTTGCTGATATGACCTGCTGCAAATGACATGCATAGCTTCTGGCAGCATTCCTGAGTTATTTTAGCCATTCCTTTATCTGCCCCGTCCAGGTATTTCATGAATTTTCTGCCTCTAGCCGATTCAGGTATTTCATGTGTTCTAGCTCAACCACACCTGTGCATCTAATGAAGCCTTTGATTAGTCGCATCAGGTGTGCTTGAGGCAACACCTGTTTTGCATATTTGCGCTGTTGTGAGGGATTCTATTCAGGATGTTGAATCATTTTGAAATGTCGACACTGCATTGCTTATGGAACACTTTGAAGAGGGTTCGGCCGAATTTAAAATTGCCTTCAGATCAGACGGATCGATCTGAGCTGTCTGGATGTATGCACGTATGAAGGAAGGTAAAACAGTATACTGAATCGCTCTTACCCTGATGGAATGCTTAATTTGTCCTTAATTATTTATTCAGGGAAATTTTACCATATGACCGTTCAGGTAAATCTTAGTGTGTCCAGACCTCCAAAATCTTGGCTGCTTTTTGGCCACAGCATTAAATATGTATCAGTCTTAATGACTCATCAGTGCCTGGCATCTCAGCCCTGTAGCCTACTCCAAGCTTAGCCTTCTAAAGTGCTCACTATCAGTAGTCTAAACTCTATTATTGATGACAAGAAGAATTGAGCATTTCTAAGGGCAAACTGTGTGTGGTTCTTTTCCTTTTCCTTTTTTTACACTCTCTGCATACTTATAGCATTGGCAGATGTGATCTAAAACCACTTCCACTTTCTATGAGATGTTGAAAATGCAATCCGTAAAGAAAAAATACGTCGTACACATTGGTTGAAGTCATTTGCCAATAAATGTCTTAAAACGTTGGCCTTGAATGATAGCAGACTGACGACACGTTGAGAGACGTCTGGAAATGATCTGGACATACATACGACCTGTATTGTCATTGTAAGCCAGAATGTCATGCTATATTTTTACTGGAAGCCTTGGGCTGTTGTATGTAGCCATCATCTCACTGCTGAATTATAGATGGGATGCTCAGTAACAGTCCCAGGAGGCACAAGAGGAACCGCAGTTCCATTATCGCATTTTGTTGCCATATGGCAACAATTACATTTTACCATTTAACAGAATACTCAAAATATATATCCAGCCAAAAAAAACCCCCAAAAAACAACATCCTCTCACATTCAACTGCTTTTATATCCAGCACATTTCTATGTATTAACATAAAAACATTCAACTGAGACATAATCTGAACAAGTTTCACAGACATTTGAGGAACAGAAATGGAATAATGAGTCCCTGAACAAAGAGGGGGTCAATATTAAAAGTAACAGTCAGTATCTGGTGACTTCCAGCTGCTTTAACAACTACGGTGCATCTCATCCTCATGGACTGCACCATATTTGTCAATTCTTGCTGTTAGATGTTACTCCACTCTTCCACCAAGGCATTGAAAGTTCTCGATCACGTTACATGTAATTTGCTTCCACAGGGACGATCAGCTATCCTTTCCGTCTCCCTGTAGCACTGTCTTAGGCGTCTTACATTACAGACATTGCAGTTTATTGCTCTGGACACATCTACGTCTCCCTGCAGCAGGTCTATGGCATGTTCATGCAGGTGAGCAGGAACCCTAGACATCTTTTTTTCTGGTGTTTTTCAGAGTCCGTAGAAAGGTCTCTTTAGTGTCCTAAGTTATTGTAACTGACCGTAAACGCCTACCGCCTGTAAACTGTTCGTGTCTTAAGGGCTGTTTCACAGGTGCATGTGCAATAATTGTTTATAGTTCATTGAACAAGCAGGAAAAACATCATTTAAACCTTCTACAATAAAGATCTGTAAAGCATCTTTGGATTTTACAAAATTATCTTTAAAATAAAGTCTCCTGAAAATGGAACGTTTTATATATATATATATATATATATATATATATATATAAATTTGTCTAAATGAGCAAAAATAAATGTTAACTTTTCTCAGTTAGTGTTTAATTATTTTCCATTAAGTGGTTTTGCATAAATATTGAAAAATGTATCAAATTTCCAATGATATCCTTCAACTTGCCATGTGATTTTAGAAAAGGAAGTGCAAACAGGACTTCTTAGTCAGGTGATATGGCATTTCTTTGTTATGTCAAAGTCAAAGCCCTCTTTTTTCCATAGTTATATAGGAAAATAGTAGTTTTATATTATTGCCTATCAAAAAATTGGAAATAAACTTATTGTTGCCATACGGCAACACCATGCAGTAAAGGGTTAAGGTGTATGTGGAAATGACTAAATCAAATCACCAACAATCTGAGTTATAAAAATGACTTGTCTAGCATTCATTAAAATATAACAAATATAATATTTCTGGTTTATACGCCAACAGCTGGGATCCAAAATTTTAAAAGTGTGTTGCATTTGTTTAATTTCACATCCTCTTTTCATTTCCTTTCTGAGGATGCAAGGAAAGCAAGGCAGGACGGATGAATAGATGTCAAATGTAAATGTACATGCAAGATTTTTGTTTTTTCTTTCTTTTTCTAGAGCATTTATACTATTGGTCTGCTTTACATGCAAAAATAAAAATAAAAAGACTTCTGCTTAGGAAGCATCTTTATTTCCTCCCTGTGGAAGCAAGTATGAGTCATGAACCAGTGCCCATTTGCCAATGATGGGCTTCAAACTTTTTTTAAAGAAAGAAAGCAACATATTTTTTTAAATCAAAACCGCTCGCTTCATATCTCCACCCTGGACCATTTGTGAGCTCATTTCACAATTTTTCACTCAGTAATCCAGCATCATAGGTTACAGTTTACTAACTTTGCTACAGCAATAAACATTGAAATTGGAAACTCTGAGACACCACCTCTTCCTGAGGCCTTCCTGAGGGAAAGCTCATCTACTGGATTCTCAGCATGGAGAAAATTTCATCTTGGAAAAGATTTCATCTTAGTTATGTCACTCATTTGTCAAGTAACATAACTGTCATGTAATCCACGTAATGAAGGTTAGGATGGATGTGAGTGCAGAAAAGAGCTTTTAATAAAGAAAGGCAGGCAGATAAATCCAAATCAGAAGACAAAAGCGTGGTCAAAAAAACAGGCAATGGGTCAGGTGGAACAAGATCAAATAACATGAAACAAACCGAGCAACAGCATACAAACGCTTGGTACGGTGATAACACTCAATACTTTGCAAAGAGTGAATGTCTAGAAAGTCCTTTTAAACCGTGGTGTGATTGTGTCTGAGATTGGATTAGAATGAATGAGTGTTCTGGGAATTGCAGTCCATGGCGGCCATGTTTGTAGGCCACAGTGCATGATGGGAAATGCAGTCGCTGGTTTGCTGTGATATGACAATGACATGTATTCATCCATCCATCTTCTAACATTTACTCCTTATCAGGGTTGCGAGGAAACCTGGAGCCTATCCCAGGGAGCATCGGGCACAAGGCGGGGTACACCCTGGACAGGGTGCCAGTCCATCGCAGGGCACAATCACATACACACTCATACACCCATTCATACACTACGGATACTTTAGACAAGCCACTCAGCCTACCATGCATGTCTTTGGACTGGGGGAGGAAACCGGAGTACCCGGAGGAAACCCCCGCAGCACAGGGAGAACATGCAAACTCCGCACACACATGGCCCCGGCGGGAATCAAACCCCGGACCCTGGAGGTGTGAGGCGAACATGACATGTAGTGTAAAATAATAATGTAAAATAACACACATATGATAAAGTGTAGAATTCATTAGCCCAGCGGTCCCCAACCTTTTCTGTGCCACGGACCGGTTTAATATCGGACAATATTTTCACGGACCGGCCTTTAAGGTGTGGCGGATAAATACAACAAAATAAAATGATAGGACCGGCATAAAAACTGGGGTATTTTAAAAATCTAATAATAGACGTGAGTCCAATGTGAAATCACAACTTTATTAGTAGCGTCCTCTCTCCCCCCAACGCTCTCCGGTCGCTATGGTAACGTTTCAACGTATCACGTGACCGAGACAAGCGTGTTGACATGCGTCAAGTGTGAGTCGTAGACGGATGTAACGGAGAGAATCCGGTCATTTTTCAAAATAAAACATCGTTCAGACTCAGATAATAAATAAAATGGAAATAATGCGAATTACTTATACTTTCTGTGCGTCCCGGTACCAAATGACCCACGGACCGGTATCGGTCTGCGGCCCGGGGGTTGGGGACCACTGCATTGGCCTACAATGCGACAATCAAATGGTGCAAATCGGGAAGGTTTGCGGATCAGGTAGCGACACAGTAAAGATCTGATACAGTCTCAATGTGGTAGACGTTATCAATTTCAAGCATGTAGGACCATGGACTCATGGACAAGGACCATGGACAAGGACCATGGACAAGACAATATATAAAGGTGATCACATGGTTAACTCTTAACTTATTTAAAAGCAAGACACGGAAACATCATCAGGTCTGACTGCTGGAATGCGTGCAAGGACAGAGCTCAAATTCAATGAGGACTGAATGTTTAATATGTCCAAAAACCAGTCAAATACACAAAAAAGTGACAAAACAGAATTAGGTCAGAAACACAATGAACTCTTCATTAAGTAGGCATACTACATAAGCAATAAAAGTGAAGTATAACATATATAAAATTAGAAAAAAAAATCAATTGTGCTTCATCCAAGAGTAGACAATGTAGACAATGTGTCCTTCTTAGATAATGAATAAATAAACATGAAAAGAAGCAATATACTGTAGCATTGATATTCACTCTGTATTGGAAAAAAAAAATCAAGCCCAATGTATTTTGATGAACTCTTTCATTGTTGTGTTTGTATACAGTTTAAGTTACATTTACAGTTGTGCCCAAAAGTTTGCATACCCCTTGCAGAATCTGCTAAATCTTAATACTGTTAACAAAATAAGATGGATCACAAAAATCCCATGTTGTTTTTTATTTAGTTCGGTCCTGACTAACAGATGAATAAGCTATATAACAGATGCTCACATATAGTCCACAAGACAAGATAACAGTTGAATTAATAAAAAATGACCCAGTTCGAAAATTTTACAAATGCTGGATTATTAATATTGCGTGTCGTTACCTGGATGATCAACGACTGTGTTTATGTTTTTATTTGTTTGTCCTGAGCAGTTAAACTGCCCATGGTTCTTCAGAAAAATCCACCAGGTCCTGTACATTCATTGCCTTTCCAGTATCTTCTGCATATTTGACTCCTTTCCAGCAGCGAATATATGATTTCGAGATCCGTTTTTTCACTCTGAGGACAGCTGAGACACTCGTACATAACTATTACAAAAGGTGCAGACGTTCACTGATGCTCAAGAAGGCGACACGATACATGGGGGGCAGTTTTGAATAGGATGAAATAGTTATTATTTTGTTTAAAGCTCTTTTTTTCATTTAGTACTGCCCTTCAGACGCTAAATAAGATATTTACTTGTCTCCCAGAAGACGAACTCCTAACAAAATGGGATTTTTATAATCCGTCTTATTTTGTTAACAGTATGAAGATTTAGCAGATTCTGCAAGGGGTGTGCAAACTTTTGGGCACAACTGTATAATCAAAGCTTTGTTGGTTTTCTTCATGCGAACTGCATAAAACCCAAGCTGACTTTCCCAACCGCTCGAATCCAGTACTCTTATTTCCGCAAAATTGTGTGTGCACCTTATCTGATTTACACAGAAAATCCTGACAATCCCTGCTGGGTATTTTCCTGACCCAGAAACCTCACAGTATGGAGAGTTTTTCCTTTAGAGAAGCGTTAACGAAAACTTGCAGCATGCGAAATGTTCTGTTCTGTCACTGGGCTTTAGATAGTATGCTTGCTTGACATCACCCTGCCAATAAAATCACAGTTTGTCATGTCATGGCATCATCTTAACTTAGAACACAGCACTGTTAAGTTCTTGAATTTCATTGGACAGAAGTTGTTGCTTAATTTTCTATAATGCCATAACTCTGACAGTATATAATGTAATAGTATATAATATAATTGTCATGGTGAAGCTTTATGGAAGTAGATGTTTATATAATGTTGTCTGGGTTTGTAACAGTCAATATATTTTCTACCAAGAAAAGATAACGTGGTGAGGGAACGACTGTTTATAGCTTCTATACTGTACCTCCTAGTATGACGTGTTGTTCTTATTAATAAATATAATGTAAATCACTTTGGGACATGCTGTCACTGGGAACAAATCAACCTTGGGGTGGTAACAACATCGAACCACCATCAATACATCCATCCATTTTCAATACCGCTTATCCTACACAGGGCCGCAGGGAGCCTGGAGCCTATCCCAGGGGACTTGGGGAACAAGTTGGGGGGCACCCTGGAGGAGGTACCAACCCAAAGCACAATCACACACACTCACACACCCATTCACACGCACTATGGACAATTTGGAAACGCCAATCAGCCTACAACGCATGTTTATGGACTGGGGGAGGAAATCTGAGTACCCGAAGGAAACAATCTTTGGGGAGAACATGCAAACTCCATCAAAACCATTGTGTCCTTAATTTCCCAATCTGAACGACAAATATTTTCGGAAAGAAAGGATTGTTGGAATACATGGATTATAGCCCAAAATAGATCTGCTAAGCCTGGTTGTAAGCCTGACCCCACGGCAAATCTAATTTTCTGCTAGACTAAATATGTCCCAAAAAATAAATGACGTGGTTAGTCATAACTAAACACAATTGTGCATGAGGTTTTGTGTTGTTTCTTTTCATTTCAAGAATTTCCGACATCGCTGTACATGTAATATTCTCCATACGGAATGCATTTCAATGAGTAAACTGTATATTTTAAGCCTCGATCCTTCCTTGCACGCTCTCTGATAACTGTTCCTAATCAATGACGTTTGAGTCCCTTGCTTTAACTTGCTTCCGAGTCAGTCATGTGATCACTTTTATGTCTCCTTACTATTTTTTAAATGTCTTCCAGTTTTAAAACTGAAAACGCTTTGCATTTGGATGGTTTTCATCGAATAGGTTTTTTTGTGGTCCCCCTCATTTAGATGCAACTCAGCTTGTCAGTTCTTTACATTTACATTTATTCACTTGGCAGACGCTTTTATCCAAAGCGAATAACAAAGTCTTTCTTTTTCCGTGTGTGAGTTCCTTATTGTGTATTTGAATTTCATCGACATCTGTTTGGGTCTGTGCCCCCTCCTTTCTTTTGTACCGCAGGCTTAGCCGTAAACTAGGAACCGGTTTCATCTCTGGCCGTCCAGATTAGGAAAAGCACCCATTTTTTGGGGGGTTGGGGGTCTTCTACTGGGGGGAGGGCACTGCATGTCTGCTTCCTTACTGGCTTGTTTTCTGTGGTTTCTTTCCTGCAATCTGAGCTGTGCATTTTCACTTACTGCATTCCTGGAATACTCACAGCCCTCTAACACACACACACAGACACACACACACACACACACACACACACACACACACACACACACACACACGAGAACAAAGAACATTCTCAGAACCAGAAATAATTTTTTTTTAACAAACACTGGATGTCAGTCAACCCAGACAGCATACCATCTAAAAAAAAAAAACGCCCAGTCATCCTCGTCTGCTTCTTCTTCTACTTCTTCTTCTTATTATTATTATGTTGTCATTAATTGCTCAGCATGATTAGCACGGCCACTTAGTCTATTTATGTCCTGCAGCGCACTTGAGCCGCAATCCAGCCATTTGTACACTGAAGGCCCCCTTTCAGTAATGGTGTAATAGTGTAATCTGATATCTAGAGACTCTAATGCATGGTGCAGAGAGCCAGCCTCAATCACAGACCAGATCTGAGTGTGTTTGAAGCTACTCGGACGTGGTCAGGCTTATCTAGAGGAGCTGAAATCGGATCCTGTGCTGCAGGAGTGGACTGGGTGGTCGGAGGAGCAGACGTGAGGATCGACAGGGATTCCACATACTAAACCCCTCCAAGGGGAATCAGGAGCAAAGGGTCACGCATGAGTGAGCAGGGAACAGCTAGGGGTAAACAGGCATTACGCATTACTGGCATACCAGAGAAGGAGTCTGCTTTACACAACCTCCCCATTATCTCTCTATTTCACACTACACATACTTCCCCACACCGTCTACTAGGATTTGTTTACAGACCAGGACAGCTGCATTTTTCCTTTGGACTGCAGCGTCAGATCGAGAACCAAATGTAGTACCATTGCAGAAATCCGAGCCACTGGTAATATTAACGACATTGACATCCATCTTGCCTGGGACTAGAGGAGGCCCACAGATGAAGTTGTGACACTTGAAGTCTCTCGGCGGTGCAGATCACTGTTTTGCAGTCAGATTGCGTTTCTGACAAACGAGAGTGGAAAGAGGTGATGACAGCCCTTTCTAAAAAAAAAAAAAAAGAAAGATTTTTCCATCTACGTAAAGCATAACACGCTGAACTGACATTTTGCATGGTACTACTACTCATAATAATACTAGTAAATTCTAACCAACTTCACGTATATTACTTAAATGTAACGAAAAGTGGATAAACTCAGGTGTTTGAGTTTCCAGAATGTTCAGTTTGTCAGGACATTTTCGAGTTTATGTCGTTACAGCTTCCACACTGAGGTTTCCCCTAAAGTTAGTTTTTGTATTACGAACATAAGACATGGTGTGATTAATGTTCTAAGACCATTATGTCTTTTCGGAACATTCCGGCTACAGGATCACAGTACTTGTCAGACACATGACACATGAATGTTCTGATAATGTTCTCTGTTAGCTGGGTAAATTCTACAGACTAGCATGTATTGCTGGAACTCACCATGGTTTGTTATTATTTGGACATCCACCGTACACATTTAACGGCTTGATATAGCTTCTCGTTATCTACTGACAGGAAGAGAGAAGGCATGTGAGCTGTGTTCTGTCTGATTCAATATGCTGTGGGATCTATTTCCACAGGAAGCCATCCTACACCTCCCACTTTACCACTTCCTGTAGTACAGGAAAGAATTTGACTAGCGCATGAGACGCAGACTCACTGACTTCACCAAGAAACAGTCTGTCTATTCCTTAGCTGATGTTTTTCTACTTGGTTGCTCAGTAGAAATCGAAAATATAAGACGTGCAGTAGATTAGCCAGGGGCCGGTGGCATATTGTTTTTTATTCTGACGTACATAGGGCTGCTTCTTCCAAATGCACCAAATGCCTCACAGCAATACATATTTGAAATATTGATTGACTCTGATAATGTTAGTGGAGGTTATTCCAGTTCACTTCAGGGGGTCAGGCTCTCTGCAGACTTATCATACAATGACAGCCGAACCCCACAGACATGTCCACTCGCAAACTGCTCTCTGCTTACATATAGCTATAGTTCTTATAAAAAAGTTTTAAAATATATATATATAACCTAGATATATTATGTATCCATGATGGCGTCTATCTTAATGAGCTGAAAAGAAGCAGCCTCACCACATGATGCTGCCACCACCGTGCTTCATCATGAGTATGGTGTTCTTTGGGTGTCTTATTTTTAAGCCAAACGTTTCTTTTAGAATTACGTCCAAAGAGTTGTACTTTTGTCTCATCAGACCACATTGTTTGGCAAATGGATGTTGTTTTCCTTGAGAAGCGGCTTCCGTCTAGACACCCTACTCTGTAGCCCAGGCATGTCAAGAATACAAGAGATGATTGTCACATTCAGGGACTGATCAGTAGTTGCCAGATATTCCTGCAGCTTCTTTAATGTCGCCGTAGGTCTCTTGGAAGCCTCTCTGATAAGTTTTCATCTTGTCTTGCCTCGATCTGTTCTTGGTCATGTCACTGTGATGCCCCGTTGTCTCCACTTCTTGATGATGGCCTTTGCAGTGTTCTAATTTTGCCCTTCTCACGTTTTGATGTTGTAATTAGGGACAACCAATTAAATAGAAGCAAAATGAAAGAAGGTGTTATATTAAAGGTGAAAAAACAAACCATATGGTGTGATTGTTGAAAACTACTTTGGGTGTCCCTGAGTTCTCTAGCCACACCAGGCCTTTCACTGTTCCCAAGCTTAATAGGCTGTTGACACGTAGTCAGACTAAAGCTACACATCATGCGAGCAAAGACATGAAAGTGGTCTACAGTCTGGAAATAACCATTCAAAGTTGGATCCAGCGACACAGTGAGAGCTTATCACAAATGGGAAACAGTGGTAACCTTCAGGGTGGCCGAAAATTCCCAAGAGCGCGCACAAAGGTCACAAAGACCCGACCCACGCAGCTCTAGTATACGTTCCTCAGGAAACTGGGAAAAATGGCCTGATGGAAGTTCAGGAAACCACTGCTGAGCAAACATCAACTTTCTCACACACATCTTGATATCCCAACTTTGGGACAATTTTGGAAGGACAGTGAATTTGAGGTGTGTGTCAAGTATATCTGGAGAAACCTCCAAAAAAACATAACCACGTAAAATATGGTGGTGTATGTATGTCTGGGGTGTTTTGCTGCTAGGACCTGGAAGACTGCCGTGATAAAAGGACTATATCTGCTGTCTAGAGATCCTGAGGAGATTCACCTTTTGTGTACTGCTGAACAACTGGTCTGAGCAGGACATATCCTAAACCACCAGCAAGTCCACCGAATGGCTGAGAAACAAAATGAAGACTTTGGGTGTAGCGTTACCGAACAGAGTGTTGTGGTAAAAAAGGCCGTTTATTTGGCATCTGCAAAGTGAAATCTCAGGATGTGTAAAGCCCATTTTATGCATTGGTTAGTTGTTTGCTAAGGGTGAAGTAGGTTTAGGGGCATTTTACACAGGGCGTTGAACCTAACCTATGATTTGTGTTAGGTTGTTTGATAGTTTATTGGTTTGATGTTAAATGTGTGACAAACATGCAAAGGAACAGGAATGAGGAAGGGGGCAAACACTTTTTCACACCACTGTATGGTACATAAAATGTTGAGCTGTCGAACTGTACAGCCCCATATACACACCAGCACATGAAGAGGAAACATAGCCAGAATCACTGGTGGCTCTAGAAAGCTTATCCTTTTTATGGACGTACGAGGTCACGTCTGCCCCGGGGTCACGCCTGACCCTTCAGAGGCCGGTCCGGAACCCAACAGGGGATAATTAGCAACACAGAGGCCTCACCACCCATAAAAATACCTACTGAGTGCACAAAAGGAATGGTTTCTCTAATACTTTCATATATGTCTAGATGATATGCTGGAGCAAACACTTTATAAATAAAATATGTTAACCAGGATCGAGTGCGCTTGTGGATAAATATGGCTGCACTTTTTTTTACTATGAAGGATAGGCAATAGTTTAGATGGTTAATGATGGTAGTGATTGACAATAAAAATAATATTAAAGACTGTGAGCGTTGGCGTGTGAACAGATTTCCTATAAGACATTCAGATGGTTCGAGGAAATTGCTCATAGTGCTCGTAGTGATAGCTATCGCTAATGGTTTGTCTTGGTTTCAGATATTTAGCTAGTTGAAATAATTTCAAATATACCATGTGATTTCTTTTGAAATGAAAGAACACCATGTACAGTTTCGCTTTCATGAGGCAGGAAATTCTGCCAAAGACGTTTCAAGTGCTCCATCTAGTGGCTGTGGTTTCACGTTACACTATAGAAGAGAACTGCATTGCTTTCAGTAACATTTCTAATGTTTTAAGAGAATAATAATAATAATAATAAAAAAATCCATTCTTTTACTTGATGCAAGAAAATAATATAAATGAAATCGTTCTAATAACACAAATACAGCTGATCTAATTTCAATTGTGAGTGCTGAATAAATAGGTAAAAACTAAAGATGTGTGTATGAGCAGTGTAAGGTACCATCATCCATCCATCTATCCATCCATCCATGTTCTATAGCGCTTATATTCAGGGTCGTGGGGGATCCTGGAGCCTATCGCAGGGAGCATCGGCACAAGGCGGGGTACACTCTGGACAGGGTGCCAATCCATCACAGAGCACAATCACATACACAATCACACACCCATTAATACACTATGGATACTTTGGACATGTCAATCAGCCTACCATGCATGTGTTTTTGACTGGGGGAGGAAACCGGAGTACCCGGAGGAAACCCCCGTGCTGCAGGGGTTTCCTCCGGGTACTCCGGTTTCCTCCCCCAGTCCAAAGACTTGCATGGTAGGCTGATTGGTGTGTCTAAAGTGTCCGTAGTGTATGAATGGGTGTGTGATTGTGCCCTGCGATGGACTGGCACCATGTCCAGGGTGTACCCTGCTTCCTGGGATAGGCTCCAGTTTCCTTGTGACCCTGAAAAGGAGTAAGCAGTAGAAGATACTTTGGAATACTTCTGAGATACTTTGGAAATTTTAGCTTATAACGATTACTGCTAATTGTACAAACACTTAAGTGCTCCTCATAGTACTTCTCCTGCATTTCCGGTTCATTCACTATACTCACAATGGCGGAATTTACAGTAGATATGTACTTGCAAAGTCACTTCTAGCCAACTGGGGAAAGGCTTTAAACTGTTTATATCCTTCTTCTCACTTATAGTGATGCTTGAAAGTTTGCGAACCCTTTAGAATTTTCTATATTTCTGCATAAATATGATCTAAAACACCATCAGATTTTCACACAGGTTGCCTCAAAAAACAGGTCCCTCAAAAGATAAGTGACCAAGTATAATATTTTTTTTATCTCATTTGTTTAATCGTATTCTCTCTGTCTACTTTTAGGACTTGTGTGAAAATCTGATGATGTTTTAGGTCATGTTTATGCAGAAACATAGAAAATTCTAAAGGGTTCATGAACTTTCAAGCATCACTGTAAGTGAGAAGAAGGATATAAACAGTTTAAAGCCTTTCTCCAGCTGACTAGAAGTGACTTTGCAAGTACATATCTACTGTAAATTCCACCAGAAAATTCTACATTTCACAAACTTTCAAGCACCACTGTACACAACTACACAGGTAAGATAAGCTTTTTTTATGTTTAACTGATGTAAATACTTTATATGAACATATGACTAATAGTTAGAGAAACCTGAAGGACAAGTTGCTGTTTCAATGGACATTGTGCACGAACTGGAACAGAAATGAAACCATGCTGTAACATGTTTTAAAACACCATCAAGCATGAAATTCTGTTTTGTAGATGCACTGTAAAATCGAGATGCAATTTTCCCCATCCAGAAGAGGGCGCTAACTTCCACAATGTTCTACTTTGGCCTCATCAGACCATAACACATTTTGCCACATGGTTTGAGTTGATTAAGGAGGGATTGTATGTGTTTTTCATGAATGTGCTTCCATCTAGCTACCCTACACCACAGCCCAGACATGTGAAGAATACAAGAGATTGTTGACTCATGCTTGGAGTGACCCGTACTAGCCGAATATTCCTGCAGCTTCTTTAATATTGTTTTAGATCTTTTGACAGCCTCCCTGATATGTTTTTTGTCCATTTTGGATGGATGTCCTGGTCTTGGCAATGTCATTGTCGTGCCCCATTGGTTAATTCACATTAACCAATCACATGCACAGTCACATGCCATGTTATAAAAGGGTGTGGACACCTGTGCTTTTTCTTGTATTTTTTTCACTACATTTTTTTCACTTGAATGTTGTTGGTTACTATATATAACATTAAAGGTGGAAAAAGATCTAACATGATTTACCTTGGTTTCTATTTTATGTTGCAATTTTAACAGGGGTGTGTATCCTTATAATAATAATAATAATAATAATAATAATAATAATAATAATAATAATAATAATATTAATAATATTATTATTATTATTATTATTAGTAGTAGTAGTAGTAGTATTAGTATTAGTATTAGTATTATTATCATCATCATACCACTACTACTACTACTACTAATAGTAGTAATAATCATCATCATCATCATACTACTACTACTAATACTACTAAAATAATAATAATAATAATCATCATCATCATCATCATCATCACCACCACTATTACTACGACTACTACTATTAATAATAATAATAATAATAATAATAATAATAATCATCATCATCATCATCATCATCATCATCATACCACTAATACTACTACTAATAACATTAATAATAATCATCATCATCATTCTTTAAAACGTTTATTGGAAAATTAGCTCCATTGCTTTTGGCTATGTTCAACGAATCTTTGGAACGTGGGTCTTTGCCTCCAACTCTGACACAAGCCACGATAGCTCTGCTCCTAAAGGAGGGTAAGGATCCATCCTCCTGTGGTTCTTATAGACCACTTTCACTGCTGAATGCAGGTGTAAAGGTGTTGGCGAAAGTAATGGCATCTCGGTTAGAGAATGTACTTCCTTATATTATATCTGAAGATCAGAATGGTTTTTATAAAGGGACATCAAATGTTTTTCAATACCCGTACACTTTTTAATATAATTTATTCAAAGCATTCAGCTGTTCACCCTGAGATTGTGATTTCATTAGATGCTGAAAAAGCATTCGACAGGGTCGAATGGGAGTATTTGTTTGCAGTCCTGAGGAAGTTTGGATTTGGGGACAAGTTTATTTCCTGGATTAGCCTCCTTTATTCAACCCCTTATGCTAGAGTTCAGACTAACAATACTTATTCGGATTATTTTGCACTCGGACGAGGGTGTCGCCAAGGGTGTCCTTTATCCCCACTGCTTTTTGCTGTTGCCATCGAACCGCTCTCTATTGCACTAAAATCTTCCTCCTTGTTTAAAGGAATAGTTCGATACGTGGTAGAATACAAATTGTCGCTATATGCTGATGATTTGTTATTGTATGTAACTGATCCTTTTACCTCTTTGCCTTCTGTTTTGGATGTTCTGGAGTCTTTTGGTGTTGTCTGTGGTTATAAACTAAATTTAGATAAAAGCAACCGTTTCCCTGTCAATATTCCAGCTCTGTCTCTCCAACAGTCAGATCTACCGTTTCGATTTAGTCTGGCAGGTTTTAAATACCTAGGTATCAATGTGACACGTTTTTTATCTAATCTTCTATCAGCTAACTTTACTCCCCTTATCTCAAAGGTTAAATCTAACATTCAGAGTTGGGGTAACTTACCACTTTCCCTAATTGGCAAGATCAACACCGTCAAAATGAATATTTTACCGAAGTTTATTTTCTTGTTCCAACAAGTACCTATATCTCTCCCAAAATCATTCTTTGATTCATTGGATAAGATAATTAGTACATTTATTTGGGGAGGGAAGCCACCAAGGGTTAGTAAATCTTTATTGCAGAAATGTAAACTTATGGGAGGACTTGCATTACCCAATTTTTTATTTTATTACTGGGCTGCACACATCCATAAACTTTGTTACTGGGTTCAATCTCCTGGATCTTCTTGGTCTAAATTGGAATTATCTTCTTGTAGGGAATCCTCTTTACCTGCTCTACTATACACCTTTTTATCTTTAAAACTTTCCCGATATACTGATAACCCTGTTGTCCTCAGCACACTTAGGACTTGGTATCAATTTAGACGACATTTTAAATTTGTAGGTGCATCCTCTTTGTGTCCTTTAGTGAACAATCATCTATTTCCCCCTTCGTGTTTGGACTCCTCATTTTCAATGTGGTATGACAAGGGTATTAAACAAGTTAGAAATTTGTATTCTGATGGTGTGTTTGATAGCTTTGCCAATTTGGCAGCCACTTACGATCTCCCCTTGACACATTTCTTTCGGTACTTTCAAATATGGAATTTCGTTTCTAGATGTTTTCCTGATTTCCCTTCTGCTCCTTCAGAACAGGCCTGGGAAGACCTGTTTTCAAATAACCCGCATCAGAGAGGAATGATTTCTAAGATTTATGATTTTATTTTGACGCAAGGTAGTGGGTCGACTAATAAAATTAGGAATGGGAAACGGAATTAGGAGTACAAATAAGTGAGGAGTGTTGGGAATATGCTATAGGGAGGGTACAGACTACCACTTATTGTGCACGTCTTGGACTTATGCAGTTCAAAGTTTTAATTAGAGTCCATTTGTCCAAGTCGAGATTGTCTGTGATGTTGAGGACAAGTGTGATAAATGCCATGGCTCTCCTGTCATCATGGCCATATGTTTTTCGTCTGCCCTGAACTCCATGGTTTTTGGTCTGGCTTTTTTACCATCATGTCCACTATTCTCAGGGTAGATTTAAAGCCTTGTCCATTGATTGCGATATTTGGGATTCCTGAAACTTCAATTCCTTTGAGCTTGATACAAAAGGATGTTATTGCTTTCACATCCCTTATAGCAAGACGTTCCCTACTGTTACATTGGAAGTCTGCTAAATACCCATCTATCTCCCAGTGGATAAAGGACGTGATGTTTTTTCTGAAACTCGAGAAAATAAGATATACGATGAATGGTTGTACTGATAAGTTTTTTCATAAATGGCATCCCATTATTGCATACTTTATGGAGTTACAGACACTACCCACTTAAAGGTTGGTGACTGTTGTTGAATTTTATAATATCTCTATAACCAGCGAGAGTTAATGGGTAGCCAAGATGAGCCGGAGCGGTGGGTTGTTGGTTCAATTTTGTTTTTCTTTGTATAAAAAGAAAAAAATCTGTGAATATTTACTGCTGGTGCTCATTTTGTTTGTATTTTTGGGAAATGGTGGGGAGGACAGAACAGAAAAGGCGATTTAGATAGGCTTAGCAGTTCAACAGAAATGTTCATCAGAAGGTCAGAAAAAAAGTTTAATTAAAAATTAAAAAGCAATGTAGAAATGTAGAAATGTTCAATATAAATTAAACTTTAGAAATGTTCATTAGAAATGTTTAGCAGAAACGTATAGCAGAAATGTTTAGCAGAACTGGTCATTAGAAATGTTTAGCAAAAATTGTTCAGTAGAAATGTAGAAATGTTCTGTAGAAATGTTTATCAGAAGTGTTCAGCAGAAATGTTCAATAAAAATGAAACTTTAAAAAAAAATTAATAATCATCATCATCATCATGATACTACTACTACTACTACTATTAATAATAATAATAATAATAATAATAATAATAATAATAATAATAATAATAATAATAACAATAATAATAATAATTATAATAATAATTATAATAATAATAATCATCATCATACCACTACTACTACTAATAATAACATTAATAATAATAATAATCATCATCATCATCATCATACTACTACTACTACTACTGCTACTAATCATCATCATCATCATCATACTACTACTACTACTAATAATCATCATCATCATCATCATCATCATCATACTACTACTACAAATAATAATAATCATCATCATCATCATCCTCATCATCATCATCGTCATCATCATACTATTACTACTACTACTACTACTACTACTACTACTACTACTAATAATAATAATAATAATAATAATAATAATATTCATTTATTCAATTATCTTCAGTAACACTTTATCCTGGTTAGGGTTGCAGTGAATCCAGTGAATCCAGAGCCAATACTACACTGGGTACACTGGGTGCAAGGTGGGAGAATTCACATCAGGTGGGATACTAGATCAACAAAGGGCACCATCCACACACCTATGGGCAATTTAGCATTACCAGTCTGCCTACCTGCATGTTTTTGGACAGTAGGAAGAAAACAGAGAAGCAGAACCCGTGGAGAACATGAGAAACTCAGCACAGACTTGGAAACTGTGCCAGCATGCCATTAACAACAACAACAGCAACAGCAGCAGCAGAAGCAACAACAAACAAACAACAACAACAACAATAATAATCTGAATCCATCTGAAAGTCTTTATACATCATTAGCTATTGGTTAAATAATTTTACACCAAAACCCAGCTGAGAGATCAGGCTAAATATTCTCACCACTGACTGAGGAGATAGAGGGCACAGTGAAATAATATCAGTAATAATTTAAAACATTCAACAGCAGTCTAGCGGATCATTAATTGAGGTTCATAGTGATAATAAAGTGCTGAAGACCTCTGCGCACCATGAGAATATAATGAGATTTTATCTATTATTCAGGATCGGTGTAATGGGGAAATAGCAAACCTGGTAAAGCCATCACAATGGATCCTATATCTATTATGTATTGGTTAATAAAACATTGTGTCTCTGATATTATAAAGGCATCTGAAGTGTTAAAACAATTGGTTCTACGTTTTCACAAAAGGTGCTTGGAAAATATTTTGAGCTACAATACCATCAGGATAAGCAGTGCTAGTGTGGTGTAATATTGACAGTAATTGGCCTCTTGAAGAGCTTATTTCCTTCAAAGAAACACAAATATGACTCCAGTTGCTCTTTTAGGAAAAAAAACAAAACAACAAGAAAAGAAAAACAGATTAAAACAGATGGTGTGTAGTTTAATGTGTTTTTATATGATGTTTTTTTCTTCCTGGAATAATATTCATAGACATGGGTTAGAGTGTGGGGATGGGTGAAATAGACGTCTGTGCTCAATGGAAAGTGGCAGCAGGCAGATCTTAAGGTGTCAAAATTGCCTGGAGCAAAAGGAAGTGGGGGGAAAAGGGGGGAAAAGTGTAATATAAAAAAGCAGAGATGGATGGGCTCACACTGACACCTCATCTTTTGTGGAAGACCAACAATTAAATAGTCACAAAGGAGTAGTGAAATCAGCAGTGTGTGTATATATATATATATATATATATATATATATATATATATATATATATATATATATATATATATATATATATATGTGTGTATGTATGTATATATATGTATGTAAATGTTTTTCTATCATTTTAAAATCAACCAAATGTTTAAGACAAAATAAAACCTTAAAAAACCCCAAATAAAAAAGAACACTCAAAAAAGCTGCAACAATTTCATGCTTTGATACTAGTAGGCTAATAGTTCACATGTTAAATCTAGGCTTTATAGTGTAATTTATTCATTATTGTTCTTTTGTAATGTTTACCCAAGCCTATCCTACTTTTACACATCGACCTGAATCCCAAACGGCTTCCTACTAAACATATGCATCAGTACACAGAGTGTAGTTAAGCTATAGTGCACTAGTCTGGGGATTATAATTTGGGATATCAGTTTGGGATTGTTCACAGCTTTGTAATCTTGTAGCTGATTGAGCTGCTTATAAACATTACGTTATAGACTAGATAAAATATATACATTACAGCTAGATACAAAAAAAGTGTTTGTTTCACCTAGCGGTCATCCAGCCCATTCGGCCGTTATGTATACAGTCCGCTCTGAAAGTATTGGAATGGCAAGGCCAATTCTATTGTTTTCACTATACAGTGAAGACATTTGCGTTTGAGATGAAAAGATGAATACTGCCAGTGCCATATCTCCTTGCAACTCTCAGCTGGTTTCATACTGAAGCTAAGCAGGGTTGAGCCTGGCCAGTACCTGGATAGGAGGCCTCTTGGGCCTCTTGGGGAAAACTAAGCTTGATGCTGGAAGTGGTATTAGTGAGGCCAGCAGGGGGCGCTCGGTCTGTGTGGGGCCTAATGCCACAGTGACGGGGACACTTTGCTGTAAAAACAGCACTGTCCTTTGGATGAGACGTTAAACTGAGGTCTAGACTCTCTGTGGTTATTAAAAATCCCAGGACACTAATCGTAGAAGAGTAGAGTTATAACCCCAGTATCCTGGTCAAATTCACCCACTGGCCCTTCTCTACCACGACCCCCTAATGATCTCCATCTCTGGATTGATTACATCACACTCTCCTCTCCACTAATAGCTGGTGTATGGTGGGTGTTCTGGTGCACTATGGCTGCCATTGCAGGTGGATCCTACACACTGGTGGTGGTTGAGGGGAGCCCCTCATACTATGTAAAGAGCTTTGAGTGTCTAGAAAAGCACTATATAAATGTAACTGTAACTATTTAACTACTGTATGAGACGATAGAACAGAATTTCAGCTTTCATTTCCACATATTTACATCTAGATTAACCAATTTAAACCCTGGCACATTTGGTAGCAGACCACCCAATTTTTAAGTGAGCAAAAGTATAGGAACAGACAGCCTTAAAGTAAATAGGCTAACACTTAATATTTGGTTGATACCCCTTGCTTGCAATAACTGCCTCAAGCCGGTGACCCACTGACATCGGCAAACTATTGTAGTTTTCGTTTGTGTTGCTTTTCCAAGCTTGTACCTCAGCTTTGTTCAGTTGTTGTTTGTTTTGGGGGGTTTCTCTTTTCAGTCTCCTCTTCAGGATGTGAAATGCTGCTCAACTGGGTTAAGGTCTCTTGATTGAATTTCCCAGTCTAAAACCTTCCACTTTTCCCGCCTAGTTGCTTCTTGGTCATTGTCTTGCTGTATGATGACGTTTCTCCCAATTAGATTGGACACATTTCTTTGTAAATCAGCAGACAGAACATTCTATAAACTTCTGAATTCACTCTGCTGCTACAATCATACGTTACATTATCAGTAAAGATTAGTGAGCCCATAACAGAAGCAGCCATGCAAACCCAAGCCATGACACTACCTCCACCATGCTTTCTTTCTCCACATTTGGCCTTTCTGTCACTTTGGTAGAGGTTAATCTTGGATCCAGAAACTTTTGTCGTTCATCTCTGTATTTCTTTGCGAATTCCAATCTGACCTTATGATTCTTACTGCTTATGAGTGGTTTGCATCTTGTGGTATGGCCTCTAGATTTCTGCACAAGAAGTCTTCTTCGAATGGTGGATTCAGTGCTGAAACATTCACCTCTGCCCTGTGGAGTTTGTTGATGATTTCACAAACTGTTGTTTTGGGGGGTTTTCTTCACAGCTCACCCAACTGTAATTGTTGTTGTTGTTGTTGTTGTTGTTGTAGTTTTTTTCTGCATCTTAAATATAAACTATATTTGAATGTAAATGTTATTTTTTATTTTAAACAAAAGTAAGTTATTTGTATGATTTCATATACATATAAGTTCTATATATTACCTCACGTCATCAAAAATGTAATTAGAACTTTTTAAAAATGCTCCAATGTTTTGATATTAAAGATAATTTCATACTTTAGTATATATACGCTTTTTACGACCGCATGGATATGTACAAGAGAAACTATATTAAATCTAAAAATATAGTATAAGAGGAAACATAAGAATATAATACATAGAGGATAAAACTATACAGAATATATGATTAGAAAATTTAAGAAAAAATTTACAATTTTTGAATACAAACATTAAAATTATATGTAGTAAAATAGTAAAATAAAAATACAAAAATTAAAAGTAAAAATGTACAATTATAATACATTTAATGCAGTAGGAAAACATTTACATGTTCCCAATGAGGTGTGCAAATTGTAGGGAGTGCAAAAGTTTATTATCTGACCGTTTATTGGACTACAATAAAAATACACATATACATTTGACATTTTCTTGTGTCACTTTCTTCTATTATTTTTGTACATGTAAAAAAATGTAAAAACAAACAAACAAAAACCCAACAGACTATTGTTTTTACAATATATAAAAAGCCTGTATTAACGCCTGTAAAATGACTATTATTTTGAAATGAACTATTATTTTGAAATGAACATATATAAAATCCCCTTCTCGAGGCATGAACATGGTGTGGTCGCAAGCTTCACTGTGCTAATTCCGGCTGATTCATTGTAGACCTCCTGAAGCTTAGCACAGGTTCTCCGAGGATTTATAAACCATATAATTTCATAGTTTACACTCAAACTGTGTGGAATTACTTTTCTTTTATACTTAGAGAGAATATCTGCTTTGGACAACGAAAACGAAAATTTGAGTGCTTTTAGGGCTTTATATTCTGTTCCTTAGCATCACAGCTAGTTACCGGTGAGCTAGCTAAGTACCAAAGCACTTCGCGCTTTATTATTATTATTATTATTATTATTATTATTATTATTATTATTATTATTAACTTGTACATCTCGTCGAACATTCGCAAATCTAATCCAGTGTGTGTGAGTTTGATGTGTTAGCTAGTTCAGTGTGTTAGCATCTCATTGTACATCAAGTCTTCTTTCTATCTGAAGGACGTTTAGAGTTTGGTGTTTACGTAAACACTTGTTGTTGTTGTTTAGACGCGAGAACCCTGTGAGCTCGTGATTAGCCCCGGTGTGTATGTGCTAGTGAGTAAGCATGAGTAGTGAATGCGGGTAGAAAGGAAGACATTTGTTGCATGTGAGCAGTTTTATTTATTCTCACACTTTCTGATGTTTTGTGCTTTTTAGATTTGAAATGGACCGGCTGCTGAGGCTCGGAGGCGGGATGCCTGGACTGGGACAGGTACAGGACTGGGTCAACCCTTCCATTAGATTCTAAACTCCCACACAGGTCCATAGAGGACGAACATGTCCCTGTCCAAAATACTGCCATAGAAATGTTCTTTATATTCGTATCTGTTTCATTGACTTTGATAAGGATCTGAACTGATGCTGAGTTACTGGATTGTAACCCTTTATACGCCGGGTTTCTTTACATAAACACAAAAATCCTCACCACTCTGGAACCTTCTTTGACTCGTATGCACGGGGATTTGGTTTGATTTGCACTACGATCTCTTTTTCTTTCTTTCAAACTGGCACACAGTTCTCGCCGCATCGTTTATTCAGTTGGTCTGCGGCGCTCTAGAACCCAGCAGGATCAGGGAAAAGGAAACGTCCCCAAAGGCTAAAAGAATACACAGTTCAGAGATTATTATTTTTTCGACGGTTTTGAAACCTTCTCAACAAAATGAACGCCCGTTAACACAGAACGCACATAAAATATTGCAGTTTCAGTGGGGACGGTTTTGTCCTGAGAGTCCTGAGAGGAACGGTTTTGTGTAGCTAGTTTCAACTAGATTTATGAAAGCAAATACACACCTTGTGAATTGATGCTGTTTGCATTAAGACAGACAAAATGATTAAAAAGACAAAAATGTCCATAAGGACGCACAAGAGTTAAAGTGGTAATGTTTGGCTCAGAGTTTAGTCATTGGAGATATATAAAGATAGATAGGAATTATTTTTTTTTATGGATGCACGAGAAGGACTGAATTAAACTACAGTCCTAAATGAATGCTAAAAACTCCATTCCTGTATCACCGCGGCCTCGTTACGAGCACATCACTTCTGCTATAATAAACAACGGAAGTTACACTTTAAGTGTGCAAATACAGCATATAATGACAATAAACTGGAATGCAATTAAACCAATTAAGCAACCCCCCACCCCCCCTTAGGTTCATGACTAGGGCAGAAAATCAGGTTAAATTTGGTTTTATTACATGCCACTTTTTAAGCTTTTTTTTTTTTTTTTTAAATATCTATAGTTTTGAGTCGAATCGTGATACAGTTCAGTTGTCTTCCAGTACTCGTCTCATAAGTATTGAACACATGGTTTTTTTCAGTAAATATATTTCCAATGAGTTTATTCAAATGAAATTTGAAATGTAAAGAATTCACAACCTTAAAGTCCATAAATAATATTGTGTGCAATAAAGTGGAATGACTGTCCAGAAATCACACCTGAATACTGCGACCCATTCATTTCTTCATACAGGAAGTGTGTTGAAGTGGTCATTACACACAAAGCCTTCTCCACTAAGTATTAAATACATTTCAGTTCGTGTGTTCAGTACTTTTTTTCCTGTGTCATTACTCTTTATTACACATAACTTCATTTATTGATTTTAATGTTGTGAATTCTTTATATTTCTTGAGTTAATGCTGAGGTCTGGTGAAATTTTCATGTGAATAATCTCATTGGAAATAATAAAAAACTGGGGGGGGGGAAATGACGCATCCAATACTTATTTCCCCCACTGTAAGTACTAGCCAGGTTTTGGAGGGATAGTGAATTTAGGCTAGTTGAAATATATCAGGATCTGCCATCCCCTGGTTAACTACAGAAGTATCATTGGGCACTGGTGATGTTGTTTAGAAATGTTAGGATGACAGTTCAATCGTTTTCAGTGTAGGTGCACGTTGAGGGTCAGTCAGTGAGGTACAGCACCTGCGATGGCCAGATCAGCATAGACAAGAGACACACATCACCTCCACGTATCACATGCATATCCTCATCCACTATACAGTAAGCACTAACCAAGCAACTCTTTAATTCCAGTTTTTGTAGACCACGTACGGCGAGTATTCGTTTTATTTCCGACTTCAGATGGCCGAGTTCCTCTGAACGCACTAAAGAGCAATGTAATTACGTGTCTATTATTATTATTATTATTATTTATGTATTTATTTCTTTTTAAATCTGCACTTGCTCACGCATTGAAACTCGGTTAACGGTTATCTGTCTCGTATGGCTGTTCATCACGGTAAACGGATACGGCGAAAGGTTTTGCAAAAGTTTTTTATTTATTTATTTATTTAAATCAAACATGTGGCGTCATCTTTGAAGTGTCTGATCCATATTAGTCAGTGTGAATTCTGTAATTAAACACCTTATCTGCCACAGTAGCAGTTATGATGCACACAATTCCCATATTTGACTCGATGTAAGATGTGCTATGTATCTAATTGTGCTCAGGATTCAGAAAAGGTGCGTTTTTAGTGTTCTGCAAGTGTTAGATCTATATATAATGTAACAGAGTTTTTGAAGGCTCGTTAAGAACATTTAACCGCACTTACGAAAGAAAAGGAAGTAGGTTTTATGTTGGTTATGGATTGCCGCATGATGATCTACGTTAATTTTTATTTATTATAATTATCATTATTATTTAAGATATAAAAATAAGTGGCTCAGAACAAAATATTATCGGTGAAAATATCACAATAAACACCGTGTATCGCAATACTTATTTTTGCTAAGCGAATTAAATTTTATTTTAATGGAAACCAGTATGTTCAGAGATTTCTTTTCAGCCAGCGTTTATAAAATGTTCAAGAACTGAGTGGAAAAACAGCTTTAAACATCTAATCACTTGTTACACTGAGTAACACTAGCCTTATAAGCACCTGATTGTACACACTATACTCAGAGTAGCGTTAATATGTCACAATATCGACATCACATTTGTGTCCCTTTGCCATGTTTTGGTCACTAGGTTGAAAAACGCTGTAATTCCGACGTATAAATTTTCTACTTTATTAATTTTATTTATTTATTTATTTTAAAGTTGCTTGAGTGCTGTCTCTCTTTCTCTCGTGCTCTCTCTCGCGTTGTCTCTCGTTCTCTCTTGTTCTCTTTTTAAGGCCTGTGGTGAGGTTGTGCTCAGTGGGGTGGGAGAAATCTCCAAATTCGCTCCAACTCTGCCAATTAACACCTCCAGTAACAGGCTGCCTCCCTCAGATTCACACCGCTCCCAGCCAGCCAGTCAGGGAGGGAGGGAGGAAGAGAGGGGGGAAGGAAGGGGAAAGAGGAGGGGAGACTGACAGCTACTACTTCTTCTTCCCCCCACACCAAATCCTGTTCCTACCCCTTTTTCCTCTATGCATTCTACCTTCTCTGTCAGAGCTTCTCGGAAAAGACACATTTTTGGTTTTTGTTTTATTTATTTATTTATTTATTTATTTATTTTTCTCTATGGGAATCTGTTGGGAATTCAGAAGGGTGAAATTTTGGTGTTCCTGATACCTCCCCTTTATTCTTAGTCCCACTCTCAAACCAAGCCACGATTGGCTGTTTGATTCTTTTTTCGAATTCACACATGTCCATATGGCCTTTTACGTGTGCATCATAAGGAGCCAGGCCTGAGCGTGCCTCACAGCCCCTGTAATTGTCTCCTAGCGGGTCCATGGTTAATAATATGCGTCACATAATCTTCCGTCTTGACGAGGCATATGTCTCAAGGTTTCCTCTCTGAGTTTTTTTTCTTTCTTTCTTTCTTTCTTTCTTTCTTTCTTTCTTTTTTCCTTTTTTTTTTTTTTTTTAACTTCGATCTCACTTTCACTATGTGAGTGCGGATCAGGCTCCTAAAACCCCACCTTTTTGAAAATGAATTTTGATTAGCCCCTGCTGACAGACAACACCTCTCCGGGGTGTGAACGTTCACCGCACCTGCTGTGTTCTCTTTTTAAATCTCCCCGCTATTCTACTGCGGCGCACTAAAAACGCTGCACCAGGTCCAATCTCTTGTCATTTAAAACAAAACAAAAAAAAAGCGTATTTGCGCAGCAAAGTTTGTGTAAGAAAGAGAACAGCAAGTCGTGACCCTAAACCCTCAACTCCTGCGAGAGAGGTGAAAGGCCTTCTCCGCAAGAGAAGGATTGTGTAACTGATATGATTGTTCTAGACGTCACGTCTGGATACGCCGGTCACACTCGCTTTCACAAGTCGTTAGCAGGTGTTTTAAGGGGCCTCGTTAATGAAAGGCTAGCGTGCTAATTAATTCAGATTTTCTTGCGGCTTGCGTTGGGGGGGGGGGTGGGCATGGTTGATTTTTTTTCAACATGTTTTCTTGGTGAGAACAGCAGAAATTTGCTGGAGTGTTTAGTGTTCCCTAACCTGACACACCAAGGCTAAAACCCGCCGATTCAGAGAGTAACGAGGGGACTCAGCTTGGCCCTGTTTAGCCACTGTCTTGGCTGGCGAGTGGAGACCATGCAAGGCGTGGCACCGAGGCAGGCGTCCAATTCGTGGTGCTTTTTGAAAGGACTATCGAGGATCAACTATCCATCCGTCCATTTCTCCGCCCGTTCACCCATGCATTGCCCCGGAGATTTGCTGATCGCCTTAAGCTCGGTAATCCCCCACATGTGACCTTTGGTGTTGTGTTGTGTTTGATGCAGGGTCCTCCTACAGACGCCCCCGCTGTGGACACAGCCGAACAGGTGTACATCTCCTCTCTAGCCCTGCTTAAGGTAATTATACACACTCGGACACACAATTTATCATCCGTATCTTCTCAGATACATGAACACACAGTCAGCATATCAGGACACAATGTTTTGCTCTTCGCAACAGTCCCGTAAAGGCCACCCTGAAAAATATGTACTATAGTGAAATATCCACAACGTGCTTGGTGGCACTGGTGCAGTATTTCCATTCTCACTGTTACTGACAAGTTACCATAGTTGCAGTGGCGTTTCATTGGAGAAAATTCCGCCATCTCAGACATGAGGGATAACGATCAGGTTTCACTGTTAGAAAAAAAAAAAAAACAGTAGAAACCCTCATCGAATTTGTAATGGTCCCTGTGAATCTCTACTGGTAATTTGTTGCCTTCTATTGGTGGCATGTTATGTCTAGTGGACTCCATTAAGGACCGGTAATGGTTTAAATGGTTAGCTGATGGTTTGTAATGGTATTTTGCAGGGTCACTGAGTCTCCAAAGCTGTAATTAGACGCCACCTCCGTGCCAACAAACTGTTTGGAAGGTGCTAGAAGAAAAGTCTTTTCTTTAATCTAACTACAAATGTATGCGCCTGGAGTTGGCGAGACGCTACAGGGAACTTTCGAGCGGAACCAGATTTAAATAAAGAAATAGAAAATAATGTTATCCAGAAATTTCCCAGTCCTAAACGCTGTTGAAAACCCGCAGTGTGAGCTACAGAGGAGAGGATCTGGGACATGAGAGGACCGTGTAATGGTATTTGTAGTGGAAACCATTAGAATTTCTATGATGGTTTCAGTAGGGAGGTAAGGGCCTCTTTTGTCATTCACCATTTTCAAGCAATGATTGATTTTCTTATGAGAAATACAACACAATCAGTGGGGACGACAAATTCACAACAAAAAGTGTCGGGACGCAGCTGTGGCAGCGACACGGCTCAACCGGTTACGAGATCGAGTCTACAAGATGACGAGCATGACGTAGAACGTCAAAGCCTTAGAACCCTACGAGGATCGATTTTTCGAGGATTTCTTTATAAACTGAATCTTGGACGCCGCTCTAGATCGGATGCTAATTATAAAGATTAACATGCAAGTCGTTCAGCATGGCTTTTTCCTTTGAAGCTTTTCCGTCCATGTTATTGATTTAAACAGCCATTTATTTGGAAATAACGATCTGCTTCCCAACACAGCAACTTCCAGAACTGACTGTTCACTTGCTGCCTAATGCCCTTGACAGGTGCCATTATAATGAGATGGTCAATGCTATTCATGTCACCTGTCGGTGGTTCTAACGTGTGTAGTTCCTGTGCTGTAAATAAGATTTCCTGTGCTTTGTTTTTGTGGTGCAGATGCTGAAGCACGGCCGCGCGGGTGTACCGATGGAGGTTATGGGGCTGATGCTGGGCGAGTTTGTGGACGACTACACCGTGCGTGTCATCGATGTGTTTGCCATGCCTCAGTCAGGCACGGTGAGTCTCTCTCTCTCTCTCTCTCTCTCTCTCTCTCTTCTCCCCTAAAAAAACATTCACACTCACCCACATACTCACACCATGGCACAACTGCTAGCTCCTAGTTCCAAGTGAAGTTTAACGTGTGAAACGTTTTTGTAAATATTGGATATTTGTTGCTGAAGACAGGTTTACCACAATGCAGGGTTCCCCAATGGTTTAAAGATCGGTTTTAACCAGAAATGCAACATTTCAGATTCATTTTTATTCATTTGCACACCGTGTTCCAAGGGAAATCTACGTATAAAGCTTTCAGGGAAAGATCCTAAATGGAGTTCCTTATCTGTAGTAAAGATTTAAGTATTTGTTATGCTTGTTCTTGGATGCACACTTTTTTTTTCCTCTTCCGTTACATCATGTGTTCTATTTCACGCGTATTCGATTTTTTTCCCCCCGAGCGTTTTAAACGTAGCTGTTATGAAGCGTTATAGCCACGGCACGTTGTGTAAACACCCTGATGCATGGAAAGCCTCTTTGCCAAACAAAGATTTTTGTTAGGGTAATAATCAAGAATTTTGACACAACCGGAGCTGTAATGTATTTTTCCGCCACGCACAGCGTGGAAGATGGTTAGACAGGCAACGATTTCTCCAAGGATCACAGTTGGAGATTTGCAGAAGACGGTAGCATTTTCGGGGTCACCGAGTCTCCAAAGCTATAATTAGACGCCACCTCCGTGCCAACAAACTGTTTGGAAGGTGCCAGAAGATAAGTCTTTTCTTTAATCTAGCCACAAATGTATGCGCCTGGACTTGGCGAGACGCTACAGGGAACTTTCGAGCGGAACCAGATTCAGATAAATAAATAGAAAAGAACGTGTTATCCAGAACCTCACCAGTCCTAAACGCCGTTGAAAACCTGCAGTGTGAGCTACAGAGGAGAGGACCTGGGGCCCTGGTGGATGTGGAGAAATCCCGGGTTGAGAAATCCCGGATTTGTATTCTGCAAACTCTGCAAGCTTTACAGGCGAAGACTCTGTGCTGTTACAGTGAGTTTACCATAGTATTAAAGGCAGGGGTGCCAATAATTGTAATACACGCGGTATTGTTATAGTTGCAGGGTAGATTTATGTCCTATTTTTCGACAATATTGAGACATTTTTCATATACATATGATATTACACATTACACACTCACCATGGGTGTTAATAATTCTGGAGCTGACGGTATAATGTTAATTATGTTGACAGGGTGTGAGTGTGGAAGCTGTGGATCCTGTTTTTCAAGCGAAGATGTTGGACATGTTGAAGCAGACCGGAAGGTAAGTCTCAACAAATCAACAGTCAGAATATTTTATTTTAAAGAACTAAGAGAGAATTCTTGCTAGTAGTTTATGGCGTGTTAGTGCTGTAACATTTGTGTGCGTGTGTGTTGCAGGCCAGAGATGGTGGTAGGTTGGTACCACAGTCACCCTGGTTTTGGCTGCTGGCTGTCTGGTGTAGACATTAACACACAGCAGAGTTTTGAGGCGCTGTCTGAAAGGGCCGTGGCGGTGGTGGTGGACCCCATCCAGAGTGTCAAGGGAAAGGTACCTGTTAACACTGGCTGAACGTTTATTACCGTACCCTAATGTGTAGATTAACACGCAGTGTCGCTTCTCACACCGATTAGCCGCAGTCACTGTAAATACGATTAAAAGTAATAATAAATTTTTATAGATGGAGCAATAGTTTTTATAATACTGTCCTCTCATGATCTCATTCATTCTTTTCTCCTGACATGCATCTTTATCTTTGCCTGTTCAATCACACCCTCCCAACCCCCCCTTCTCGGTTGCTCTAACATGTACTAGTACATTCTGACTCGCTCGTCGGTCATGTGTGTGAGTGTGTGTGAGAGAGGGAGCAGGAGAGATTTCCTGGCTGCAGGATGCAGTTCTATTAGCACCTTCTTTGAACTGTATGAGGAAGTGTGAAGCAAATCTCTTCCTCTATTCGGTGCATGTAGGGGGTTGTCGGGATAAAAAAATGGGGGAATGGTAAGATTGGATTGGGACGCGAAGAAAGAGATGCCCACTGCACCGTCTCTGCAAAATCTGTGTTATTTCTTTGGGAGATTAAATATATACTTGACGCAGCAGGCTAGACTACTGAAGATTTATCCATTCAGATTTATCTAATTGAAAATAGGACAGGGTTTGAAATCCCATCATCTATCCAGTGTTTAAGAACGGTGCTTTCGTTTTATGTTCCCATACGTTCGCTAAACAAATCCGAAACGCAGATTAGTTTGTTAATCTGACGTGTGCGCGCTCTTGCGTTGGCAAGGCGGCCATGCCCTTGTTTGTCACACTGTAAACTCTTCAAATACATATGCCTTCACACCACCTGCGGTCGGCCGTGGAGGAGAACGGTAGCGGTGCTGTGGGAACGAGGTGTGCTAATGGCGCCGTCGTAGAACAATACCCGCATTCGGTCTTCCAGCTGGAGGGCTCGCTGTATACACCACAGAGAATTTAGCCTCTCGTGCAGTTCGCTCGAACAGGAGGCTCAACACAACAGCGCAGCGACAGCATGGCAGCCATGGCAGGCCAACATGCTGGATCCTCCCGCTCTATTTAAAACGAGGCTCTCTCACGACGAGAGCACAACTCTGCTGGTTTTCGCAGAACTTCGCTAACGAGTCTCTTGGGCGAGGAGGTGCGGCTTTGTGCTCGCGTATCCAGTAACAGATTCAAAGCCCTTTTTTTCTTTTTTCTTTTTTTCTTTTTTCTATTTAGTTTTCTGTGTGTCATCTGCTGTATTCCGGCTGGCTGTGAGAGCTTGTCAACTTAAATTACCTCTTCTTTCAAAGGCAACCTTTTCTGCTTATTAGTTAAAGTCCCAGGCAGGAATTACCGAAACTGTGCCTTGTTTACACTAGTGCGTTTTCGTTTTAAAACAAAAACGATCCTCGTCCACACTGGTGTTTCCTCTGTGATTCAGGAACGATCTCTGTGCACACTACACGACCAAATACGCAAGTCACATGACCATTCATGCACACTGGGCATGCACGTACAAGTGTAAACAGGAAGTTGGTCGCTAGTCACCGGCCTTCCACGTAAGGCTTATGCCGCTGGAAATAAGATTTGTTTAATTTGATTTCTCTAATCATAGCTCGCGTCTGGCACATGTCGGCAGCTGCAGTATTATAAAATACAGAATTTAACTTCACAATGGCTGCTAAGAATGACGACCAAGCCAGCAAAGCTTGCGGTTCAATTTCCGTGGTGTTGTGTATACGATCAAGGTAGCGTAATGGTCATATGGTAAGGGCCATTGGTAAGAAGTCCCAATCAGGGGGCGAATGTGGTCGAAGTCACGCCTTCGTTTTCAAAAGTCCTCCTTTCGGTCTGTTTACACTGAAACGCAGGCCTGGAATTTTCAAATTAAAACGGGGTCTACTGCATTTCCAAAAGTCTCGAAAGGGTCAAAAATGCCAGAGTAATGTAGACGACAGGCGTAACCGTAGGAAATGTTATGCGTTTTAAAACGAAAACGCACTCATGTAAACAGTAAAAATGCCGTTTATGGGCTTCATAGGAAACAGGGGAAGTATTTCCTCACGTCTCCGGTGTTGAGGGTTCGATTCTCGCCACCGCCCTGTGCGTGCGGAGTTTGCATGTCCTCACTGTGCTTCTAGGGTTTCCTCCAGGCACTCTGGTTTCCTCCCACAGTTCAAAGACGTGTTGTAGGTTCGTTGGTGTTTCCATATTGTTCACTGAGTGTGATTGTGCCCTGCGATGGTTTAGCACCCTGTCCAGGGTGTCCCATGCCTTGTGCCCCGAGTTCTTTGGGATAGACTCCAGGTTCCCCTGCAACCCTGTGCAGGATAAGCAGTATGGAAAATGGATGGATGCATAGGTGGCTTCATGGATAGACTATACCAAATGATTGAAGGAAAATATATAACCTGGCTCTGTTATGCTGTGGAAGGACTTTTGGTGGCATGCATTTGCAGTGAACCTTACTCGTGAAGGGCTCAATTCTTTTGACTGATCACATTCATCCTAGGATGAAACATTTCTTTGCTGATGGGTGTGGTCTCTTCACGGATGACCCCACCCCCATCCACAGTGCACGAGGACACGGAGAATGGTTCGACGAGTGTGAAAATGACAAACCACATACCTTGGCTTTCACAGTCACCAGTTCTCAACTCAGTTGTACACCCAAAGGGGTTTGGATTTTGGTCCAGCCATGCTCTTCACCATCATGATCATGCCAGTTGATGCACCGGTGTTCCAGGGTTAGGGTTCCAGAGATTTTTAAAGTTTGTGACGAGGTGCATTAACGCTATTCTCAGCTTGTGCTAGCGTAACACCATACTACGACAAATTGTTGTTGTTTTTTTTGTTTGCTTCCTTGTAATTTGTCACTTTTCCTTTTTAAACTCTGATTAAAGCTAACATTCTGTACTTTCAGGTTGTTTTATTTCAAGTCCAGTGTGCTTAGACCAACAACAACAAAAAATGTATTCCTAACCAAATACTTGGTGATAGTAACGGTGTAATCATTTTGTTGCTTGCTTAGACACCAGTTGTACAAGCAAAAGGCCTTGCAGAAATTGCATATCTATATGTGGCGGTTTAAATGAATTGGCCTGTTTTATTTGAAACGGTTATATTTTATTGTAAAGAGTTTGGTTTGTTTATGAGCAAACATATGTGAATTATTATTATTTTTAATCATGCTTCTTTAACGGGAGCGCACTCACTACATCGCGCTCGAGTCCTTCTCCTCGCTCCTAACACGCGCAGGTGTGTGTGTGTGTGTGTGTGTGTGTTCAGCTGGCACGGTTACAGTTTTCTCTCTCCAGCTAAACAGTGTCAGCATGTGACCGGATAACCGTGTAACTGTATTCCACGTCCCAGTAGGCAAGCTTAACCTGAGCAATTGCACCTGTGGGAGAAGAGAGCATGTGTGTGCACACCGGTGCAGAGCTGAGGAGATGGAGAGACTCCTGTCTTGCTTTTTTTTTTTTTTTTTTTTTTTTTTCTCTCCCTTTTTCTTTTCAAGATTGTGAATTAGATCAGACTACATTTTTAGGCTTCTTCTAAACCTCGTGTTTGTCAGGTTATAGATTTAGTACATAAATAATGACCCGAGAGCACACACTAATGATGTTTCTGTCTCTGTGCATGCATCGTATAGTAAATAATGTTATGTAAACTGATTTATTTATTTATTTCCCCTCCCCCCCCTCCAGGTGGTGATTGACGCCTTCCGATTGATCAATGCCAACATGATGGTCTTGGGACATGAACCACGGCAGACGACCTCTAACCTGGGACACCTCAACAAGCCCTCGATTCAGGCATGTGCACCTGTACCATGCACTACGTCTTTCAATTCGCTATCTGACAATCTGATCAAAGCCTGGTTTTCACTTTGCTAGCAAGATTTTAACCCCCTTTAGGCAGACGGACAGATGTTGCCGACATGTTTGTTAAACTGGCTCCTTATGGAAAGATCATGCCTAAGTGAAGAAATAAATTTATGATTTCTTAAAATTCAAGTTTGTGTTATAAGCAGAAAACCAATTTTTTTTTTTTTTTTTTTTTGCTACTGATTGCTGTTTTTCAGTCTATTCAGGATGTCAGAAGTTTTGGCCTTAAGTGCTTGATTTTTGCTGTGGTGTGTGTGTGTTTCTGGAAAACTACTTGAATTGGCGAAATTGCAATTTCACGAAATTCTTATTTATCTATCTATTTGTTTATTTATTTTTTAGTGATGTTCATTGGTTAACGAGACATTTTAATTGTGCTCATGAATCGAAGCGCGCTTTGGCTGAATGTACATTGTGACGACGTCCCATGACGCGTCTTGGCCCAAATCTGTGATCATTTTGAAAAATTGCAAGTTTCCTTGATTTTTGCGTTCAGTTCTGCGATCGTAAAATCCTGGAGATACTGATTTCTTTTTGGCTGTTTGCCAGAATCTTGGCCCCAGTGACATCTGATGGGTTTTCCTAAACTGCCACACCACGGTGCTTTTATACTGTGCTTGTATTTCGTTTTGCGCCCCAGACGTTTTATTTACCTTTCGTGTTTTCTCAGGCCTTAATTCATGGACTGAACAGACATTACTACTCCATTACCATCAACTACAGAAAGAATGAGCTCGAGCAAAAGGTTTGTTACCGCTGTTAACCCACAGTGACACGTTAGCTGGAAATGGAAAATATCATGCGACTGGACTGGTACGGTCTCCTCTCACACTCGTGTGTAATCCTCCAGATGCTGCTGAACCTACATAAGAAGAGCTGGATGGAGGGTCTGACACTGCAGGACTACAGCGAACACTGCAAACTGAACGAGACCATTGTGAAAGAGATGCTTGAGCTGGCTAAGAATTACAACAAGGTAACGTTTTACTTCATAACATATAAGAGCTAAATGTGTTACAGTATACAGCTACGCAGGCCGGATTCCACGCCTTACATTCATAGAATCTGGATTTCTTGAGCATATGATAATACAAATATATTTATTCTATGTTCTGTTCATTTATTATTTTTATTTAAATCAGTCATTTAGTTGTATTTGATGGTCAATTCTTGATCAGAATTGCTATTTGTAAGGAAAGTGAGCCTGAATGATTTACTAACCAAAAGTCCAACCAAACCAAAGGTGAATTCAATATGTAGCGACTAAAGATTCATACTGAGATTCATATATAAGCAGAACTATGTTCCTGAAAAGTAGGTTCACAGTGATTCTTTGGTTATTTTATTTGCCACATGCCACTTAATAAATAAATAAGACATCATCAGGTTTGCCTCAGGGCGTGTCCATGGCTGATTAAAACTTGTACTTGAGCAATATCGCACGAGTTGATATATGCAGTTGTGTTGATGTTTAGTCTAACGGCATAATCGCGAGATATATTCGTGAAACTGTATTCTATACAGTTCCTCACATTTAACATTGCTGTTTATCGTCCTTTAGGCTGTCGAAGAGGAAGACAAAATGACTCCTGAGCAGCTGGCCATCAAGAATGTTGGCAAACAGGTTAGAAACACTTTTCAAGTTGGTCTTTTTTTCAGTCTCTCTTTGAGTTCGCTGTATATCACTGTAAATTCACATGTCCTAGCACTGATAATAGTTTTGGGCTACTTCCAAGACAAAGAGATTCTCGATCAGTTAAACCGTGCTCCTAAAGGAACGTCATCTCGGAACGTAAAAAGGTCTCATAGCTCTCGCTTTCTCCGTTTCTTTTCCCATAGGATCCCAAACGGCATTTGGAAGAACACGTGGATGTACTGATGACGTCCAATATCGTGCAGTGTCTCGCTGCCATGCTGGATACCGTCGTGTTCCAGTAAACTTTCATCGTGCATAATCGTTAATATTCTTTGTCTGTTGTCTTTTTAAGAAATAAACCTATACAAAATCCAGTGTTTCGATTTGGGTTTGTGTTTACAGGGTTGGCAGATCAATGACTTCTTTTTTTTTTTTTTTTTTTTTTATATTATTATGTATTTATTTATTTATTTATTTCCCCCCAGAGCACAACAAATCTCACTCAGAAACTCTCCGTGCTGCATAGACTGCATTTTGAACCAATGGAACCCGCTGTAACTTGCTGCAGGATCTATAGCGCCGTCTTAACATTTCCGTCTATACGAGGCAAAGTCAAACCAGAATCTGTTATACCTGAATGAACTACGTTTTAAGAGTTCGATGCAATACAGAAAAGCCTGCCTTGACCTAAGTGAAGTTAAACATCACAAATTAATTCATGTGAACAATAAGCATGATTTCTTTCTGTGATGGGCTATTTATTTTTAGGGGGGCTTGAGTTCAATGTGTGGTTTTTTTTTTCTGTTTTTTCCCTTTCCTTCTTTTGGTCAATTCCTGTGATAACATTTCCAAAACCAGGAATACATTCCCTACTTTAACGTTTAATGATACTGATATGTTGTATATATTCACACACCTACAGTAAATCTTACTTAAAAAATAATAAAACAAACATTACATTCTGTGCAAATGAGGTTTTCCATATGATCCTTTATCACAGGTAACAGAACGGTCAAAATGTGTATGTTAAGAATATCAAACATATATATATATATATGTGTGTGTGTGTGTGTGATATAAACTTCCCACTAGGACTTTTTCAGGTTTGCGTTTTTCTTCCACTCGTTGGAACTTGTAAAACTTTCGCATCTAATTACATATGCAAGCTTATGAAAGTAAGAGAAATAAATAAACAAATCTCAGCGCGATGCTTTTGCACACTTCCCCAATTAGGGCACGGATCGACGTCAATTTGCTATAATAAGTCGAGCTGTGCGCGGTACAGCCGGCTCAGTGCAAGGCGTGCGCACTGCTGCTTCATTAACGGGCGCGCTGTAATCACGGGGTAATTAAAAAAAAGAAAAAAGAAAAAACACCATCAACTTTGGCTCGCTATAAGCAGCCGAGCGTATCAGCGTGATGCACCTGCAGCACTGCACTTCGCCATCGGCCAGAAATGCGGCCAGCGACTTTCCTGACGAGTTGTTCGCCGAGCACCACCCCGCGCCGTCCTCCGGCGCCGCCCCAGGGAACCACCCGGCTCTAACAAAACTCCCCGTCGAGCTGACCAGCGAAGGAGACGAGAGGAGCGAGCTCGCGCCCGCGCGCGACACCGCCACTGGGTCCGACGCGCAGCGCACTTTGGATGGGAACCACGCGGAGAAGCGACACGTGCCTGTGCCTGTGCCTGAGCCGAGCCGAGCGCGCACGACCGCCTCCATCTCGTCCTCGTCCTCCGCGACCATGTTCTCATACGCGGCGCAACACGGACACGCGCTGCCGCATTTCTCTATCACCAATCCGGGTCACTTCGTGGCGCATCACGCCGTCATCCCGAACGGGTCGTACGATGGGGTTCTGTCCGGCGCGCCTAGACAGAACTACACGAGCGCCGGGTATCCATACGCGCAGGCGTACAGTCAGGCGTACCAGAGCGGCGCGTTGTACCCGCTCTCCCCTGCGCACGCGGGACTCATGGCCGCCAAAGCGCAAGTGTATCTCTGCAACCGCGCGCTCTGGCTCAAATTTCACCGGCACCAGACCGAGATGATCATCACCAAACAAGGGCGGTAAGGCTGCCATTATTATTATTATTATTATTATTATTATTATTACTTATTATTATTATTATTATTATTATTATTATTATTATTACTACTGTTATTATTATTATTATTATTATTATTATTATTATTATTATTATTATACAATGACTAATTAATGATTGCTCCGTATTTTTCCTGTAGACGCATGTTTCCGTTCCTAAGCTTCAACATTTCCGGACTTGACCCGACGGCTCATTATAATATTTTCGTGGACGTTATTCTGGCCGATCCGAACCACTGGCGTTTCCAGGGAGGAAAGTGGGTTCCGTGCGGAAAAGCGGATACGAATGTAACAGGTAATGTTCTTGCTCAAACCTCCAACACCCCCCAAAAAAAAAGCCAAATAAACACAAACCCCTAATTTTATAAATAGTATAATAATTATTTCTTCTTTTCCGACTGAATTTGAACTCTTCCCCTCTTGCAGCTATGCGTATTTTCCCTATCCAATTCATTTCCAGAATATACAACAACAACAACAACAACAGCTGTATATAATGATGATCGTTTCTATTTTTTAGGGAACAGAGTGTACATGCACCCGGACTCTCCGAACACAGGAGCGCACTGGATGCGTCAAGAGATATCATTTGGTAAACTGAAGTTAACAAACAACAAAGGTGCTTCAAACAACAGTGGACAGGTGAATGCACAAAACCCTCATCAATTAACTGCGCGCGACTGAAAAGTGCATTTCTGTCTTAAAACAGATCTCTTAAAGTTAACGAAAAAAAAACCCAACAACCCCATTCCATTCTTCCTGTGAGTTTCAGTTATATCTTCTGCTAGTGTCGGTTAAGCCTGGGAGAAGCTTCCTGAGCCTTTTCTGGCACGCGCAGAACGCCTAATTGGCGCGTGTTTGTGGTTTCCAGCGTCACCGCCAACCTCTGGCACCTTGTCAAATGGCTGAGGAACATGCATGATGGATTTATTAACACTTCTTTCTTCCTTGCTTATTATTATTATTATTATTATTATTATTATTTTTTTTTTTATGGTTCACCAAGATGGTCGTCCTCCAGTCGCTCCATAAGTACCAGCCTCGAGTGCACTTGGTCGAGGTGAATGAAGACGGGACAGAAGACTCGAGCCGGACAGACCGTGTTCACACGCTCACCTTCCCGGAAACGCAGTTCATAGCGGTCACTGCATACCAGAACACGGATGTAAGGACAACACTGCACACTGGAGCGTTAAATACACCTTCACACAGCACACTGCGGGTTGTTACTGTAACAGGATGGGCTTGAATTCACTATGGCACTGTGCGGTTCATGTTTTACCTCTTACATATTTATGAAGATCTCCTGGTTGTTTTTCTTTAAATATTTTTTATCACTATTATTTATTTTCTATTTTTTAGATCACCCAGTTGAAAATCGACCATAATCCGTTCGCTAAAGGATTCCGGGATAATTATGACACGTGAGTAGCCTACTGTCATCTTTATGATAGGATCAACATGACTTCTGTTACCTTTACTCTTCACACGGGCTGCACCATGTCTCCGATTTCGTTCCAGAATATTATATATATATTCATTTCTAGATGAACCTAAAAGCTGTTTAGAAGGATCAGATTTGACACTGATCATTTTCAGTGTTCAGATAAAACCGACATAAATATTTCTATATATACCTATTTTATATTTATTAAAAAAATAATTGTGATATAGACATAATTATCATTTGTTTGTTATTTTTTATATATAGTTTTGTTTGTTTGTTTAATTTTTTAATAATAATAATTTATAATTTAATAATAAAAAAGAAATTTGAATTTTTTCCTACACTTCGGTGCCATTCGAAATAATTAATTTTCCTAAACGATTTCAATTCTAATAATATAGAGTACTTCTCTAAGTTAATCATGAATCTATCTATATATCCATCTACACACACACATACATATACATACACACACACACACACATACAAAGGTGCATATAAAAAAACCCTTGAATATTGTGGAAAAGGTCATTTTCCTCCTGTAATTTAATTCAAAAAGTGTATCTTTCATATTTTCACACAAAGAGAATTATTTCAAACCTTTTCTTTTTGTTTTAATCTTGATGATTACAGCTCACGGAAATCAAAAATCCAGTATCTCAAAAAAAATACTCGAATAAAGAATTTATAATACAGAAATGTCGACCCGAGAAGATCTCTAATCAGCGAATTAACTCAAAACACCTGCAAAGGTTTCCTGACTCTTTAATCTCTCAGTCTGGTTCAGTACACAACCACAGGCATGGGGAAGATGAAGGTAAATGCTGCATTTCATTTGGAAATCAAGGTCCCAGAGTCTGGAGGAAGATCGGAGAGGAACAGAATCCAAGTTGCTTGAATTCCAGTGTGAAGTTCCCACAGTCAGTGATGATTTGAGGTGCCATGTCCTCTGCAGGTGTTGGTCCACTCTGTTTTCTCAAGTCGAGAGTCAATGCAACGTCTACCAGGAGATTTTAGAGAACTTCATGCTTCCGTCTGCTGACGAGCTTTATGGAGATGCTGATTTCCTTTTCCAGCAGGACTTGGCACCTGCCCACAGTGCCAAAACTTCTAGTAACTGGTTTGCTGACCGTGGTATTACTGTGCTTGATTGGCCAGACAACTCGCCTGACCTGAACCCATAGAGAATCTATGAGAGACACCAGACCCAACAATACAGACGAGATGAAGACCGCTATCAAAGCAACCTGGGCTTCCAGAACAAACACCTCAGCAGTGCCACAGGCTGATCGCCTCCATGCCACGCCGCATCAGTGCAGTAATTCGTGCAAAAGAAGCCCTGACCGAGTATCGAGTGCTTAAATGAACACTTTTCAGAAGGTTGACATATCTGTATTCTAAAATCTTTATTCTAATATTTTGAGATACTGGATTTTTGATTTCCGTGAGCTATAAACCGTAATCATCAAGATAAAAAAAAGGCTTCAAATATTTCACCTTATGTGTAATGAATCTAGAAAATATGAAAATTAGACTTTTTGAATTAAATTACGGGAAAAAATTAATTTCCACGATATTCAAATTTTTTTTTGAGTTGCACCTGTAAGTGTGTATATATAAAATCCTATCTCATCACCCTGTAGCCCATAATGCACCGGTAAATGTCCCTGCATAAGATATATAAGCTTTGCTGTGAAACACGTGATGTGTGCAGGATTTACACAGCCTGTGACAGTGAGCGCCTGAGCCCATCTTCTGCGGACTCCCAGCGCGCGCAGCTGATGCCGGCCAGGTACGCGGCCGCGAGCTCCCTCCTTCACGAGCAGTTCGTCGGCCATTATCCGGGTCCAGGAGGGAGCGCGCTCCCGTTCTCGAACAGCCTGGTAGGCACGGAGCAAGCCGAGGACAGATGGTTCAACAACAGATTAGATTTTCCTGCCTCGACTTACGACGCGGCGGATCTGACTGGCAGCCTGCCCTCCTTGCTGCCCTATCCAGCCGCTGCAGGGGTCAAAGGTCAGACGCTCTCCGCTACCCCGACTTCTGGTCGCGCGCTTAGTGCCTACTGCGCCACGCAGGCCGGCTGGGAGTCGCGCGGTGCGGGTCTGCCGAGCTGGATCACGGAGAGCAGCTTTGAGCGCGCGTACCTGTCCGAAGACGGGAGCACGGAGAAGGACGCAACCGCACCGGAAGCGCCCGACGCGAACAAGGACAAGGACGCAGCGGATTCGGGTTGGACAGAAACTCCGTCTTCGGTGAAATCGGTCGATTCAGGTGACTCGGGGATTTTTGAGCAGGCCAAACGGAAGCGGATGTCGCCCCCGGTTTCTGAGGAGCACTCCCCGCTCAAAACGGACCTCCTTAACGCACACGACGGAGCCCGGAATATGAACTACTTCACTTTTTATTCTCAGAGTTAAACACAGACACACCACGTGGGATGGATCATCTTCACCTACTTATTTATTTTTTCTCTAGGCCTATTTACTTATTTGTTTGTTTAGTTATTTAGGACGGAGGGAGGGAGGAAATGATCCTGATCAAGCACATTAGGCCATCTGATTTCAAAAATCACTGAAGCCATAGTTTGTACAAGTCCAATCGTGAACTAACACTCTGATGAACTGTTTATATCAAATGAATTAGGCCTGATTTATTTTTCTGATCTGGGGGCATGTTGCCAGAGAGAGTGATTTTGATCTGAAAAGGACAAACACATTTTGTTAGTCATACCAGAGTTTACTGAAAGCCAAGGTCAAATCATTAAAAATAATAATAATAATAATAACAACATGAATGCAGTTGAAATAAATTCAGTGTAAACTAATTGAATGTAATCAGTGTCTAGAGTGTAGACAGAGTAGTTTCATGATAATTAACCTCAGCTTCCCTTAAAAATAAACGATATATAGATATATAGCCTATTGTATCCTACTTAAATGGGCTATTTAGTCATATTAATATGTAGTTAATGGACGTAATTAAATTCAGCATATCCAGTCAAGATATTCAGTCAGTTGTGGATGCCACGTATTGTAATTGTTTTATTTTTTTTTCTCCCCACACCACAAATTGTGCAGGATACAGTACAGTACAATTCCCCTTCTCCATCAGACTAAAGTAGCCTAATGTGTAGTATTTTATAGACAGTCCTCCCTTTAATGGCGTAAAAAAAACCAACAACAACTTTCCAGATGAGTATTAAAGTGGGTCGTTATTGAATTGTGAAAAATAAACAACAACAACTGAGTGTGCTTTAAACGTGAATTAAAAACAAACAAACAAACAAACAAAAAGTCTTTTTTTTAAGTCTTCTTTATTTCAAAGCACGTTGATGTAAAATCAGGCGAGTTTGACTGCCACCTAGCGGCAAGTTGGCGCTCTGCTGCTCTGAATTAATGATGGACAGAGACACAAGTCGGGTTAGATGGAGCAAAATGACGGGCTTTTCCTCTAAATGACAGATTTAACAAGTATCATTTTGGTTATCTAAATTTTATTTTGCATTATTATTAAAGTGTAAGGGTTAAATGCTACTATGAAGCTAACACACTAAATAATACGCTACCCTATAGTGAGGATCATAAGTATTGCCATCCATGATAATTCACGTAGTCATGTAGTTTTATTTTTAAATTTTCAGAATGGGAAAATATTATATCATCACAGCAAGGAAGGCAAGACGTTTTCCTACATCCAGTTTCTATGCAGTAGGCCTTTATCCTCATCGTGTTGTGGTATAAGTGAATTTAAGACTGGTTTAATTAGATAGTTTGGTCGCACATAGGTTATACTATATGGCCAAAAGTATGGGAACACCTGACCATGACACCAATATGTGCTGGTTGAACATCCTGTTCCAAAGCCATGGCATTAATATGGAGTGTCTCCCCCCTCCCAACCTTTTCCCCCATGCTATAACAGCCTCCATTCTTCCGGGAAGGCTTTCCACTAGGTTTTGGAGCATGGTTTTGTCGCTTTAGTGAAGTCAGGCACTGATATCAAACGAAGGAATCTGGGATCCGGTTCATCCCAAAGGTGTCCAGTAGGATTGAGGTTAGGACTCTGTGTAGACCACGCAAGTTCTTCCACTCCAACTCTGGCAACCCATGTCTTCATTGAGCTCGCTTTGTACACAGACATGGTCATGCTGGAACATGTTTGGACCTCGCAGTTCCGGTAAAGGAAAAATGTAATGCCACGACATACAAAGACATCTTAGACAACCGTGTGCGTCCAACTTTCTGGCAACAGTTACATGAGCCATGTTCAGGCGTCCACATAGCCTACTCTTGTGTATTTCTGATCAGGGACATGAAAAGCACGAGCACATCGCTCAGCATTACATTCCCTCAATTAGCCACATGATGGCGCCAGTGCCTCTAAATTTGTGCCGTAGAGTCTGTGTATCCCCAGACCTCCAAGAAGAATGCACTCAAAAGCAAAAATGTGCTTTCACATTAAACCCGAGTTTATATATCGTACTTCGAACATGATTTGAGATATTTCTTCATTGCCACCAAATACACAGGTTGTAGTAGGTAGCTAGTTTATTTATTTATTTATTATTATAAAAAAAAAAGGAAATAAGGGGTCTTATTTGTGCTGTACTCCCCTCTCCATTTAAACGCAAACTACTGAACCGAACCAGGCTATTTCTCTCCAAATCCCGGGTCGCTCCTCGAACGTGTTGCGTCCAGACAGAAATGCGCACGTGCGAAGCGAGCTGCGTCACACGATCGCAAATTGCACGCGAACGAAGCGAAGGCGTGCGCGAGCAGCGGAAACGCACGCGCTCTCTCTCTCTCTCTCTCTCTCGACTAGCCAATGGTACCCAGTGTAAATGTACAGCTGCTTAAGCCAGACCAGTGTGTATATCTGTTCTGTTACTAGGTTATACTCAAAACACACCAAGTGCACGTTCAGCCGTGGCTCGGAGGCGAAAAGAACATGGACATAAAAGACCAAGGAGCGCAAATGGAGCCTCTTCTTCCGCCGGTAAGAAGACACGTTCATCCATCTCGAGCGTCTCATTTGCGGTTTCACAGGGCCTCGGGATACCACAGTGTAGCAGCAGTAATAATAATAATAATAATAATAATAATAATAATAACAACACTGTTACATGCTTTTGATGTACATTTTGACCAAAAGACTGCGTTTCAGTGATCTGTGTCCATTTCACCACTGAGCCACTGACAGGACACAGATCATTCTGCATTGTCTCCTGCCATGCTTCTGTAGCCTCCACAGAGCTTCTTCATGTCGCATCCAGTAGGACGTGTGTGAAACAAGTGTCTGGACTAAATGGCAGCCCGTCTCGTTGGGTTTCATGGTCTTCCTCAGAATCTCTCCCACATTATTGGACCCGAGGAAGGTCAAACCCCACGTGCAGTGATTTGAACAAGTGCCAAGGCTTTCCAAGTGGACCAAGCGTTTAACCCCGGAGCAATCACAGCTCAATGCAAAAGCAGTCGTCGAAAACCAACGTAGATTCGATAGATCAGACATATCCGTGCAAGCGTGGATATGTCTTTTGTTCGGGCAGACAGGGTAGTGCAGTATGTAGGGGATGGAAGTCGTATTGCATGCTCTCTGTGGTACAGTTATGAAATATGGAGATGGAGAAATCTCACAGGTCTGCACAACTTAAATGTCCGAACGTGAATTTGGTTTCGCGCACTGCATAGTTGGATCCGTCGGAGCGATCGAAAGTCGGCCCGCACCGTTTGGCTCTCGTCTTCACCGCTACAGCCAAGAAGAGGTGTACTGCCTCACTCAGGGCTGCTGGTCTAGTACTAACCGTCGTCGGTGCTCATAGCTTTGGCGTGTTTCTCTCCAACGCCACTCCAGATACGTACGTGCCGATGAAATCCATAAAGCTTTATCTGAGCTTGCAGGACGCAGTTATCATTTTTCACGCGGCGACAGAAAAATGAATGGAGTAAGAGACAACAGGGGTAAGAGGAAAGTGCATTTACCACCAAAGCTTTTAGCTAAATCAACATGGCAGTGCAGTTCCTTGTGGTTTTCAACAATGAAAGTGATGTTCTCAATGTAAAAGCAGCTCTTGAGGTCTATAGTGAGTAGCCTCTGTCTGCCAGCTGGCTATCCATAAGACATTAATGTGTAATTAATGATCACTCAAATATTTCCGCCTTCTTTTATGTTAAGAAAAACATCGTTTTTGGTTTGAATCAAGTTTAACCTGGTGGATTTGCGAGGTTTCCATGTGCAGGTGTTTGTTTATGTAATTAGACAGAGTATCACGCAAACGGAGTCCTTTATCATTCCAAAGCGGTTCCACGTGGTATACAAAAATGCAGAGACGTTCAAAAGCAGCGGTAAAATAACTGACCTCTTGATGAAATTCATTGCTCAGTTCGAATAGTTTCGTCGTCAAGCCAATGATAGACGGGACACATCACGGTCACTGCTCTGAACTGGAGCTTTCTAATTAAGATCAAGAGATTTATTGTCAAGAGATCAAGAGAAGCATAACCAGGTAAGAGAAGGTCCTTCATACATGGTAAGATAAATTGCACCTTGTAATCCTCGGATGTTTCTGATCATTAAAAAACCCCAAAACAAAACGAAGCACCTTTCAAGTTTCCATGGCGACAGAACAAAACTTTTGGCTTTTTGAAAACTTTCTAATATAATAATGATAATGGTGGTGTGAGGTGACATTTTGATCTGAATCACAACCTCGTATAGTTTTAAGCTTGGCCGTTAGGGGGCCACTGCAAAGCTGAGGAATTAAGCTGCAGAAAAGTTGGCAAACTATAGGAGTCCTTGCACTTCCTTAACAATTTGTTCCATCTGTAACCTTGTAGCTGAGGAAAGATGTGGTTTCCGAATATTCAGTCCGCTCTGAAAGTATTGGAACAGCAAGGCCAATTCTATTGTTCTCGCTATACTTTGAAGACATTTGGGTTTGAGATCAAAAGATGAATACGAGACGAGAGATCAGAATTTCGGCTTTCTTTTCCTCAAGATGTGTTAAACATCTTTGAACACGGTACCTTTTGTTTCAACCCATCCATTTTTTCCAGTGATCAAATATATTGGAACGTGACTGATGGCTGTTTCTTGCTGCCCAGGTGTGGCTTGTAAAATTGATGGTAATAGCTTTGAATGTTTTTAGTTTGAGCCCTAGGTATTGCCTGTGAAGACAGAATGTGTTGTTAAAAAGGATAAACCAACGTGAAGACCAGAGTCATTATGGCTTACATGTCAAACATGCTCCTCTCCTGAGTGTGTCTCTGTGAACAGGAAGGTGACTATGGTGAAGTACAGACTCCATTTAATTTAAGAGTCTGTTGTTGATATTTTCAAAAGAATACAGTAACTATAAGTATAATAACAAATATCAGTAGACATACATGGGGAGGACAATAATTGTAAAATTACATGAGCAAAAACTGAATGAGTATTTACGGTGCTGTGAAAAGTATTTGCCCTGATTTCTTCTGTTTCCGTGTATATCTTCATGCTAAATCGTTTTAGATCTTCAAACGGAATACAACATAAAACAAAGGCAACCAGAATAAACGCACGCTACAGTTTTTATTTTTTTTCTTTATTTATTGAAGCAAAAAAAGTTATCCAACACCTATCATCAATGTGAAAATCTAACCCCCCCCTTAAACTTACAATCTGGTTGCGCCACCTTTAGCAGCAATAACTGTAACCAAATTCTTCAGGTAACTAGAGACCAGTCTTTCACTTACTTCTAGGACTAGAACTTATTCATATGCTTTGGATAATTGTCTGGCTGCAATATTCAGTTTTGTTTGAGTTTCAACTTACAGACTGACGACCGGACATTCTCGTTTAGGATTTTCTGGTTTAGAGCGGAATTCATGTTTCTGTCAATTATTACAAGTTCCCAGGCCCTGAATCAGCAAAGCATCCCCACACCATCACACTTCCTCCACCATGCTTGACCGTAGGTATGATGTTCTTTTTGTGGAATTTGGTGTTTGGTTTATGCCAGATGCAACGGGACCTCTGTCTCCAGATGTAACGGGACCTCTGTCCTCTATCAAACATTTCCACTTTCGACTCATCAATCCACAGAATATTCTCCCAACAGGTTTGAGGATCATCAAGTTGTGTTTTGGCAAAATTCAGACGAGTCTTAATGTTCTTCTGGGTTATCAGTGGTTTTCACATTGCTACTCTTCCATGGATGCCATTTTTGCCCAGTGTCTGATAGTGGAGTCTTGAACAGTGACCTTTATTGATGCAAGAGAGGCCTGTAGGTCTTTGATGATGTCCTTGCCTCTTTTGTTATTTCCTGGATGTGTAGTTGCTATGCTCTTGGAGGAAATTTGGAAGGTCAACACTTCTGGAAAAGTTCACCACTGTGCTGAGTTTTTCCATTTGGAGATAACGGCTGTCACTGTGGTTCCGAGTCCCAGAGCCTTTGAAATAGCTTTATAACCCTTCCCAGACTGATGTATTTCAATCACCTTCTTCTTCATAATTTCTGGAATTTCTTTTAACTTTGGCATAGTGTATTACTGGGTAAGACCTTTTAACCAATTTCTTGCTGTTGAAAAGTTCTATTTAAGTGTAGATTTGATTGAACAGGGTTTACAGTAATCAGACCTGGTTGCGTGTAGTCCAGCTGAACCTTATTATGAATGCAGTTTCATAGAAATGGGAATTAGTAACTACTGTACAAATTAATTCCTGTCTAAGCATGCTGTGATAGTCGGGTGTTACACGGTGTTCAGCCGCACACCGATTATATTACATGTCCACCACGGCACCACCCCCCACTGTCGTTTTGATTTTTTATAGGAATAAAAATTATTTATTTCAGTTAGAGAACGGACGTGATAATTAAAAAGCAGCTCAATTCAGCATGAGGCAAACGAGTCTTGAGTCGCAGCACAAATCAGCAGGAGTCAGATTTAATTGATCACATGACGAGAGTGAGGCGAGCTGACTGACAAGACGATGGCGGAAGATTTGGTTTCAAAGCGAAATGTAAAAACACCTATTTAACAATATTTTTAGATTTAAACCCAAGGTTAATAGGGAACCTGCAAACATTAATAAGGCAATATGTAAAAAAAAAAAAAAGTTTATATTCGTTTCTTATTTATTTGGTTCCACAGTGTTTGTTGATTTTCACTTTTTTATTTAAACTTCGTATAGTTTTATATTACAGCACGATGTATGCCATGCTTATTCGTTTTGTTAATAAAGCCGCCTTAATCGTTTTGTTGATAAAAGTTCTATATTTAATATAAGCAAGATTGTCATTGTACTGTTTTGTTGTTGTATTTTTCATTAAAAATAATAATAATAATGAACCCACCATTGCCGTCCCCGAATTTCCGCTAAATCGAGAGCAAAAGTGAAATGTGCGCAGCCGCATGGGCGTTCATAAGTGATTTAAAAGCAACGGGGAAAAGAGGGAAAAGCAACAACGACATTTTGTTTTAATTTCTTAAAGTATTTAGTATGAGATCTACACAAAAACAGACCTTTTTCACAGCACTGTACATAAGATGGGAAATGAAAGCATCCTCATTATAGTTACATTTGTGTGTGTTAGGAACGCTTAGTATTATGTGGGACCATGAAATGTATAATGTATTCTATTTACCCGATTAAAGGTATTTTTATACACTTTTGTGTGTTTTCTTTAAAACCAGGTTAATTTGTTTCTCATTTTAAAGCAGGCAGTGGTCCTGTTTTGAAATGCGTTGATTCATTCTTTCTCTCAGCGTAGAGTACACCCTGGATGGGATGCCAGACCATTGTGTGAATGAGTGTACAGTGGTGTGAAAAAGTGTTTGCCCCCTTCCTCATTTCCTGTTCCTTTGCATGTTTGTCACACTTAAGTGTTTCGGAACATCAAACCAATTTAAACAATAGTCAAGGACAACACAAGTAAACACAAAATGCAATTTGTAAATGAAGGTGTTTATTATTAAAGGTGAAAAAAATCCAAACCATCATGGCCCGTGTGGAAAAAGTGGTGCCCCCTAAACCTAATAACTGGTTGGGCCACCCTTAGCAGCCAACAACTGCAACCAAGCGTTTGCGATAACGTGCAATGAGGCTTTACAGCGTCCTGGAGGAATTTTGGCCCACTATCTTTGCAGAATTGTCCTAATTCAGTTACATTAGAGGGTTTTCGAGCATGAACGGCCTTTTAAGGTCATACCACAACATCTCAATAGGATTCAGGTCAGACTTTGGCTAGGCCACCCAAAGTCTTCATTTTGTTTTTCTTCAGCCATTCGGTGGTGGACTTGCTGGTGTGTTTAGGATCATTGTCCTGCTGCAGAACCCAAGTTCGTTTCAGCTTGAGTACACGAACAGATGGTCGGACATTCTCCTTCAGGATCTCTTGGTAGACAGCAGAATTCATAGTTCCTTTTATCACCAGCAAGTCTTCCAGGTCCTGAAGCAGCCCCAGACCATCACACTACCACCACCATATTTTACTGTTGGTATAATGTTCTTTTTATGAAATGCAGTGTTCCTTCTACGCCAGATATACTTGGACACACACCTTCCAAAGAGTTCCACTTTTGTCTCATCGGTCCACAGAATGTTACACAGAAAAGTCTTGGGGATCATCAAGATGTGTTGTGGAGAAATTGAGACGAGCTTTGATGTTCTTTTTGCTCAGCAGTGGTTTTCTCCTTGGAACTCTGCCATGCAGGCCATTTTTGCCCAGTCTTTTCCTGATGGTGGAGGCATGAACGCTGACCTTAACTGAGGCAAGTGAGGCCTGCAGTTCTTTGGACATTATTGTGGGGTCTTTTGTGACCTCTTGGATGAGTCGTCACTGCGCTCTTGGGGTAATTTTTGGTGGCCGGCCACTCCTGGGAAGGTTCACCACTGTTCCATGTCTTCGCCATTTGTGGATAATGGCTCTCACTGTGGTTCGCTGGATTCCCAAAGCTTTGGAAATGGCTTTATAACCCTTTCCAGACTGATAGATCTCAATTACTTTCTTTCTCAATTGTTCCTGAATTTCTTTGGGTCTCGGCATGATGTGTAGCTTTTAAGGATCTTCTGGTGGACCTTACTGCGTCAAGCAGCTCCTATTTAAGTGATGCCTTGATTGTGAACAGGTGTGGCAATAATCAGGCCTGGGTGTGGCTAGAGAAATTGAACTCAGGTGTGGACAACCACAGTTATAGTATGTTTTTAACAAGGGGGGCAATCACTTTTTCACACAGGGCCATGATGGTTTGTATTTTTTCACCTTTAATAATAAACACCTTCATTTACAAATTGCATTTTGTGTTTACTTGTGTTGTCCTTGACTATTGTTTAAATTGGTTTGATGTTCGAAACACCTAAGTGTGACAAACATGCAAAAGAACAGGAAATGAGGAAGGGGGCAAACACTTTTTCACACCACTGTATATAGTTTCCTACATTCATTCAAACCTACAGGCAATTTAGTGGACCCAGTACACCTACACACGTTTTTGGAAGGTGGAAGGAAACCGGAGGACACAGAGAGAACATGCAGGACTATGTACTGACAGAAACCTGAACTCATGAGTCTGCGTGCATGTCACGGTGCTGTCTGGGACGTCATATCTTTCAGAGAACGTTGTTTTAACGTAACGTTTCCAGCTTGTCCATCCATATAGCCATCCCATCTCAAGAGAGAATGGTTCAATGTTTGGAGGCTTTATATGGAATTATTATTGTAACCAGCTGATTTTGGAATAGATCCAAAAAAGGTTCAAGGTCAGAGCAAGGTCACATATCTGAGATAGTTTTCTTCAGTAGCTACAATTTTACAGGTATTTCAGACATACACTATGGTATCTATGGTATGGTATGATATGGTATAAGTAAGACGAAGGACTAGACTCGTCGGCGTCTAGTTCTACTTGCTGTGCTTCATTTTTTCTTTGAATTGGTCTAATTGGTTAAAATACGTAATATGTAATGAATTACTAATTGACCGTGATGCATTCAGTAACAGTAAATGAGTTTTTATATCGCCATTTTGAGAAAAAAAAAATGAATACAACTCGCAGAAATATGGTCACCCAGTTAAAATGCACACCGGGTAAGGGCCACATCTGCTTAGTGGCACTGGGTACAATTTAATTAGTACATTGCCCATCCTGTAGGAGGCAGTGTTTCAGTCACAGCTGCACCGGGAAGTGAAGAATGAGGACGTGTTCAAAGGGATGAAAATAGACATCCGTAGTAAAACATTTAAACCCACTTACAGTGTTAACTCGTCCCATGTCCATGTTTGCTCCAGGTGATAAACGGTGCATCTGTTGAGAAGTGAAGTTAAGTTCATGATTAATTTCACTCGTCATCATGTTCTGATTGAATGCAGAAGCTGCTGTGTCTTAATAACCAACGTGTTCTTCGTTTCATTGTTGAAACGGAGTCCGTTCAGTCGTTTGAGTGTTGACGGGAGTGCATATGGGGTAGAACCTTACAGAGTCATACAGGGTGAGCAATCTGTCATTTTTATCTTTAGTACAGAGCGGGGGAAATCAGGAAGCTTTGATCATGGCATGATTCTCTATGTTCCTAATCCTACAGTAATCAATTTTCCCTGTGGCCTTGCAGTTTGCTGCTACATTACATGCTATTGAGTTTTTGCCTAGGTTAAGCCCCTGCCAGTTCCGCTTGATGTAGGTTCACGGTGTTCTGAAAGCCGTAAACCTTTTTAATATAAAAGACCCAGACGGGAATATTTCCGAAAACACGACCGAGCGTGAGAATTGTCTTTTCGTTTGAAATCCTTTCCGAGTTGTATTTGTACAGTGTTCCCTCTGTGTCCTTCTGCAGGTTCAGAGTCCTGCGAGCAGTGAGGAGGTGAGTGTTCATACTGACCGTATCTGTGTCCTGCATGGTGCATGCTCAGTGTGCATGAGAGAATGGGCTCATTTGACCGCCTATTGATTTCCTTCACTGTTTCACACCCATGCTCTGGGGCTGGGCTTCAGTCGAACTGAAATGTCATTGCGAAGAGGTCACAGAAGATTGTGCAGACCCCATGGAGACAGATAACGTAAAAATTGTGCCTTGCCATAATCTGAAGGGTCTGAAGGGTTCCAAGAACGAGATGTAACCGAGAGAGAGAGAGAGAGAGAACGAGTGAGAAAGAAATCATTAAGTCAGTCCAATGGGAGTTTAAACAAATGACCTATGTAAAGTATTTATCCATTAAGCTGTTAAAGGAAGAAGACTGCCCATTTTTGGATAATATATATATATATATATATTCACACTAGTCAAACATTCATCGAGAGACTGGACATGTACAGGGTTTTATTTATTCTTTTATTTATTTATTTAATTAATGCATTATTTATTTATAATTTAATGCATTATATTATTTATAAAGCAAATGCATTCGCTCTGGTGTTTTACATTCAGGTTTTTCATTTGCACATAGAATTATAAATCCAAGTGAGAGATGAAGGGAGAGAGAGGAAGTGGGAGCAGGGTTGTGAGCAGGTGTGATGGAGAGGTTGCGATTTTGGTCAATGGAAGTGCTGGCCAGAGGCCATGCCGAACAGACGGACACAGGGGGAGTCGAACTGCTCTTGTAGTCATGCTGATCTGAGATCTGTGGGGAGGATTTGCTCTTTCTTTCTTTTCACCCCAGCCCAAGGCTTTTAGTCATATTTACACATCACTCTGTGAGAGTCATGTGCAGATTTAAATATTAGTATGAGCCATTATGAATTGAAAAGCTAAAACTGAACATCCCCAAAGCACTGATAATATTGTGCTATTCCAGAGCATGCGGAACAAGCCTGTATTATTTCTTTAACTGTTGTTGGGCTTTGGCACTACACCTCCCAGTTTGTATCACTTGTCTTTACGGAGGATGCTGAGACATCAAGAAGGAGCGAGAGAGGAGACGGAGAGGAGGGAGCTCGCTCGGTACAGCACAGAGCACTCATCAGACATACACACCCACGAAGCACATGATCTTAGGCTGCAGTCCACGCAGTCAGTGATGCCGATGCTCTAACCTCCCTCCTGATTGGTGGATGGAGGACTCAAAAAAAAAAAAACCCAACACATGCACATAGGCTGGAGATCACAGTCGGACGGGTTTGCCGTGCTGAAAGGCTTGTCTTGGCGTGAGCCTTGAGCCCAGTGAGGAGTGCCAAAGCCCCAGCTCTGCCTGGAGCTCACCAGCCATTGAACCAGGCACGAACCGGCACCCAGCATGCAGCAGCGAGCCTCTGAGCGCAGCAGCTTTAACTGCCAGGTAGGACTGAAACCTCAGAGTTCCTCAAAGCCAGTGGGGAAACCTCTGACCAACTGCGGAAGACCACAGCTGCTGTGCCCTTGAGCTAGTTTATTTTTAATAGGTGGGGATTGTATACTAACTTGTATCGAAGATGTATCTAAGAGATTTGCCTGTATAGTTAGTCTAGTATTGTGTTGTAGTTGTATAAGAAGACACTCACTAGTACATTCTGGGCATTAAGACAGGTTATACAAATGTGCTCTTTGCACCAGCTTAGCCAGGAACAAAGCTTTATTCCGTCTCCTTTTCCTTCCCTCCCTGTGTTACTGTTTGTTTCTCATTCGCTCTCATTTCTCTCCTCCCTCTGATGGCACTCACCCGTCTGCCTCTTTCTGTTTCCTTTCTTCCTTCTGTCCTCTCTGTCACTTTGCACTCGCTTTGCGATTGCATGACAGACGGCTCGAGTGCTCGGTTCGAGCGTTTACAGATCGAGACGGTTGGAGCGCTTCATGCTGATTCCACTTCATTGATCTTCAGAGCGAACCCCCCCCCCCCAAAAAAAGCAAATCACAGACTGAGAGGATGCACATGTGCGTGGAGGAAACTGGATTGTATCAACTGCTAGTTACCGAGTATTGACTTACAAGGTCAATGCGCTGTTATTGCTGCAGACGTATGATTGCAGGAGTTCCTATTAAGACGTTTACGTGACCGAGCCACTTGTGTATGATTAAGTGTCGCGATTGTGCTGAGACGGCACGGTCTGTGCGTGTAAGCTAGACACATCATCACGTCATGCGTGCGTGTGGTAGAATGCTCCACTGTCGGCTCCACTGCGAAAGGATACTGATGCTGAGCTCGTCGTCACCATGGTAACCATGACCATCTGTAGGGATCAGACCCAAGGCTTTCGGCCAATCGCGTGGCTCGGATCCAACCCCCCCTCCCTTCCTCCCCCCCTCCCTTCCTCCCTTCCTCCCTTCCTCCCTCCCTCCCTGATAATCTCCTCCTTTTGCTTCTCTTGGCTGAGGCTCCTGCACAATCTCACAGTCCAGAATCACAACACATTCACACACACTCTCTCTCTCCCTCACACACACACACACACACACACGAACAGATGTATGTAGGGGGGGAAAAACATTTGAATATGGGCCGTGTTGCATTCTGTCACTGGTTAATTAGATCTCCCTGCTGGGTTCTTCTGGATTCACTCATGTATGGAAATGAGCTTTTTGTACATATAAATTGGCCACATAATAAATTTGCTCTGAATTCTGGAGCACACAGAACTGGGTCACAAGGCGTGTGTGTCCTAGAAAACCACAATCCGTGTTTCGCTTCCCAGAGAAGATTATTAGGGAGTGATGGTGCATGTGCATCAGAGAGAGAGACTAAAGAGCTAGGCACTGGGGAACTGATTGTTGTGACACACTATAAAAATGTGGTTATATATTATATACTCATTTAAAAAAACGAGAAACGCAAACTAGATTGTACTTTAGCACACGGACCTCTATGCCTTCTATGATTTGTCTTCCTAGGATTTCATGATCAGTCTGTACAATATGGACAAAATTTGATATGTAGCAGAGTTGTTGAATATCACGTGTCTGAATTAGGTCAGGGTAATATGACTATATAATATGATCATTATATATGAAACACTTCTTTGAGATATCACAGGTGTCATGCTTTCTAACGTTAAAAAAACCCCAACTATTACAACGCCAGCTGATTTAATGTTAAAATTGGGAAATGTATTTTTTTTTAAATAACATGATATATTTTGTGATCAAAGATATGAACACGAAATCAATATTCGCAGGAATATTCGGCCGAAGCCCTCTTCGATTCACGTGCGTCAAGCATGAGTACAGCTAAAAAGGCTTATTTACCAACAATCGTCACTGCGAAAGACCATGCAAAACAGTTTCGTGTGATTATAATTTCCCAATTCAAGTAGTTTTCTGCAAAAAAGCACCAAAAAAAAATGCAACGCAACGGCTTTGATGCCATTTTGGTTAGCAAATCATTATATGTTAATACATATCGCATGTCGTAGAAATTTCCTGTAGAAAGCATTGTGATTCCCCCTGGGTCTGAATGTATGGAATTAAATTTGTATTGAACGTAACTTTTCAAGAAACAAACAAAAATATACAATGAGAGAGACGAAAAACAGTGAGCTCAGTGTTAAATTTTTTTAACACGGTCGTCAGATAAACAGCTTTCAAAACGTTCAAGTTCACGCTCGCCATTCTAGCTCAGACCTCACCTGTAGGCAGAGCTTAACAGCAATTTACTCTCATTGGCTAGTTAGATTTGGAATCGACAGGATTCGAGGAGGAGGAGGATGGCGGCGGTGACGACGACGATGATGCCGCTCCAGAGAGCTCGTCTCGAAAAAAACCATACGAGTCTACCCAAACCTCAGATATTCATCACAAACTAAAATACTGACTAAGGAAGTCATTTCCACAACAAAGTACAAACACTGTACTATAACTATACAGAGAATCGCATCCAGAACGTTCTTCAAAATTTGTGCCAAAATCCGATTATCCGCAAGCATGCGCGAGTTTCTCTGCCACGACTGACTGAGCTCCTAATTAAGGTGTTCTGTAATGATCTGAAGTGCAGTGGAACTCTCTGAGAGATGCTGATCAGCAGTGTTTTGCTGATTGCGCTTCACACTAAGCCTCTGTAATGAGTGCTGACCTATACTCGTTTAGCCGCTATCTCTGTTCAACGCAAAACGCCTACACACATTAACAGCTTATGATGGGGATAATTAAAAGGCGACGCAGAAGTCATTTCGCTGCTGTAAATGAACATGAATTAAAATTCTCATTAAGACTCATGGGTGAGGGTGTAGATGTGGTTTCCAGATCTTGTGTTGACTGAGAAGGTACCTTTTGAATAATTACTTGCTCACTGCAAATACAAGTACGTAAGCTTGTCTCATTAGATGCTTACAATTGCTAAAAATCTACAGTCTAGATGTAATCTGTATGGTTGTGGTCTTCTTCGATAGTGATAGTCAGTTTAGATGCACATAGAAATGTCCAAGCATGCGTAGCCCACTTTCTCCAGTGACTCTGTTCTCATTACAAGTTTCTTTGGGCAATTTTTTTTGCTCAGATTGGATCAGTCTATTGTGACAGTTCACATTAATACTAACCCATATCCGACTTTAACGTGAACACACCTGTCCCTCGCAAACGTCCAGCAAGTACACATTGAATTCTTGGCCAGTCGTTTCACGGCACTAACTGCTTTGGGTTTCGCATGAATTGATTATCCCAATTATCTAACTACATCACCAATTTCCCCATCTTTCCGTTGAAGAGAGTCAGTGCTGTTTCTGTCCTCCATTGTTGTCTCAGACACTTAATGACAGTGATGGGTAAAAGCCACGTGATAATCCGACCTGTCCACCGGCCAGGGCTCAGTGGTGGCTCAATGGTTAAAGCTTTGGGCTAATGATTCGAATGGCCATGAGTTCAAATCCCTACATTGCCAAGCTACTACTGCTGGGTCCTTGTGCAAGACCCTTAAACCTCAACTACTTCTTTCTATCCTGTTTAATTTTTAATTTTTTTTTTTATAAAATGTTTTAATAAAATTTGTAATTTTATATTTTTTTTTTTATTTTTTTTTTTTTTTTTTTTTTTTCTGTTTTTTTCCTTTTTTTTTTTTTTTTTTTTTTTTTCTTGCTATAGCCCATATGTCATAGGAAGCTCTTGCCTCGTATCTGCACATCCATATGCGTTGTGGCTTTTATGTAGTGCTTTGTCCGTCTGAAACTTTGTGTAAGAATAACATCAGGAACAGGTAAGGGGGTGTGGTGTGGTGTGGAGTGCATGCTTATTTAAAGCTAAAACAGCGTCCGAACATGTAGGTGTACCGCATCTCCCAAATATCTTGGGTCTTCATCGCAACCTGATCAGATTCAGATGGTATGAATAAAATGACGTGCCAGTGCTCTCTGCATTTTAGGTGTTTCCACACCGCTGACGAGCTGATATATCCTCCATACAGCAACGAACCTGAATGTACAAGCCTTCAAGGGTAGCGAATGTTTACACCCATGTGTGTGAGTGTGTCCCTGCACACTGATGAGTCTCTGAGCCTTGGGAGCCCTTCCTCCATCGACGCTATGGGGTCCTGGTCACATGATGTCGCGCAGTGCACGCTGGGTAGGACAAGTGTGTGCGGGAAAGAAAGGACGAGAGAAAGATGAATGGGGGGATGGGGTGATGACGGATAGAGCATTCTGGAGGGTAATGGATAGACAGTGAGGAACATGAGTGCCAGAGAGGTGTGAAGAAATTGACAGAGTGTTCAGGAGGTTTAGGCGGCAAGGGGGCTTTCAGGTCTAATGTTACACTTCTGCCCACGTGACGCTGCTTACTAATAAGCAAAACCACAGGGTGTGTCGTAAGCTTTTATTAAGCAAGCGCGCGTGTGAGCTATTTAGTGATCAACTGGTGTCTTCATTATTAAACACCGGCTTCAGAATAAATAGATCTTTAAAGTTATTTCCAGGTTGTTGCTGTATGTATTAATCAGTAAATCATGCAGCACAGAGCACGATGTCCTTCAAATCTCCTTTGTGAGCACACCAGAATGAGAGGTCTCAGGCTGATGATGTCACTGACAGACTGGAAACAATTTCCCAGGGGTTTTAGGGGGGTATATTTCCATGGAGATAGCAGGTTCTCATTCATGGCTGTGTCACAGACATGACAGCTCAAGCACCAGCCACTTCAGCTGGTACAGAGACAGAGCAGACACATGTGCAACACACTATCAACACCATGTCCTGAGATATATTCTTGATTTTAATTGTATCGCAGTTGAAGCCAGCAAGGCATGCGTTTCAGTCACGGTCTATTTTTGGAACGTTTGCAAATTGCATGGGAGGAGGGTTTATTTATTTATTTATTTAAAAATCTGGAACAACCATGAGAGAGAGAGGGGGAAAAAAAATCCAGTGTATATTTTTGGCCTTAATACGTCTCAATCGTCGACTTCCTTCCTTCGGCATCGCAGGAAAACCAAACGAGCGCATGCAATGTGAGAGAACATGGTGGTGTTTTTCATTCCGTCTGTTCTTCTCGATCTGTCTGTCTTCATGAAGACAAATCTGTGTGTGTGTGTGTGTGTAAGTGGTTGTGTGTTCATGTTGTGCAGTCTGGGCCAGTGTCTATAACACCCTTAAATAAAATATCGCCATATTTAGGTTTTATTTCATTTTCATAATTTTTATTATTATTATTATTTTTTGTTATTTAAATCCACTCTCTCTCATCTCAGAGTCAGGTTCGAAAGTCCTCCCTGGAAATAGTTGTCCATGTCACGGCTGTAATCCCTCTGTGGATTAAGAGATTCAGGTTATATCCTGCAAACTGCTAAAGGATAGATACAAAGGCAATGCGGCGCATTCGTGCTTACTGAAAAAGGAAACAAGCATCGGAGCATTGTTTTTGAAAAACTTTTAATTACATTTATACCACAGCGCTGTCGAATTCTCGAATGAGTTCTGATCGGGCAGTAGGTGTTGAGTAATTTTCTATAACAGCAGCTCTGTTTAAAGTTCTAACCAACTAAAATTCTAACCACGGTTTTCAAAGTGCTTGTTTGAATATGTTATTTTTCTCAATAGTATTCACTAATTCGCAGAGACTTAATTAGTTATAGTTACACTTATATAGCACTTTTCTAGACACTCAAAGTGCTTTACATAGTATGGGGGAAATCTCCTCAACCACCACTAATGTGTAGCGTCCACCTGGATGATGGGACGGTGGCCATAGTGCACCAGAACGCTCAGTACACACTGGCTATTAGTGGAGAGGAGAGAGTGATGTAGCCAATTCAGACATGGGGATTATTAGGGGGCCGTGATAGAGAAGGGACAATGGGGGAATTTCACCAGGACACCGGGGTTACACCTCTACTCTTTTACGAGAAGTGTCCTGGGATTTTTTTATGACCACAGAGAGTCAGGACCTCGGTTTAACGTCTCATCTGAAAAACAGTGCTGTTTTTAAACTATAGTGTCCCCGTCTCTATACTGGGGTATTAGAACTCACACAGACCACAGGGTGAGCAGCAACCTTAGTTTTCCCCAGGAGGTCTCCCATCCAGGTACTGACCAGGCTCAACCCTGCTAATCTTCAGCAGGAAACCAGAGCTGCAGGGGGTATGTTTCTGGGAATATCAACTCTGACTTGTAATGTCACTAGTAATAAAGGATAAAAAAAACAAAACAAACATGTTATCACTGGTATGGTGACGATTTGTTTAAGAAAATTATTTATGGAACATTTATTGAAGGAGTCTTGAGTCTTGGGTGTCAGCTCTTTGTAATGGTCAATAAGTTTTCCGACATGAGAATTTTTAGCATGGAGGACTTTTCGTTTGTTTTTGTGTTTTCGCCGTAGCATGACGAGGTATATTTTTGTCTTATTAACGTCAGAAGAGAGTGGCTGGTGAGGGAACTAGCTGCTATACTGCAAGTGGTATTTGGAGCGAATGTGTTTCATGGACGTTTCAACAAGATGAAATGTAACTAATGTAGCTTTCGTTCATTAATGCATTACACAATTTAATGACCGGCAAACTGCTGTGATATAAGAGGAATAAAACACTTCAGGACTTGCAGTTATAGTAAAATAATCAACTTCGGATGGTAGTGGTAACCCCTTTGCGTTAGACTGTATCACACCACCCTGTCATTGATTATTTTTCTATAACAAAAAAGCCTGACTGCACTTTATTCCTTACACGCTTTCAAAAAAGGGTCTTGTTTTTTTTCTCATTACTAAAGAAATACAATATATTCCCATTTTTCATAACCTGTAGATTCAAATCCTTATGTTAAGTCATTAGAGATGTTAGCTGCAGAGGTGGCTAAAATGGCGTGCTGAGAATAAATTGCAACGGGCTGTACTCGTTGCCATGGTGACTGTCCAGTAAGGTCAACCTCATAGAGGCTGATGCTTATTTTGGAACAATTCCTCTTGTCTAAGCGGAGAGAACTTAGACTAGAGGAATTGTCCCAAAATAAGCATGGAAGGAACTGTGCATCAGAGAGGATCTGTGATCCCTCTGCTGCTGCACTCTGCATATTGCAGATGCCTTCTCTGACTGAAAATAAACTCCTATCAGATATACTGTGTATGGGAAGAGGAGGGAATTTTAAGGGGGGGAGGGGTATATCTAATTAATCACCAAGAGGAAAACTGCATTTTTAAAAATTACAGCTTTTGTTTGGAAGAAAGAAAACTGTAACTGTGGAAACACTAGAATCCAGACAGTGCCTTCTCTCTAAACACACACAACCCAAGATGTACATGGGCAATCTCAGCTGCAAGAGCTGAGAGTGCACCAGTGTAGTTTTCTCTGATCAGCCATAACATTAAAACCACTGACCGGTGATGTAAATAACATTGATTATCTTGTTACAATGGCACAGCAAGTGAATAGACAGTTCTCGAAGTTGACCTTTTGGAAGCTGGAAAAACGGGCAAGTGTAAGGATCTGAGCGACTTTGACAAGGGTTAAATTGTGATGACTGGACGACTGAGTCAGAGCGTCTCCAAAATGGGAGGTCTTGTGCGGTGTTCCTGGTATGCAGTGGGTAGTACGTACAAAAAGTGGTCCAAGGAAAGAAAACCAGTGAACCGGCAACAGAGTCATGGGCGTCCATGGCCCGTCTGGTCCGATCTCACAGAAGATGACCGGGTGTATGTGTGTGTTGCTTACCTGGGGAAGAGATGGTCCGAGGATGCACTATGGGAAGAAGGCAAGCCGGCGGAGGAAGTGTGATGCTCTGCGCAATGTTCTATTGGGAAACAGGTTGTGGCATTCATGTGAATGTTACTTACCACGTACTGTGCCTAAACATTGTTGCAGACCAACTACACCCCTTCATGGCAACTGCATTTCCTTAAGGTAGTGATCACTTTCAGTGGGATAATGCACCCTGCCACACAGCAAACATTGTTCAGGAACGGTTTGAGGAACATGACATTGTTCAAGGTGTTGACTCGGCCTCCAAATTCCCCAGATCTCGATCCGATCGAGCGTCTGTAGGATGTTCTGGAGAAACAAATCTGCTCCATGGTGGCCCCACCTCACAACTTACAGGATTTAAAGGATCTGCTGCTAACGTCTTGGTACCAGATACCACAGCACACCTTCAGAGGTCTCATGGAGTCCATGCCTCAATGGGTCAGAGCATAAGGGGGAGCTATGCAATTTTAGGGAAGTTTTAATGTTATGGCTGATCAGTGTAAAAGATGTTCTGTTGAACCCACATTTAATACACAAGTCTAAGATAGTTGTATGTGTGTCAGTATGGATATTCAGATATTTTTTCTTTTTGTTAGCTGGATTGCACATAAAACAAAAAGGCAATCAGTTATTTTATGTCTTCTATGTCAGACAGGTTTTTTTTAAACGATGTTTTAATAAGCAGACAATTCCAGAATTAATTAAACCCTTTACAAAAAGGGGCAGAATTATTTATGAAAATACAACACCCCGACACCCCCGCATCCGCAATTTTTTAAAATCCCATCTAAAACAAATCTAGTTGCACACACACATATAATTGCTTTGTCATCCATTACAATGGACGAAACCGGTGAGCTTTTAAAAAAGAGACAGATGGTTGTTATACAGTAAAAAAAAAAAAAATGCTTAAGCAGTTTACAATACCATTAAGCACAATCAAGGCCATAATAAAAAGTTTTAAAAGACTGGAACAGTTGAAAGTTGGCCAGGATGAAGACACTTCCTCTTCTCCTTGCAATCATGGAAAAGCACTGGACACCCACTTTAAAATACGATAGTGTATCATTGATACTCTGGGGCTGTTTTACATGTACAGTACGAGTCCAGTTGCTCTTGTGAAGATGACGTTTTAAGATATTCTTCTATGACGTTTTAAGATATTTTGACAATAAAATTTTCATTACTGTCTCTCCCCTGTTAATCAGAGCAGCACTAGAGAATCACAGGCATCTGTGAGCTCAGCTATGCAGAAGAGGGCAGATATCACTTTCCTCTGACTGTTCAGTGATCTAGCATGAGAAGCAGTTTGAACAGACGCTGTTTAGCTTCATGTGTACCAGCAGAAGCACTTGCTAGTGTTCACCGTCCCAAATATAATGACTCTTGGGTAGTTCTTACTGTGAAAAAGCTCTAGTGACAGCCTGCAACACTCCTACGTGTACTCTTAACTACCAAATCTCTTTATTCCAAAGAATTAATTTCTGTACAAAACTAGACTTACAAAAAAATTTCATCCTGTCTTGCTTTGTGCTTTTCAGCACGATCAAAAGGTTCGAGGTGAGAGAGGTTTGTACTGTAGGTGTTTCTGAGAAGTAGCGGGAAATATTTGTTCCAAGTACTTGTTCCTTAATTTAATAAATGAGAATACATTTCATGCAAAGGATTTTTCTGCTACAGTAGCAGATCAGGTTGCAAAGCAACAGGTCCGGGAATGTCTACTGACTGGAAATGTAGACTGGGCATTGTGATGTGCCGGACAAGTGAACTGGTATATGGTGGTGGTGTGTGTACATATGTGTGTGTGTGTGTGTGTATTAGGGATGTCATGATACCAAAAATGTAGTAGTCGGTACCGATACCACCAAAAGTACACGATACTTGATACCAAAGTTGATACCACGGTGTTGTATTAAAATAAAATAAAAAGAATTCAGTTAAAAACTCTCCTGGAGGACATCCTCCTCTGGCTGACACTGGCAGAGAGAGAGGGGGGATTCAGTTATCAAACACTGTCTGAAAATGAGTGGAGGTGCATTCCTACATGCGTGCACAGACACACACACCCTTTATACTCTGAATGCAAGCCTTAGTTTAAATTCACGGATATGGTGGCAGGCCAGAAAGATTTATTAAAAGCATGAACATTTGAACAATTATTAGTGACATTAGGCTACATTTAGCTGACAGGACACGGGCTGAATGGCGATTTTATGGTGACTCATTCGGAGGTAGTTTATAACATTGCAATGCGTTAGTGTCGTTAACAAATATCGCAAACATTACATGGAGCATAGCGTTAGCTGGTTTCACGGCAACAATGCAGCTGCCTCAAACAAACATAATATAGGAATTTCAGGTGCTTCGCCAAATTCCAGGTGTTTCCTCACTTTGTTTGAAATGAACGATCGGTTGCACACCGGCTTCAGAGCATCAACTATATGTGCGTGGTCATCCGCCATATATATATATATATATATATATATATATATATATATATATATATATATATATATATATATATTATGTATGTATTACAGTGGTGTGAAAAAGTTTTCTATCTTTATTTTTACACTTTTTGAACCAACAATTTAAACAATATCAAGACACACAATAACACAAAATGCATTTGTAAATGAAGTTTTATTATTAAAGGTGAAAAACAAACCATCATTGTGTGAAAATTTGCCCCTAAACCTAATAACGGTTGGGACCTAAAACAACTGCAAAAGTTTCATAACCTGCAATGAGCTTACACCTGGAAATTTTGCCCACTCATCTTTAATGCTAATTCAGTTACATTGGTTCACATAACCTTTTAGATCACAACCTAATAAGTCAGACTTTGGCAGCCACTCCAATCTTCTCAGCCATTGGTGTATTGCTGGTTGTTTACGACATTTGCTCACCCAACTCACTGAGTACACGAACAATGCGACATTCTCCTTCAGATCTCTGTAACAGCAAATCATAGCTTTACATGCAAGTCTCAGGTCTGAAGCAGCAAACACCCCCATCACACTAACCACCAAATTTGGTAAATTTTTATAAATGCAGTGTCTTCTAGATATACTTGACACACCTTCCAAAGATTCCACTTTTGCTCATGGTCCACAGAATGTTGCCCAAAAGTCTTGGGACATCAAGATGTGTTGTGGAGAATTGAGACGAGCTTTGATGTTCTTTTTGCTCAGCAGTGGTTTTCTCCTTGGAACTCTGCCATGCAGGCCATTTTGCCCAGTCTTTTCCTGATGGTGGAGGCATGAACGCTGACCTTAACTGAGGCAAGTGAGGCCTGCAGTTCTTTGGGCGCGTTGTTGTGGGGTCTTTGTGACCTCTGATGAGTCGTCGCTGCGCTCTTGGGGTAATTTTGGGCCGGTCTCCTGGGAAGGTTCACCACTGTCCATGTCGCCATTTGTGGATAATGGCTCTCACTGTGGTCGCTGGATCAAAGCTTTGGAAATGGCTTATAACCCTTTCCAACTGATAATCTCAATTACTTTCTTCTAATTGTTCCTGAATTTCTTTGGGTCTCGCATGATGTGTAGCTTTTAAGGATCTTCTGGTGGACCTTACTGTGTCAAGCAGCTCCTATTTAAGTGATGCTTGATTGTGAACAGGTGTGGCAATAATCAGGCCTGGGTGTGGCTAGAAAATTGAACTCAGGTGTGGACAACCACAGTTATAGTATGTTTTATCAAGGGGGCAATCACTTTTCACACAGGGCCATGATGGTTTGGATTTTTTCACCTTTAATATATAAACACCTTCATTTACAAATTGCATTTTGTGTTTACTTGTAGTTGTCTTACTATTGTTTAAATTGGTTTGATGTTCGAAAAACTTAAGTGACAAACATGCAAAGGAACAGGAAATGAGGAAGGGGGCAAACACTTTTTCACACCACTGTATATGTGTGTGTGTGTGTGTGTGTGTGTGTTAAGTGTTAAGTGTGTAAGTAAATTCACTAATCAGTGTGTGTTGGGTCCCTGCGCAGAGAAATGATGAGGAGGCCGTGTTGGACCGAGGCAGCACTCGCTCCATGCTCAATACCAACTTTGAGAAAGAGGAGCTAGAAGGTAGAAAGAAATCTCTTTTTGTATTTTAAACCTTAAATGGTCATTGAAACTGTCTTGCGTGTGTGCGCGCGTGCGCATGCATGGTGCCTTGGGATAGACTCGTGTATTCCCGCCTCTTGCCCAGTATTCCCAGTATAGTCTCTGATCTGTTGTGTAGTCCACACTGCGTGTGTTGAACATGAAGTTCATCCAAAATCCTTTTCCTTGTTGATCTTTTTCCGATCCCAGAGGCAGTACTGAATTAGTCATGGTCTATTTATGCTTTTGTGCCTCATGCTTTTTCAGACCTAAATTAATATTGGAGTTGTATGAACATGAAGCATGATATTCCAGGGAGTCAGACAACCTAATTTCTCCTTTTGCGACTTTATTTTTGAACGTCTGGTAGTAGTCAGCCAATCAGTAGACAGTCAATCATACTATTTAATAAAATATATATTTTTTATTAAAATTGTTTATTAATATAAATTTTGTGTCTTCCATCCAATTCAAAATATTGCCACTAGACACAAATTGTCATGAGTGTGCATTTATTTTTGACTGTATTTTTCTGTCGTAGGCCACCGTACTCTGTACATTGGGGTACATGTCCCACTCGGACGGAGGTCACACAGGCGACATCGTCACCATGGACACAGTCACAGGAAGAGGTCAAGAGAGAGAGACTCAGGAACTGAGGATGGCCGGGAATCTCCCTCATACAGTAAGTGTGTGTTTTGAAAAAAGACAAAAAGCTTGTTATATTGCTTCAATTCATTTGCATTTCCCCTCTCTCTCTCTCTTTCTCTCTCCACAGCAGACACTCCATCTCAGAGGGTACAGTTTTTGTTGGGGATGGAGGATGAGGATGAAGAGCACATTCCTCATGCACTCTTCACTGAGCTGGATGAAATTTGTCTGAGAGAAGGAGAGGATGCTGAGTGGAAAGAGACTGCAAGGTACAAACACACACACACACACACACTTTTCCCACAAAAGTCTTATTATATATATATATACACACACACACACACACACACACACACACACACACACACACATATACATATATATATATAATAAGACTTTTGTGGAACAAGGCACAAAACGATATCCTGTGAAAGTTGGACCTGGAATTATGTCCAGCTTCATGTCTGTTAGATTAGACATTACACATCAGTCTGGCACCCATCACACTGCATTTGCACTGTGAACACATTTTCTATATCAGCTGTTAAATCTCACCATCTGCTCTTCAGCAAATATTTATTTTCGTTGCCTTTCTTTTACACGTTTCGTATATTTTTAGCTGGACGCTTGTGATATTCTTTAATCACAGAACGTAGGCAGGCCAGATGTTTCCGAATGCTTTACTATTTTAGTTTATCTATACTGAAAAAATATTCTATTAAAGACTTAAAAATATGAATAATCTTAATAAGTTTTAATCTTCACCCGACAACGAAGAATACTGATGGAAGATTCAATTTGAAATGTCTTTTTTTTTCTTTCTTTTTCTTTCTCTTTGTGTAATCTAAAGCGATTCATATTACAAACGATTTGTGTAATGAGCACATGGTGCATTCGCTCGCTTCTCCGTTTCATATGGAAAATAAACAGTGTGGGTATTGATTTGCTCTGAACAATTGATCAATGCAGTGTACTAGTTCCTGTGTATCCGAGTGCATCCTCTTGATTAGAGCACCTCGGTTCCTTTTCTGGAAAACGGAGATAAAGCTCCTGATGTTCTGTTGTTACTCATATTGGCCTGTGTATTTATTGTGTTGCGTTCACTTGTTGTTGACGTACATTATTTTCATTTAGTATATACTGTAGTATTGTGTACACAGAGCCTTTATGATGATGCAGGAGGCATGCTGTTTCATCCTGCTGCTGTATGTAAGATGCACCTCTAGCAGGTGCTGAAGCTTATAGACCAAAGCAATGTACATGACCCCCCCCCCCTCCAATTTTCTCCCCAATTTGGTCTTGTTCCAATTCCCACCCACTAGCTAGCTCTTCCCTCCCCTATCACACTGGAGAAGGTGCAGGGTAGCAGGTGCTTCCTCCAAGTCATATGAAGCATGGCATCTTTTCGATCGTCTGCTCATGCAGCATCACAGGGCAGCGTAACACACTCTGAGGAAAGCGGCGTCCGCCATCTTCCGCATACACGATCACACGGATGCCTATGATTAGTTATTGTCGCACTGATTGACGGGGCAAAGTGAGTAATGGCATCCATCCCATCCCCGTCCCTCGTTGGGATTTGAAGCATATAAAAAGTGAAACCAACCAGTACATGAAGTGAAACTAGAAGCTCGCTCGTAAAAAAAAAGAAAAAAGACTGTTGTAATGACATAGATATCCTGCTTTGTGCGGTAGAGTGTAACATTGTCAAGTATGCTTTAGCTCTCCTATAAAAAAATAAAAGGATAATAGTGTATTAAGACAATTTATACAAAAAGGACACTTGTGTTTATAGAATTCTTTTTTCAAAGCAGCCATTTTGAATTGAGCATCGTATACTGTGGTGAAACTTAGAGCATGTTCAATATTTTTGAGTCTTATTCAATTCTCCGCTCCTCATTCAGTTATTCGTTTTGAAAGATCTTATTCAGTAAATATTATACAATATTTACAAACTACAGTCAAACTGATAGACTCTTTACTTATGTAACTACGTACGTTTCCCAGGTCTCGACCCTCTAAAAGGTCCTCAGAGGTTAAGAGGATTAATGTACATGTGAAGTTCATGATTTTTTTTGCGTTTTCTTTCACTCACTCAACGTCTTGAGCAACAGAATGCTGTGAACGGAAATTCAGTTGCTGTCTGGCCACCTGTCTATCTGTTTCGTAATCCGTTTCTCATCCTGTTTGTGTTCTGTCGGAGTAGATGGCTGAAATTTGAAGAGGATGTGGAGGACGGAGGAGAGAGATGGAGTAAACCCTATGTAGCCACACTGTCTCTGCACAGCTTGTTTGAACTGCGCAGCTGCATCCTCAATGGCATTGTCATGCTGGACATGAGAGCTAACTTACTGGAGGAGATTGCAGGTGTAGTAAACCATTACAACAATACTTCTTACAATGGGGGGAGGGGGGAATCCCTGAGATCAGTCATACTAACAGTAATAGTGATTGCTTGCTTTCGTTCGTTCTGAATGGGGCAGACATGGTTCTCGACCAGCACGAGACGTCGGTCACTATCGGAGAGGAGGTGCGTAGGAAAATCCGCAATGCTCTTCTCAAACAGCACCACCACCAAAACCAGAAGAAACTGGCCAACCGAATCCCCATCGTCCGCTCATTCGCCGACATCGGAAAGAAGCAGTCCGAGCCACACTCTATGGATAAGAACGGTAATAGAGAGCGTGCTCTCCACTCTCACCACACATGAGAAAATTCCACCCTGAAGAAGAGCAGAGAGAAACATGCTGAGTCGAGAAGCTCAATCAAAAAGGTGTTGTTATGGCATAGAAAACAGAGAGCGTGTATGCTCGGTGAGACTGATACAAGACCTGATGCATCTTATTGGTAAATGATCATCAATCTAACAAAGGAGGAGTAAAGACAGGGTTATATGAGGATACTGGGGCAATGGTTGCTCAGTGGTTAAAGGCTCTGGGCTACTGATCAGAAAGTCAGGAGTTCAAGCCCCATCCAAGCTACCACTATTGGACCCTTTGAATAAGTCTTAATCTTCAGTTGTTCAGTTGTATAAATGAGATAAATGGAAGTTGCTCTGTATAAGGGTGTCTGCCAAATGGCGTAAATAAAATGTAATGTACTGGACTGCAGGTGAAAACATAAAACTGCCTCAGACGGGTTTCTTCTTCGGCACCAAGAAATCCAAAACTAAAACCTTGAGAATGTGATAAAAGAAAAACATTGCATCACATACAAGGTCAGTGCAACCCAAAAATATAATAAAGACTAAATCACAAGGTGATGTGTGCAGATGTCGGGGTTGATTAACTTTCTATAACATAAATAAAGCTCTGAGAGTAGGGCCAACTGCAAGGTATATTCCTGTGCCCTTTTCAGGACTTATGTGAAGGATTCTTCACTTAAACAATCTTCCCTCTCGCAATCTGTGATCGACTAGCGACCGACGTTTAGTAGTTCCCACTCAGCGTGGCGTAAGGTCCCTTTCCAGAACCTTCACGCATACCGTTCCCCAGTGGTGGAATGCTCTTCCCCAGTGCAGAATCTCTCACTATCTTCCAAAAACATTTAAGACCCACCTTTTCCGTGAACACCTAACCAACTCCTAGAGAAAGAAAAAAAAAAACCCACACACAATGCACTTACACCTCTACTCTGTGCACTTTGCTTCCTCTGGTATTCAATTAATGGATCTTGTATGGTAGCACTACTTGTATTGTTCCCTGCTTGATATATCGCTTTGCTTATTTGTAAGTCGCTTTGGATAAAAGCGTCTGCCAAGTGAATAAATGTAAATCTAATGTAAACAGATTGAAAACACATTTGTTGGTACAAATAATTGTTGGTACAGTGAAGTTTTCTGCAAGGAGACATTCCATTGATCAGTTTTTGAAGGAGTCTCCAGTGTCAGCGTTTGCTATCAGTCAGAGAGACAGCTATTCCTTTTTTGCCACTGGACATTTTTCAGGAGAGACTGTAAAGGTTCACAAATTTTCAAGCACCACTATAGACTGTATGCTTGATTCTCAACTACCTATTAATGGGATACTCCAAATATTCATCAGATAGTAGGCTGTAGCAAGTCAAGAGTGAAAGCCTCTTGCCTTCATTTTGTTTGATACTGTTATTATTAATGTTAGCCTGCCCCATCAAAATCTTTGGTTATGAGGCACTGCTGTCTGTGCCTGTAAAACCTTTGAGCCGAGGAGATTTTCAGCTCCCACATAGTCATGTTTCTTTCCCCCCCAGCAGATAACAATTCCCCTTCAACAAGCAGCTCAATGTTCCTTATAGCATGGCTTGCCAATCCATCTCCACATAGAACCCAGCGGAAGAGCCACTAGTAGGCAAAATCTGATATAGTCTAACATTTAACTAAAAATGCAGCATTTGTATCACTCGATTATTGTTATTGTAATATTATGAGAAGAATTACATAATCAGATGAGCACCGGTCAGGCCAAGTGAGACAGAAATATGACTTGATATGGCCACAAAATGTGCTAGCATTACGTCTTGTATTAACATTCAATTTACATCAGGCAAACTGCACCTGGTGCTGCCGACTAAATGTGCTCTACTTGAGTTGCAAATGGTGGAAAAGGTCACCCGCAGAGCTGTCGGGACTAAAGAGGAAAAACATACACTTTGGTGTCAGTGCAAGGTGGTGGTGTGATACAGATGATATACCATTTAGCCTTCCCATTTGGTTTTAGCCCTACTGAAAAGACTGAAGTGTCTATAAGAGCCTTTTTATAACATATGGAAATAAACTATTCCATATTTCTTGTGGTTTACTGCAATTCCTGTAACATTTAGAAAAAAAACGACACCATAATCCGGTTTACAGTTAATTTGTTAGATGTTACTAACTTGTATGTATGCATTATGTAAGCGGTTAAGACGTTGGTCTATTGATCAGAAGGTCATGAGTTCATATCCCAGCACTGCCAAGCTGCCACTGTTGGGCCCTTGAGCAAGGCCCTTAACCCTCAACTACTCAGTTGTTTAAATGAGATAAATGTAAGTAGCTCTGGATAAGGGTGTCTGCCAAATGCTGTAAATGTAATAGAAATGTATGAATTTTTTTTTTTGGAAAGTCTAAAAATTTGGTGGGAAAGCCTTACGCCTGATTTTGAGAAGCAAAAAAAACGTGTATGAGGGAGAGAAGCACAGTTTGCATGTTACCATGTACACAGTGTTTAGAAACTTGTGTGTAATGTTTTTATTTTGCACTAAATGTGGCCTGAAAACAAGCTCAGCAAATCAGGCCCAGTATACTGTATCTTTGAGGGAGCTGTCCATTATGTGGTGCTGAAACCTGAATATTTGAACAAACTGACACTTGCTAAAGCACAAATATTATCCGTTGCCTACTTTTATCAAATTATGTTTACTTATATGTTTGCCTTTGGGTTAATTTCAGCCACAGCGGCTGATATCTCTGATTTTGAATATCTGCTTTTCTGTCCACGAGCTTCAGAATCCGATTGGCTTATCACACTTGACAATGTTCCAGTTTCTAATGAAAAAACAAACAAATCACTGATCCAACCTTTTTAATCCAAAAAGTTTTCTTGACAAAGCTAGTGAATAAGATAATCTTGGGTGTGTGCATATTAGTCAATTTACAGTGTCGGTCAGGTGTCCACTTTGAGTAAAAGTACGTAGTTCTTGGCCACGTTAATTGATGAGAAGTATCAGGCTCTGTAAGAAATGCTCGAAGTCTCATTCTTGATTCCTCAATTCTTGAACCTAAATATGATTTACCAGGTATTTGTTGTTGTGATTTATTAGGTAGTGTTAGGATCATGTGGTGATGAACTAATAGTGTTGAGTGCTGTTCTCAGGTCAGACGGTGTCTCCTCAGTCCCAGCCGTGCTGCACAGAGGGCCGAGGCGATGGCAGTCGAGAGAACAGTGCAGTGGACTTCAGTAAGGTAAAACTCATTCCTAAAACTCATTCCGACTAAACATGAGGAATGTCAAACCACTGCTCCTGAATTAAACCCTATACTGTGTGGCAATACTATTCCAGTTGAACAAGAGGTTGAAAATAGGAAATTGGATATGCAACCGCACCTCGTTTGTTTGAAATCTGCAGATAGATCTCCATTTTATGAAGAAGATCCCACCAGGAGCGGAGGCGTCAAACATCCTGGTCGGAGAATTGGAGTTCCTGGAGAAGCCAGTGGTGGCGTTTGTGCGGCTTTCTCCAGCTGTGCTGCTCAACGGCCTGGCTGAAGTCCCCATCACCACCAGGTGTGAACCAGGAAGACCATAAATACTCTTAAGAGCTTAAATCAGGAATAATGGGAGAATCATGCTCATATAGACTACAATATATCTTCCATGTCTAGTAACCTTTTGAAATGAATTGACCTAAAATATATGGAGATCGTTGATGTAATCTCATTCAACCTGCTGTTTCTACTGCATGTGTTGGGTTATCTTCAGATTTCTGTTCATACTGCTGGGGCCGATGGGAAAAGGGCCTCAGTACCACGAGATCGGACGCTCCATTGCTACACTAATGACAGACGAGGTCAGCACCGTTTCACAGCATTTCACCATCTCTCTTTTTCGCCTTTGCACTAATTGTTGTCTGTTTCACTTCCTTCCAAGGTGTTCCACGATGTGGCGTATAAGGCGAAGGACCGAAGTGATTTGGTTGCTGGAATCGATGAGTTTTTGGACCAGGTAACAGTGCTACCACCAGGAGAGTGGGATCCCACCATCAGAATAGAGCCACCCAAAAACGTGCCCTCTCAGGTGAAGTCTAAAGCGCTCGCACACATTCAGTGCACTTACCACACCATGCTATAGAAATTGAAGCTCGTTTGATATGTTTAGCGCAAACTGACGCATCTTTCCCTGCTGAAAGTTCAGCAAAACTGAAAATAATTGTTGCAACACGAGACTTCTATCTGCCTGGCCTCAATTTCTGTACTGACCATGAAAAGCATTTGTAAACCATTAGTAAAACTCACATTTATATTACAGAGATTTCAGGTTTATATTACCTGGGAGTAACAATATGTGAAATATGTTAAATGTAAAAATGAAATATGTAAAAATAGTAACAATATGTGATGTTCACTGTCACAGTATATCTTTTATTTGCACATGTCTGCCATCAAGAGGATGTCCAAGGAAGGGATTTGCGTATCTAGTTATGTAAATATGTAAATAAATTCATATATATGAAATTATTTCTATTTTTATCCCTGTTTAATCTGTCTAAATCTAATGTATGCTTTTTTTTTTATAAAAGATGTGAGTTCTTCAAAAAAAAAAACAGATCGATTAAATAAATAGCAATATGTGGTTTTGCTTTCTTTGACAGGACTAGTCCACATTGTAGCTATTTATTTATGTTCTACTACTTCCTGTTTTCACCGGCTTTCTATGGTTGTGATGTCAGTCGCAAGTATATCTGCCCCTGAATCTACACTCAAATACTGGAACATGCGTTGTCAGGCAGGACGCGAGCATGTGTAATCTCATTGGCTTCTTTATTAAGAGTAATCGACAAAGCACAAGTAGTGAACATCGCAAAAGGATAATCCACAATCGTAAACAAGAATCCGTGTAAGATCGAATCCCGGAAGTAACTAAAACACAGAAACACGGAATCAAAGAAAACTTAAAGCAGACTACGCAATGACAAGACTTTGCAAAGAAATAAAACCACAAGAGGTTATTATGTGAATACACAAACTAACAATTGAACTAACACAAAACAGCTGGACACAAACAGGAAATGAGCAAATGATGGAGCAAGGATAGGAGCAAAACAAAAACCAACACAAACATGAAACACATGGAGCTTGTTGCCATGGGAACCATGATGCAAGGGGGAATCCGTGACAAATGCAGCTGAATGTTGGCAATGCATCCGCAATGAAACAACTGAAAATATTGGAAAAGAAATACTTTAGAAATAATGTCAGATGAAATGTTATTAGTTTAAAAAAAACCCTCTATAGTCTCTAGTTTCTGTTCTACAACTGAAAATACATAAAGCTTGCGAGTGTTGAATAGTGATTGCTTTATTTCTCTTATCTAGGAGAAAAGGAAAATTCCTTCTCTGCCTAATGGAGTGACTGAGCTGGGAGAGACAGAGGAGCATGGAGGCCATGGAGGACCTGAATTACAGCGCACAGGGAAGTGAGTCTGTGTGTATGTGAGTCTAGGGTGGGTGGCTTCCTTACGTTTATGGAGGTTAAGGTTAGGTTTAGTTGCAGGCATAGCATTGAATAGCTGCTTTAATAATGTGTGTGTACATGCCTTTAAGACAGCTGGTATATATTGCTCTCCTTTCTTAAGTCTTTTGTTTGCTTTTTCCTCTCCTAAATCTATCACCCACAGTATCTCCTGGACTATCAACACTTTTGTAAATCTTATTTTTTTTACTCAGGTGACAGATGTTTAAAAGCTCTAAAGGTGAAACCTGCTTTATTTCACAGATTCTAAAATAGAAAACTTTATTGATTCCACACTTGGGAAATTCCCTCGTTACAGCAGTTGAGGTTAGACAAAAAACAGATAAAAAAAACACATTAAATAGGAATAGAATTGAAAAAATCTCTCTCTCTATCTCTATCTATCTATCCATCTATATATATATATATATATATATATATATATATATATATATATATATATATATATATATATAGATGGATCACTATATATATATATATATATATATATATATATATATATATATATATAGAGAGAGAGAGAGAGAGAGAGAGAGAGAGAGAGAGTGAGGGAAAAAAGTATTTGATCTCCTGCTGATTTTGTACGTTTGCCCACTGACAAAGAAATTATCAGTCTATAATTTTAATGGTAGGTTTATTTGAACAGTGAGAGACAGAATAACAACAACAAAAAACCCCAGAAAAATGCATGTCAAAAATTTTATAAATTGATTTGCATTTTAATGAGGGAAATAAGTATTTGACCCCTCTGCAAAACATGACTTAGTACTTGGTAAATGTGCACTTATATAGCGCTTTTATCCAAAGTGCTTTACACTGTGTCTCATTCACCCATTCACACACACACCAATGGTAGCAGAGCTGCCATGCAAGGTGCTAGCTTGCCATCGGGAGCAACTTGGGGTTTAGTGTCTTGCCCAAGGACACTTTGGCATGTGGAGTCACCTGGGCCGGGAATCGAAAATCCAACTCTTTGATTAGTGGACAACCCACTCTACCAACTGCGCCACAACCGCCCCTAGTACTTGGTAATGACTTAGTAATTACTTTTAATTTTCAATGCCCTGGCTGAGGGAAGGAGGTTCTCAACCAAGATTTGATGATACATGGCCCCGTCCATCGTCCCTTTGATGCGGTGAAGTTGTCCTGTCCTCTTAGCAGAAAAACACCCCCAAAGCATAATGTTTCCACCTCCATGTTTGACGGTGGGGATGGTGTTCTTGGGGTCATAGGCAGCATTCCTCCTCCTCCAAACAAGTGCCAAAGAGCTCCATTTTGGTCTTATCTGACCACAACACCCAATTGTCCTCTGGTGGTCAGATGAGACCAAAATGGAGCTCTTTGGCATGAAGGTGTAATTAGAGTCAGGTGTTTTCAATCAATGGGATGATGATCAGGTTTGAGTGAGTGCCCTGTTTTGTTTAAAGAACAGGGATCTATCAGAGTCTGATCTTCACAACACATTTGTGGAAGTGTATCATGGCAAGGAGATTTTTTGAGGATGTCAGAAAGAGAGTTGTTGATGCTCATCAGGCAGGAAAAGGTTACAAAAGGTTACCGTCCCCAGGAGTGGAGACCAACAAAGATCACTCCAAGGGCAAGATGTGTAATAATCCACGAGCTCACAAAGGAACCCAGGGTAATGTCTAAGCAACTAAAGGCCCCTCTCACATTGGCTACTGTTCATGAGTCCACCATCAGGAGAACACATAACAACAATGATGTGCATGGCATGGTTAAAAGGAGAAAGTCACTGCTCTTCAAAGGGAACATTGCTTCCCATCTGCAGTTTGCTAAAGATCACGTGGATGAGCCAGAAGGCTGTTTGGAAGAATGTTTTGTTGGTGAATGAGACAACTTGCCATCATTGATGGAACAATGAATTCTGAATTATTCCAGCGATTTCTAAAGGAAATATCAGGACATCTATCTGTGAATTGAATCTTAAGAGAAGGTGGGTTATGCAACAAGACAACATCCCTAGGCACACAAGTCGTTCTACCAAAGAACGGTTAAAGAAGAATAAAGGTAATGTTTTGGACTGGCCAAGTCAAAGTCCTGACCTTAATCCAATAGAAATGTTGTAGAAGAACCTGAAGCAAGTAGTTCATGTGAGGAAACCCCCAACATCCCAGAGTTGAAGCTGTTCTGTACTGAGGAACGGGCTAAAATTCCTCCAAGCTGATGTGCAGAACTGATCAACAGTTACCTCAAACGTTTAGTTACAGTTATTACTACACAAGGGGGTCACACCAGATACTGAAAGCAAAGGTTCACATACTTTACACTCACAGATATGTCATATTGGATTATTTCCCTCAAATAAATAAGTGAGCAAGGATAATATATCTGTTTAAGTGTGCTCTCTTTATCAACTTTTGTGAAAATTTATGCAGAACTATAGAAAAGTATAAAAGGGTTCACAAACCTTCACCCACTACTGTACATACAAAGCTATCTTATGTATACAATGATTATACAAATATTTTAAGAGTTCACTGTGGAAGGAAGTGCTGATGATGTACATGTGGCTCTTCAGGTTTTTTGGAGGCTTTATCCTTGATATAAAACGCAAAATTCGGCACTACCTGTCCGACTACACCGATGCCATCAGCCTGCAGTGTCTGGCCTCCTTCCTGTTCCTCTACTGCGCCTGCATGTCTCCCGTCATCACTTTCGGAGGCCTGCTGGGGGAAGCCACAGAGGGTCGAATAGTAAGAGCACAATCTTTATATGCTTTATAACCTCACATGCCTATGCTAAAACAAACTGTAATTCGTGTTAATGCCTGGTTTGGGTCTTTCAGAGTGCTATAGAGTCTTTGTTCGGCGCCTCGATGACTGGGATAGCGTACTCACTGTTTGCTGGGCAGCCTCTTACTATCCTGGGCAGCACTGGTCCTGTTTTGGTGTTTGAGAAGATCCTCTTCAAATTCTGCAAGTAAGTTATGCTATTGTTTAGTACTCAATTTTAGGATCCAGCAATTTTTTATTTCATAAGGCCAAATTCAGAAATCAGGACCAAAAATCTGAATTGTAATGGAAAAAAAGAAAAACTTGACGTGAGGTTGGAATCTAGTACGTGATTGATGCATTGAAATAATAAGACGTAAAACGTATTCAAATTTATACACCCCACTATTCCTAAACAAACCTTTGCATGGAACATTTGTATGGCTCAAACTGTCCTGCTGAGGACAGGAAGATCTGTTTCAACACAACACTAGTAGGAGAGAAGACATGACAGCTTTATGGTTCTTAAAACAGAGTAGCCCTAATTAGACATTATGCCAACAGCAATGTTTCAGTTTTTCAAAGGATGCATTTTATGAACATATGACTTCTTTTGGTCCATGTTCTTATTTTGTTCTGATCACTGTTTGTTTTGTTTTGATCCAAATCTTCGCCCCGTCTTGTCCAATGGATTGTTTCTCAGTTGTGTCATGATTTTCACCCAGTTTCAGTTATTTAAGCCCTTATGTTTCAGTGTCTCGTTGCTAGGTCTTTTCATGCATTCCTTGTCCTTAAGTTGGAGCCTTGTTTTTGTGGTGGGGTTCTGACCCCTGCTTTAAACATTTGGACTGCCCTAAATCAAATGAACGCTTATCTCGCTTAGCGCAATTATGTCCTATCTCACCTCCAAAAGGGTGTTGGTTTCACCCTTTGTCTCTTCTTCAGGAGGTGAAATGCTGCTCAGTTGGGTTTGGTGATTGACTTGGCCAGTCTAAAACCTTCCTCTCCCCCCCCTTGTAATGTTGCCAGTATGTTTTAAGTCATTGTCTTGTTGAAGATGAAGTTTCTCCCAATTAGTTTGGATGCATTTCTCTTTAAATTGGAAGACAGATTGTTTCTGTAGACTTCTGAATTCATTCTGCTGCTACCATCATGAGTAACATGATCAATAAAGATTAGTGATCCTGTTCCAGAAGCAGCATTGCAAGCCCAAGCCATGACACTACCTTCACCTTGTTTGACCAGTGAGCTTGTATGTTTTGGATCATGAACAGATCCTTTCTTTCTCCATACATTGGCCTTTCCATCACTTTGGTAGAGGTTAATCTTTGCGAATTCTAATCTGGCTTTGTGATTCTTACTGCCGATGAGTGGTTTGCATCTTGTGGTATGGCCTCCATATTTCTGCACTTGAAGTCTTCTTTAAATGGTGGATTGTGATACCTTCACCCCTGCCCTGTGGAGGTTGTTGGTAATATCACTGACTTTTGTTTTGTGTTTTTTCTTCACAGCTCTCACAATCTTTATCTCTCTCTCTCTCTCTCTCTCTCTCTCTCTCTCTCTCTCTCTCTCTCTCTCTCTCTCTCTACTCTCTCTCTATATATATATATATATATATATATATATAAATTTTTTCTCATCAACTGCTGTTGCTTTCCTTGGATTTCATGTTGTTTTTTTTAACAATAGATGCAGTCAAAGGCGAAACTTGGGGCTCGAACCAAGAGTAGACATTCAGAGCTATTAATTGTTTTTAACCAAAATTACAGAAATTCTGATCTATTGCCTCATTCATCTTTTGATCTCAAACCCAAATGTCTTCATTGGCCTTGCAGTTCCAATACTTTCAGAGGGGACTTTAGAGTTTTATGATATCTGTAGGTTTAATATTCCCAAAACTTATTGACGTGTCTGTTTTATTAAGGGAATATGGACTGTCCTACCTCTCCTTGCGTTTGTGTATCGGGCTGTGGACGGCTTTCTTCTGCCTGGTCCTGGTGGCCACAGACGCCAGTTCACTGGTGTGCTACATCACTCGATTCACAGAGGAAGCATTTGCTTCACTCATCTGCATCATCTTCATCTACGAGGCGCTGGAGAAACTAGTGCACCTGGGAGAGACGTATCCCTTCAACATGCACAACGACCTCAACAAGCTCACCCAGTACTCGTAAGTACACACACTCATCCTAAGAGAGAATAGCTCTGCCCTAACTACCATCATATGTTCTTGCTGCTCATCCTTGTTTTACTAGGACCCTTAATCTCCTCTAAATTGCTTATGTTAAACCATGATTCTTTTCAGCTGTGTGTGCGCAGAGCCAGAACAGCCAAGCAACAGCACCCTGCAACACTGGCAGGAGAAGAACATCACCATCTCTGAGATCGACTGGTTAGGTCTGGATGTCAAGGTGAGGAAATGGCAAAGTGACTCACTCACAACATGTATTCTGTCTGTATTTTATACTCAATCACTCTGGACATAAAGATATAAAACAAACATTCCTCACTACCTTTTTGGTGCTTACAGCTAAGTTAGCTAACAGAAGATCCCCATCTGATGTAATGGTGTTTTATTACTTTCTAGGAAAATAATATGTTTGCTGAAGATCTGCATTTATTCATGGCGCTTGTGTTCAGAGCAGATAATATTGAGCTCATGATTACTGCTACTAAACCAGACAGCGTAGATGATATAAAAATCTCCTCTGCTTTATTTATTTATTTATTTAGCAAAGGATAATCGTATTCACTTACAAGCGACAATTGGACAATTAAGAAGCCAGACTGTGGAAAATGGAGGCAAACATCCAGCAAAATAGATTTGTTGAAATATGAGTGGAGGGCAAAAGGTAACACGTCAACATGTCCAAACAGTGGACTGTTGTCCAATCTAGATTAGGCATGTCTAATCTTGCTTCTATCTACACTTACTGTGTGTATCTTTCCAGTCCTGGCAATGAGTGATCCCTTAAAAGAACACCAAGATTTATCCGACATTATTCATCACATCTGTAGCATATGACTTTTTTCATATGTCTCTCTATTGAGTAAAGTCACTTAGAATGGAAGTTTAAGGGCAGGTGTTCAAGTCTGTCAATAAACTATTAAAATACACAATGATATAACTGTGTCACAACCGCAGTGTTTAGTAAGATCCAAGTGCAGATTTACTGAAAAACGGAAATACTAAAATGTAAATATTCACCACAACACAATCATGATTCAACACAACACAACCAAAGTTCACAATCATGAATAATACAATGAGTAAGGCCTGACGTGATTGCTAGGGCTAATCGAGGTTGGGTGGTGGAACAGTGTGTAATAAATAGTATTCACCTACGGCGACCTCTGCTGGTTGGGAAGCGTCATTTTTTTGTTTTGTTTTCAGCATTATAGCAACGTAGTAAACAGTCATCAAGTTTTGTGGTTACTTGAAGTGTAGACCCACACAACGATGTTGGTATCACATCACTATAAATTGTTCTGTTTTGGGGGGAAAAAACCCTCATTTCTGAAAGGACAAATACTACAGATTTAGTTGCATTTTTTAACTATTTTTATTTATTTTTTAACTAAAGAATCCCCCCCCCATTATATTTTCCAAGTTGTTAGTAAAAAAAGAATTATTTTCTTTTCCCTGTACAGGAAAACATATATGTCAAATTGTGTCGGTAGCACATGCACAGTGGATGCAGAAGATATGAATGCAGAGAGACAGATACAGCCATGGATTAAACAGTCACCGAATTATACAGATGGAGAAATAATAATAATAATAATAATAATAATAATAATAATAATAATAATAATAATAATAATAATAATGATGGGGTGAGGGAATGTAGGGACAAAGAGTGTTGCCCTGCAACTCCTGTTATACAGAAACATTTCCTAGTGACTCAGAACAAAACCAGGAGCTTAAAAACCTAAATCCTCACCTGGTTCAATCCAGTTCATTCTCTCATAGTTTTTTTTTTTTGGTAAGAGATGCTTTTATTGAACTTAATTAGAGAAATTATTCACTTGAAGCTGTGTAACTCTCAGTATTATAAAAATCTACTATTCTATCATTTATTGAATTTCTTATTAATGATATATACGCATTAAACATTTCTTTGTAGTCGGTCAACAAAGATTAGAGCATTTTGTGGCCAGAGCAATATCATAAATATCAGTTTTATTTAGTTGGTGCATTAATATTCAGTAATCCAATTATTGTGCTACCGTCACAGAGGTGCGTAGCCTTATGACAAGGAATTTACAGCAGTTTCAATGTTTTACAGCAGTGTGCTGAAGATGCTTTGTGATTTGTGCTGCAGAGTTGTGTGGAGCTCAGGGGTGAGTTCCAGGGAAGTGCATGCGGCCATCACGGCCCTTACGTCCCCGACGTACTCTTCTGGTCCGTCGTCCTGTTCTTCTCCACCGTTGCTATGTCTTCCTTCCTCAAGGAGTTCAAAACTAGCCGCTACTTCCCCACCAAGGCAAGTGTGTGCACGTATGGCATCGTAGTACATTTTAGCTTCTTGTGCAGTATGGGGATATTAATGTGGATCTTATGGGTCTGTATTCTGACCTGTGCGTGTATCTCTCTGACTGTTTTCTACTCCAGGTGAGGGCAATCATCAGTGACTTTGCAGTATTCATCACTATCGCCACCATGGTGGGGATCGACTTTGCTCTGGGGGTTCCCTCTCCCAAACTGCAGGTCCCCAATGAATTTAAAGTGAGTCGCCTAGTAATGCAATTTACAATGATGAATGTAACTGCAGTGCTTTCAGCAGAGCTTTCTTACGTAGCCCTACATTGTTGCCTGTTAGAAGTCAGTATACGATATATTATGCTTGACAGAGTATCTGTATTTAGTACTAAATCAATATGTCTAGCGTTTAATAGTAAACCACACACATCAACATGATCCTCTGTACATATCTGATCTCTTGACCCTCTACAGCCTACCAGAGATGACCGCGGCTGGATCATCAGCCCTTTGGGACCAAACCCGTGGTGGACAATACTCATAGCCTTCATCCCAGCACTGCTTTGCACCATCCTCATCTTCATGGACCAGCAAATCACAGCTGTCATCATTAACAGGAAGGAACACAAGCTGAAGGTACAGGAGAGTCAAACGTAAACACGCGCATGCGGTTATTTTCACCATGGTGGTCGGGTGATTTTCGATTCATAGCTCTAGAACACAATTGTGATGGTTGGTTGTTTTTACGCCTCTGCTACTAGGTGGTGGAGGAATAATTTTTGCAGTTGTTTGTGCATCTCTCAGTCAGTCTGCCTGTCCGAGATTCTCATTAGCGTGCTATCTGAAAAATAAGTGAACTGATTAGATTTTCTGTACGCATTCAATGAAAGACTTCCAAGAATCTATTTATGGCAGACCTCGCATGACCGATCCATAAGAAATAGAACACTATGGAATATGGCTGAGTCTAGTTCCACATTTACATCTTCAAAGTTGGTAGAGATGGAAGAAATAGCATTCGATGTTGAAGCAATCATCAAATCTTGATCTGGTGCCTTGAGTCCTTGAAGCTTTAACACGAAGGTTTTGTGGTTATTGATGGCAACTAACCTTCTTTTAAACCGTTCAACTGTACTGTATGTGGTGTAGATTGGTTTTGCATCCTGCTTACTCTTCAACAGTAAAAAGTCGCCATAATGACAGAGTAAAAATGTGACTTTCACTTAAAAAAAACAACAACAAAAAACAAATATATACTTTGATGGAACCAGTATTTGGAAACTCTCAGGGCCAGGACCTGAACACAAGTCGGTGGCATGAGATCCAGTTGCTGGATCAGTGAGCTACGGGAGAGGGAATGAACCCAAGTGCAGAGACAAACTCGTATCCACAAAGTTCAGTCGGTAAATCCTCAGCAATAATCCACAGGACAAAATTCCCCTCAATGAGGTAAGCCAACAAAATATATCCTTCAAGAGACAAAGGCAAAAATATGAATAAAAATCACAAAAAAGTTTTCAGTATTTCAACAGGCCAGAAAACCCAGTGTAACTAAAGCCAAGACGATAAACGCAACTAAACGCAAGAAGACTTGTATGGAGTAGGAGAAGCCAGACTACAGGATTGTGCCTCAAATCTTCCGACACTGCGGCTGTTGGGGAACACGTCAAACTAGTGATCAAAGACTAAAGATTTTGGCCTGGGATTATAGGAATCTGTTTGAATTCTCAATTTGTCTCAGATGACCAAAACACATGAGCCAATTACTTACTAATTATCAAGTGAGGACACTTAGAAAGGGGGCGCATGGTGGGTTAGTGGTTAGCACTTTCGCCTCACGGGTCCGGGGTTTGATTCCCGCTGGGGCCATGCGTGTGTGGAGTTTGCATGTTCTCCCTGTGCTGCAGGGGGTTTCTCCGGGTACTCTGGTTTCCTCCCCCAGTCCAAACACATGCATGGTTTGCTCCAGTTTCCCCGTGACCCTGAAGAAGGAATAAGCAGTAAAAGATGGATGGATGGAAACTTAGAAATACACAGGGGAAATGAAACACAGGTGGCAGCAATTAACAAACAGATGGAGGGAACAACGCATACAGGAACAATGGGGGCCTCTAGTGTCCAAAACACGACATGACACAGTCAAACTCCTGACAGAAACAGTTCTTTTCAATTTATGTTATTATGTTTTTGTTAACAACAATATTATACTGTTGATGTTATGATGTCTGCAATCATCTGTTTCTAAGATAAAGGCTTAATTTAACTACAGTTTGGTGACCAGACCTAACGTTTTCACTCTTTCCCTGGACTTTCTGCATTCGTTAATATTATTATTATTATTATTATTATTATTATTATTATTATTATTATCATCATCACCACCATTATGCAATGATACGATTTACATTTCTGTGACATTATTGTACCAGAGCTCAACTTTACTTGTATTTAAAATACACCTTGGATAGCCGGATTTAGTGAGTCAGAGGAGAAAGGTAAAACTCCCCGAGACAACAGGAGGAAGAAACCTGACGTGGAAAAAAGGCTCAGAAGGTTTCTCGGTGACATTGGATATTGGGAGTTTAAATCATTAGAGTATACAGTTGTGCAGAAATGGGAGTCCTGGGATGAGCATGGGATCATCTTTATGATTACAGCAGCAGGGCTGAAATGTAGTGTCTGGAATGAAAACAGATGAGAATCTCTAAACTGTAGCACAAAATGTTTTTCTTCTGATTATTGGATTAACGGACTTAGCAGTTGGTCACAGGATTATTAATTTGACTTTAAAGAGGTCTATCTTCATATGTATTCTGTGTGTGCAAAAAAGAAAATGAGTTCCTGATGAAAATGAGATTTACACTTAGTGTGTATCTGCAGAAAGGCTGTGGCTACCACCTGGACCTATTTGTGGTGGGTGTGATGCTTGGAGTGTGCTCAATTATGGGACTACCATGGTTCGTGGCTGCCACCGTCCTCTCCATCTCACATGTGAACAGCTTGAAGCTGGAGTCTGAGTGCTCAGCACCGGGAGAGCAGCCCAAGTTTTTGGGAATCAGAGAGCAGCGCTTCACCGGTCTCATGATCTTCGTCCTCATGGGCTGCTCTGTCTTCATGACTTCCGTCTTAAAGGTCAGTGACCTTTGGCCTGTTGTATGTAAATCTCACTACTTCCTTTTACAAACAAGCCATGTGTGATTGAATGCATTTGATTTGTCCGTAGTTCATCCCAATGCCTGTGTTATATGGCGTTTTCTTGTACATGGGTGCGTCGTCTCTCAGAGGCATACAGGTAAGTGTAACTTGTGCACGCGTAACATTCACACGTCTCACTTGTTTGTGAAACATCTCTAGTCGTAGGTCTGTATTTTTCAGAAACCATTTTTCTAAGAACGAAATGTATGGGAGTCTCAAATGCTGCAACACAAAAAGAGGTCACGTATTTCAATCCAAGATAGCAAAAGATAGATTGTGGTACTCTCTCCCCTGTCAATCAAAGCAACACTAAGCAATCATGGGTGTCTATATACTCACGAATGTAGAAGAGAATAGATAGCACTTTTCTCTATGCGTTACGCCGCCCTGTGCTGCGGTTTGAAAAGATACAGTGGCTGGTGTCACACGTCTCCAAGGAAACAGGCATGCGTTTACGAAGACATATTACTTGTTAGCTACATTAGTGTTGTTGTGCCAGTGCAAACCAAAAGAAGAAAACAGTTAGACCCCAAATATATCTTTTACATCTTGAATATGTTTAAAAATAGTACATTGTGTAATATACCACCAAGCTTGTGTTCATGGTGGCGGGTTTTCTGTTCTGTTCGCAGTTCTTTGACCGTCTGAGGTTGTTTGGGATGCCAGCGAAACACCAGCCGGACTTCATCTACCTGAGACATGTTCCTCTGAGGAAGGTCCACCTGTTTACCATCATCCAGCTAAGTTGCCTTGTCCTCCTTTGGGTCATCAAAACCTCCAGAGCTGCCATAGTTTTCCCTATGATGGTAAATCCAGCTCCTGTTTAGGTGTGAATGAGGAGGATACAGTTAAGACATAGAGACTGAGTGAATCTGCTTTGCTGTACAGGTATTAGCATTAGTTTTCATCCGTAAGCTGCTGGACTTCATCTTCACAAAGAGGGATCTAAGCTGGCTCGATGACCTCATGCCTGAGAGCAAGAAGAAAAAATTGGAGGATGCACAGAAAGAGGTACAGCATTACTCTATCCAATACAGCTGGGGAAATGCATTTTTTTCAGTAAATATATTTCCAATGAGGTTATTTACATGATATTTTCACCAGACATCAGTATTAACTCAAGAAATCTGGAAATATAAAGAATTCACAACATTAAAGTCAATAAATAAAGTTATGTGTAATTAAAGTGGAATGACACGGGGAAAAAAGTACTGAACACATTAAGAAAAAGTAGTTCCCCAAGACTAGGTAAGACAAGGAAACAGTTGAAATCTGTAAGTAATTATACCCCCTATCTGTGCAAATGAATATCAGCTGGGTTTGTAAATTGATGGTCTATAAAAAGGTTTTTCGTTACCAAGGTGTCACACAAGAAACATCTCATGATGGGTAAAAGCAAAGAAATCTATTTAATACGAGAAACCTTTGTTTGTTCCTTGCCTTACCTTGCCTTGGAGAACTGCTTTTTCTTAGTGTGTTCAATACTTTTTTGGCGTGTCATTCCACTTTATTACACAACTTTATTTACAGACTTTACTGTTGTGAATCCTTTCATGTGAGGATTTCTTGAGTTAATACTGATGTCTGGTGAAAATTTCATATGAATAACCTCATTGGAAATATATTTACTGAAAAAAATGTTGACGCGTTCAGTACTCATTTGCCCCACTGTAACAGCGATCGATCCTTCCTTATATGACTGGTTGATCATGATAGTGCGCTTTTAGGCTTAAGACATTAACTTTATAGTGAGAATGATTGTACGTTCATGTGAATGAGCTGTCATTATAGAAACAAGCAAGCGCATTAATCAGTGATTCGAGAACAGTGATGTGGTATAAAACAGCACAAGTTTAGCGGCACAATCCAAGTATTTTTACGATAAGTCATTAAGTGGCTTTTTTCCTGTGATTTGAGAAAAACGTTGAATCGGGTGATGCTTGTTCTCTTACAGGAGACCCACAGTGTGATGGTGGAGGATGAGGGAATTGTCCAGGTGCCACTGGAAGGGCATTACAAGTAATCAAAACGCATCACATTTTTGTCCATTGTAGACTTTTTATACTTCGCTCAAAAAGAATGATATTGTCATGAATTGTAATAAAAATGTTGGCTTTAGCCTGCATGTTTTTTTTTTGTTTGTTTGGGGGTTTTTTTGGTTTTTTTTTGTCACTGAAAAGCTTTTCTGTGTTGTTTTAAGGGACGACCCTTCCACAGTCAACATTTCAGATGAAATGACCAAGACCTCTTTCGGAAATATCTGGAAAAACCTCAGTACTGACAACAGCAAAAACGATAAAAGCGCAAAAAGGTTTGCATCTGTTCTATAATTCACTCCTTTAATCTAATCATACAGTACAATTATAACTCCATTTCACTAAACCGTTGCCCATAGAAGCCAGTGCACAGTATTTCTTTAGTGTTGTTATGAAATGGGCTTTTATTCTAAATTATGACACAAATATTTTGTGATATTTTGTCATCGATTTATTTGCAATCGTTTACATGGACAGTTTCTGTCCATTCAAATGGGCTCAAGGCTACAACCCTTGCATGTTCATTCTCTGTGCTGTTTATGTGTGAGTGCTAATCTCGAACCGTATTCCCATGAAAAGCCCCCTGAGCCACAATCCTTAAAACCTCCACCACCTCAAAATGTTCTCTCCTGTTTAAAGCTTCTTTAAAGTACCTTTCTCCTATTTTGATTGAATTTCTCCTCCCATGTCACCCATTAGCTCCTCTCCTAACCTCCCAGCTGCTGACTTTCCAAAGGTAAGATGAGCTCCCAAATTGTTTTCCCATCTAATCCTGGTCACATTAATGAGAATCATTTCTCTCAGTTTTTTTCTCTCTTGTTTTCTCTTCCCCCACCCCCCTTCAAATTATTATTATTATTATTATTATTATTATTATTATTATTATTATTATTATTATTATTAACTGCAGTCTGATTTATAAATGTAACCATTGCATACAAATCCATAATTGTAACTGCTATGCTTTAAGTATCTGTGTGTGTGTGTCGTGTGAAAACCATACAGAAGATGCATGTGTTTTTGTTTTTTTGGGGGTTTTTTTCTCAAAGGTGAAGCATGGCCAAGGTTTCTATATGCTTACTTAAAGATTAACTTGCCCTCCTGTCACAGTTATATAGTTATCTGTGAGAAAAATATTTATTACTTGTTAATTGCAAATCTCGTAGTGAAAAGATGCATAACATTAAAGCAAGCCTTCATTCATTCATCTTCAATAAGCATTTTATCCTGGTCAAGGTCTCGGTGTATCCCGAGCCTAGCCTGGGAATGCTGGGCATGAGGCGGGAATATACACTGAACAACATGCCAGTCCTTTGACACCACATACACTCATTCACACTTAGGGGCAATTTAGCATAGCCAATCGGAGAACTCTGAGGAAATCCATGTCAATGTGTAAAGCTCCACACAGACAGTAACGGTGCTACCCACTGCACCTCTGTTTAAAAATGAAAAATCGTTAAGGAGTTTTCTTTGAAGACGTTACTGCAGATTAAGCGAGATAATCTTGCATCTGCTGCCAGGGTGTGAGAAAAGTTCTGTTGTCTGCCATGATGGTCATTTGTAGCAGTTCTTAGCCACGTTTATTGGTCAAAAAAAAAAGTACCAGTCTAGCTTTCGAGACTGTTATTAAATGAAACAGTATCACATGGATTACTAGTTAAGATTAAGATTCTGTTCAACATGGGTGTTAGCTGGACTGTTAATCATCCGAGGCTGAGCCCAGATTCTTCTCCATCAAAAAACTTTTTAAAATGTACTTATAAATAGACTGCTTCCATGCATGTGAGGACTAATTGCTTATAAAATGTGAAAATTGGACAAAAAGTTGGGTTTTTGTCTATCTAACTCATGATTAGGTTAGTTGGGTGTCGCTAGCCAAGGGGATTCACAGGTAAGCTATCACTGTATGGGTTTAGCTGCTATGTTAGCTGTCCTTATGCTCTGCTCATATCATGTTCATGTAACTTGGAACTCTATATATTACATATTTACACGCCTTGTTTTCATATCCAGCATTGGAGGATGTCACTGTTTCAGTTTCAACCCCTTTATGGATTAAAAAAAAGAAAGAAAAGAAATCTGCTTATATCCACATTTCCCTTCACACTAACTGACTGTAAGAGCTAGCGTTTAGCAGAATTGAGGGCTGTGAGCCAATACGAATCAGAGAGTAATCCTGTAAATCCTGACTGATTGGTCTTGCCTCGGTTCACTGAAGATAAAATACAACACGCAGTTCTCTGAAGCTGCAAAATATCAACACCGCCATCTGCTTTTACTGTCATTCAGTTACGTCGTGACAAACTGCTCCGGGTGGAGAAGAAAAAATCTTTGTGCGTACAACCCCCATGTATCAGATTTATATTTTTAATATACTAGAACATGAGCTGGTCTGATTTGTTCTGCATTAACTTCAGGAAGATTTAGATCTAAAAAGTGGGCTAAATTACTCTTTAAGTGTATAGAGTCTGTTTCCCAGAGAGCATGGTTTTTATTTTTAATTAATAATTTTTTATTTTTTTTTTACATGCATCCAAAGGTTTATTCTTTATACTATTCTTTCTTCTTAATACTTTGATTTGGTGTTTTGATTTGAGCTACTCTTTCCTTCTCTATTTGGCTGACCCTCCCGTTATTTCTCTTTCTCTGTGTAGATCCCCAGTGACAAACATCAGGAATCCTAAGGAAACAGAAGAGGTGAAGGACTGGAACATTGACAGGGAGACAAGTTTGTGACGTCTCATGTTGCTTTTAAAATACAAAAGAGAAGTATTGTGCCATCATATAGCACTAATCTGCTTTACTGTAGCTCATTGTATGTAACACTGTGCTTACACTCCATTCGAAAATACATGTTTGTGTGTATGTGTGTGTGCGCTGAGTGCCTGATAATGTGTGTGTGTAAAGGAGAAAGCTGTGTGTGAGGTAATTTTACAGGATACATATATTCACTTTTAGGAGTTTTACATTTAAAGCTGCTTTAGTTTTAACCTAGATGTATTTTTTATGTTTTGTATTTTTGATTGTAACGTAACTTTTTTCAATATCCTTGTCATACAGAATTAAAGATACCTACTTCATCTTTGAAGATATTTAATGTATTTTCAATGCAACTTCATGAACATAAGGATTGCAAAACAGTCAGGTGACAAATTAAAGAGAAAAACATCACACAGTGTCTGGTGTTGGGCCACCACGAACCATCAGAACAGCTTCAATGCACCTTGGTATCGATTTTTACAAATCTCTGGAACGTACTGGAGGGATAAACACCATTTTCATGAAAGATATTCCCTCAGTAAGTGTTTTGGTGATGGTGGTGGAGAGCGCTGTCTTACACATCAGTCCAAAAAGGGTTTCAAATGGTTTGAGGTTACTGTGAAAGCCGTAGCATATGATTTATAGTGCTGCTTCGAAAGTTTGTGAACCCTTTAGAATTTAATAGATTTCTGCATAAATATGACCTGAAAAATCAGATTTTCACACTAATGTCCTAAAAGTAGATAAAGAGAACCCAATTAAAGAAATGAGAAAAATATTATGCTTTCACTTGAGCAAAATGATCCAATATTATATATCTGTGAGTGGCAAACATATGTGAACCTTTGCTTTCAGTATCTGGTGTGACCCTAGTTATGTTTGGGGTAACTGTTGATCAGTCCTGCACATCGGCTTGGAGGAATTTTAGCCCGTTCCTCAGTACAGAACAGCTTCAACTCTGGGATGTTGGTGGGTTTCCTCACATGAACTTTTTTGCTTCAGGTCCTTCTACATTTCTATTGGATTAAATTCAGGACATTGACTTCATCAACATTAACTTTATTCTTCTTTAACCATTCTTTGATAGATTGACGCGCACCTAGGGATGTTGTCTTGCTGCAAGACCTACTTTCTCTTGAGATTCGGTTCATGGACAGATGGCCTGACATTTTCCTTTAGTACTTGCTGGTATAATTCAGAATTCATTGTTCCATCAGTGATGGCAAACCATCCCGGTCCAGATGCAGCATGTTTCACAGATAGGATAAGGTTCTTATGCTGGAATGCAGTTTTTGCCTTTCTCCAAATATAACGCTTCTCATTTAAACTAAAATGTTCTATCTTGGTCTCATCCACCAAAAAAACATTTTTCCAAACAGCCTTCTGGCTCGTCCATACGATCTTTAGCAAACTGCAGATGGGAAGCAATGTTCTTTTTGGAGAGCAATGACTTTATTCTTGCAACCCTGCCATGTACACCATTTTTGTTCAATGTTCTCCTGATGGTGCACTCATGAACATTAGCCAATGTGACTGATGCCTTTAGTTGCTTAGAAGTTAGTCAGGGTTCCTTTGTGACCTCGTGGACTATTACACGACTTGCTCTTGGAGTGATCTTTGTTGGTTGAACACTCCTGGGGAGGATAACAGTGGTCTTAAATTTCCTCAATCTGTGCCTGTGGATTGGGGGAGTCCAAACCTGGTGGTTTTGTAACCTTTTCCAGCCTGATGAGAATCAACAACTCTTTTTCTAAAGTCCTCAAAAAATCTCCTTTTTTCGTGTCATGATACACTTCCACAAATGTGTTGTGAAGATCAGACTCTGATAGATTCCTGTACTTTAAATAAAAGAGGGCACTCACTCACACCTGATTGCCATCTCATTGATTGAAAACACCCGATTCTAATTTCATCTTTAAATTAAACTGCTAGTCCTAGACGGTGGCTTAGAGGTTAGCACGTTCGCCTCACATCTCCACGGAATCTGGGGTTCGATTCCTGCCAGGGCTGTGTGTGGAGTTTGCATGTTCTCCCCGTAAGGTGGGGGTTTCCTCCGGGTACTCCACCAGTCCAAAGACATGCATGGTAGGCTGATTGGCATGTCTAAAGTGTCCGTAGTGTATGAGTGAGTGTGTATGTGATTCTGCGATGGCCTTGTGCCGATGCTCCCTGTGATAGGCTCCAGGTTCCCCTGTGACCCTGAAAAGGAGTAAGCGGTAGAAGATGGATGGATGGATGCTAGTCCTAGAGGTTTACATACTTTTGCCACTCACAGATATGTAATATTGGATCATTTTCCTCATTAAATACTATAATAGTTTTGTCTCATTTGTTTAATTGTGTTCTCTTTATCTACTTTTAGGACTTGTGTGAAAATCTGATGTTTTAGGTAATATTTATGCAGAAAAACAGAAAATTCACAAACTTCCAAGCACCACTGTATATCATTTTCATTCTCTTTAAACCATTCAGTGAGCTCTCGTGTCCTAGGGATGTGCACATTCTGGAAAATATTCTCTCTCTCTCATCAGCAGGGAATTGTCAAAAAACCTTTGTAATGATTTGCAGTGATGTCCATCTTGCCAGCAAAATTCCCCTACAGGTTTTCCTATAACTTGTCACCTGTCTGTATACATTACTGTAATTTTTAATGCAAATGAAATTAATATAGATAAAACATTTAATGAAATATTTTCTGATAGCAAACACTTGTCTATATCAAGTAATCCCGGTCTATGTTAATAACTGTATATAAATGTCTGTCTGAATATGTTAAGTATTTCACTCAGCATACTAAACCTTTGTAAGGTATGCTGACACATTTCTTTGTACAAACCTTCCACAATCACAAGACCAATGTTTCCAAATGTACTTTTATGGACTGTTGTATCTTGTATAGTGTTTTTTCCCCCCTTTTTGTCAGACTTCTTAGATTTACTATCCAAAAATACTGAACATAAAATCTTTACACTTTCAACATAAGAGCTGATGCTGCATACACTTGCAAATACCGAGTAATATATTTTGCTAAAACACTGCTAAAAAACACCAACAAAAAAAACAAACAACAAAAATATTTAGTAATAAATCTGTGTTTGCTGTGGTCATACTGATTGTAATGTGTAAAACCATCACGCTATCGCTAAGAGGAGATTCATGATCCCGAACAAACCTAATTACACAACTGTGGAGGCAAAATACTGACGAGATGCAATAAACCTTTTAATAAGAGGGGCATTATATCATGCATTGACCTCGGACAAATGATCTGTACATCCAGTTGTGTATGTTGTTGGTGTGTAATATGTAATAAATAAGGGCATTTATTTCACACGTAGATAGGAATTAAATGGATGGGGGTGTGAGATGGGGGTGCGAATATTTCCATGGTGATGTCAACACTACTGTAATGTCTTTGTTGCCATTTTATTATTGTTATTATATTTTGTTGTAAATATAATATAATTTTTGTTGCTGAGTGATAAATTCAGCGTTGCTAACTTAAAAGTTGTTTCTATTTATGATGTTAAACGATGGGCATGTGTCTTTACACCTGTGTGATATCTTCGACAGTTACAGTCATGGCACATAATCATATTGTTCATGCGAAATATTTACTACGTATATAATAAGAGGGAAATTATTTACCGATTTCTTTTCTCCAACATGCCACTGACATGTAACCACTGTATCATCCAAACACATTAAATATGTGCAATTTAAATTATAAAAAGTCCTTTTTTCATCATTTTTTTTTCTGCTAAAAAAAAGATGAAGTAAATGTCTAACCTTATTTGGTGAATGCACCAATGGGTCCCTGGTTTGATCCTGAGCTCAGGTTACTTCCTGTGTAGAGCTTCTGCCCTATACAGAACTTCACATTACAAACCTAATGATACTAATATACATACAATACAGTCACTCTCTAAACTAAATGTATAGTCATTGGGAAAAAGAAAGTACACCCTTCATCAATTCTAGGTCTCAGAATATCAGAGAACAGACGAACCTGTCACTCTGTGCGATTCCTCTTTAATGAGTCCCAGAGGTTTATGGCCAGGGAATTGCACAAAAGTGTGGAGGAACCGTTTCAGTGCAAGGCTTACTGTACACATGTTCTGCATCGCTCACGTTATACAGAAAACTCCATGTGGCAAAAAAAAACGAAGGGGACTGCATAAAATGTGCTCCATGTGTCACGTTGGCGGTGTGAGGTATCAAAAGATGTGTTAAATAAGGATTCACATGAAAAACAGATTCTTGTGGATATTAAAACAGATGTGGTCTTATCACCCTCTCACGACATTGGATAATCTGTGCCTCCACGTCCTCTGGATCTTCTTCAAAAGGTTACGCTATGCTATGGAAACCCTAAGTGGCCATACATTATTCATTTTTATTTCTGTCTTCTCATGATCTCGACTTCATATTCTCGTGATCTTGACATAACCGAAAGCTATTTTCTCACTATATAATTTTATCTAGAGAAAATCTGGTGCTTTGTGAATGGGGCTGGTGTTACATGCACGTTGGAATCTTCGCCATCATAAGTGTAATAAGTGCCCGGTGTAGATATGGACTTTATCTAAGCATTAAGAGAGAGGGGTGTATGTCCCGTTCTCAGTTCTCAGACACTAATGTGGAAGTCGTCGATCCTGCAGGGATGAGCTATTTTTGTAGGTCAACCCAGAACTTACCTGGTTCCTTCGACAAAAAGCCAATAGGATTTTTCCATTGGCTTTTTGGATTATTGCAGAAAATTAACTGTGACAAACAAACCTTTGTGATTCTTACATGTTTCCTTCATTAAGATAATCTTCACAAATGAACACAACTTTTATGAATTTTGAAACCTAAATATAATCACCAGAAGTAAAAAGCTAATGTGAGGCTATAAACAAACTACACCATGGTTGCATGATTTCAGCGTCACCACCGCTACTTTTCCGACAATCTTTAATTAAAAAACAAACAATACAATTGGAAAATGCTATAAATGGATAAATCTACTAGTTGGGACGTTTGAGTTGCAAGAGTGCGATTGAATCATCAGAGCCAAGATGTCACTCTAGTTTCTGACAGTCTATCAGCACTATCAAGCATACAGTCTGGGAAAACATCATGCAGACAAGATCTGCTTCTCATACTTCATGCTAAGGGGCTGAGTGTTTCCTTCTTCTGGGTTCCTGCACATGTAGGGATAGAGGGAATGAAATTGTGGATGTACTGGCAAAAAGATCGATAAAACATGAAACAGTTGATATACAAGCATCATTAAATAGCGCAGAGATCAAAAACATTATAAAGGGACACATACATAAAACGTGGCAGGAACACTGGGACACAGCTGACACCGGACAACACCTATATACTACACAAAAACAAATAGGCATGAGTGTGAGGCAGGGCAGAAACCCAAAGGAAGAGATGATAATTATGCGTCTTAGAAAGGTCATGCTGGATTAAATCTAGCATTAAACAGAACAGGAAACCATCCCACTGCGAAATGTATGAGGAGGAAAGAGCTGAGCTAGAGATGCAGATTGGAAAACAAAACGTGACACTAGAGAACTTGCTGGGGAAAACATCTGGGGAAATGCACCGCCCCCTAATGAACTATTTAAAAAGTACTGGTATAAGTGAAAGACTTTATAGAAAGAGTGAGTGAGACTCTTTATTTTCTTTTGTGTATGCGGTATCATTTTGGTATTATTATTATTAGTGGTTTTTTTTCTATTTAACTTTAGTATTGGAATTTGCATGTTCTCCCCCGTGCTGCAGGGGTTTCCTCTGGGTGCTCCGGTTTCCTCCCCCAGTCCAAAGACTTGCATGGTAGGCTGATTGGCGTGTCTAAAGTGGCTGTAGTGTATGAATGGGTGTGATTGCGTGCCCTGCGATGGACTGGCACCCTGTCCAGGGTGTACCCCGCCTTGTGCCCCATGCTCCCTAAGATAGGCTCCAGGTTCCCCGTGACCCTGAAAAGGAGTAAGCGGTTGAAGATGGATGGATGGATGGATGGATGGATATTATCACTATTATTATTTTTATTTTTATTTTTTTCCCTGCCAATCGACTGCCCACACTCCAGTCCAGTAGGTGGCGGTAATGCACCATGAGTGGTTTGCCAACCGCCATTAAAAACAAAAAGAAGAAAGAAGAAGAACATCACGGCTGTTGGTTTAAACTCTTCGTGCCACGAAGAAGAGAAGTGGCACCAGCGGACATGTTTAAATCAGTCAGAGATAGCGGAACGCTGTGAGTTTGTTCTCAGTAATGGTATAATGGAATCGCTGGAACTCATATAAACCACGTGTTTCATTGGTTCTTTCTGTCATGGTGATGATCTGGCATGAGTTTACATGTTCTGTGAGGAGTGAGTTTATAAAAATAGCTGTGCAGCTCGGCGTCTATCTGGTCTTTGCAGGATCTTTCATTTCCTCGCGCTGTGTTTTCTTCTTCACACAGGCGGTGAGTCCTCCAGGGTGAACCCAGGCAGATGTGATCCTCTCCTATCCTCCAACAGCGTCATTACAGGTAAGAGCTCCGCGTCAGTGTAGTGCCTTGTAGCTGCCTGGTTATTTTACAAGCCGCTGAATCCGATTTGTCCTGACACCATGCAGTAGGAGCTGAGTTCTGGGGACAGGTCTGGTAGAGGTTTAAGTCCCAAATCAATTCAGAACCAGTTTCGTCTTGTAGACTCATTTTAAATTGAAAGATTTGGGAAGGAAAAGAGATTTCTATTCGGAAAAAAAGCAAAATAAAAAAGCGAGTCTCTGTTATTCCACTAGGGGGCAAATTAGAGCTCCAAACTCAAAGCCACAATCTCGGATCCTGGGGGAAATGTGCAAAGGTTTGCAGACCGTCACATCACACCCGTATGCGGTTCTTCCCCAAACTATTGCGACAAAGTTGGAAACGCTCAATAATGGCCTTGTATTTAAAGTGCACCTTTTAACGTCTGCAAAGTTTCATAAATCGAAGTGCACGACAAACGGAGTTATTGACTCCCGAAAGAAGGAACCGATTCTGAACAGCCGAATCGACTCGTCAGTGATTCCATACTTTACTTCCTGTACTAACCTACGTAGGTTTGTAACAAAAAAAGCCCCGCCTCTAGTCTTCATCGGCTGCTCGGTGACAGCGCTAGACCAATCATAACAGACTGCGACATCTGACCAATCAGAGCAGAGTATGCTCTCTGAAATGATGAGTTAAGAACGAATCATTTAACGAGTCGTTTTAGACACTGGGAGGAGGTGGGGGGTGGGGGTAATCCTGCAGTTTCAATTATGAGCACAATAAAGTGTGTTTTGACCTTGGATGCATGTAAATCTATTGTATGAGAGCTTTAAAACAGGCATGTTTCAAAACCATAATAGGTGCACTTTAACATTACAATTTCCCTTCACTGCAACTAAGGGCTGACGCAGTGCATCTCTGTGATTGGGGGTTCGAATCCCTCCCTCCACCCAGTGTGTGTGGGTTTTGCATGTTCTCCCTGTGCTTCGTGAGGTTCCTCTGGGTATTCCAGTTCCCTCCCCCAGTCCAAAGACCAAATAGTGTGTATGTGAGATTGTGCCCTGTGATGGGTTGGCACTCTGTGCAGTGTGTCCCCCACCTTGTGCCCAGAGTTCCCTGGGATTGGCTCCAGGCTCCCTTGTGTAGGATAAGTGATATAGAGCATGGATGGCCCAAACCTGTTCCAGCATGACGATGCTCTTGTGCACAAAGTGAGCTCCATGAAGACATGGTTTGCCAAGCTTGGAGTGGAAAAACCTGAGCAGACACCTGACCTCAATCCCACTGAACACCTTTGGGATGAACTGGAACTCTGACTGCATCCCAGGCCTCCTCACCCAACATCAGTACCTCACCTAACTAATGCGCTTGTGGTTGAATGAACACACATCCCCACAGCCACACCCCAAAATCTTGTGGAAAGCCTTCGTGGTAGAGTGGGGGTTATTATAACAGCAAATGAGGGACTACATGTGGAATGGGAAAGCACATATGGGTATGATGGTCAGGTGTCAACAAACTACTGGTCATATAGTGTATGTAATACTTAATTTTTCATTTCACACTGTAACCCTTTCTCTCACACTTTTTTTTTGTAATGTCAAAGAATAACAAACAGGGTTCATCCATCCATCCATCTTCTACCGCTTATTCCTTCTTCAGGGTCGCAGGGAACCTGGAGCCTATCCCAGGGGGCATCGGGCACAAGGCGGGGTGCCAGTCCATCGCAGGGCACAATCACACACACCCATTCATACACTACGGACACTTTAGATGCCAATCAGCCTCCCATGCATGTCTTTGGACTGGGGGAGGAAACCGGAGTACCCGGAGGAAACCCCTGCAGCACGGGGAGAACATGCAAACTCAGCACACACATGGTTAAGCATCTTAAATACAATCCAATGCAGATGTAAAGGTACAGGTAAATCAGTCATGAGACTACAGCCTTGTATTAAAATGCGTCTCTGTGATGTGCACTTTGAATAATTAACAGACTGACTTTCATTCATCTGATTAATCAATGAAGGCGGAAAATATCCCTACCTATGGTGTCGAAGGCTGACGATACACTGAAAAGGCTCTGGTTGAACAGAGACACTTCAGGCCACATGTGGTTATCTGACAATCCATCTAAGTCGTGTGCCGACAGTCCACTGGAAGGTTCCGGTTCTGAAGACTCTGTGGTCTCCGGCCCCAGCTCGCCTTCTGCTGCCCTTCATGCACTGAGATGCACGATGTGCGAGAGACTTTTCTCCAAAATGAGGAGGCAAGGGCCTCCAAGCAAAAAACAAAGAGACCACGGTAAACATTTTATAAACGTCCATTTTGACAATTAACTCGTTCAAAACCGGACTGAGATCTTCACACAAAATACTGATGTTCTGTTTGATGCTCTAGCTGCTTTGAGAACATCACGACCCAACATCTGCCCCTTGGCATTTTTTTTTTTATTTGTAAACTAAAGTGTCCTCTCTAATTACCCCTCTCAGACCCAGCCTCGCTATCGTGTGATGAGTGGCTGCTTAATAAAACCTGGCACCCGCAGAGACGGAAGCAATCCAGAGGGTGTGTGTGTTTATTTCTTTCTTTTTAAAGAATTTGCTGCGTTACATGTTCTTGTGATGTGTAAGCACGTGTGCTGTATGGTTTCCCCCCCCAGGAGGTTATGGGTGTACTTGAAGTACATCAGGCTGCGAGCTGCAAAGCAGTCAGATGACGACATGGCAAATACAGCATGGTGGCGCTGCTCCAGACCTCACGTGTTCCTGCAGAGGTCTGTCCACAACATGTGATTGGAAAAGATTTCTAGATTGGACTTCCAATAATAAATATACATCTTTGTATTCTGTTTAGTATGCGATGGAATGCAAGTTTACAGTTCTTGAAAATCATTAGCGTAATGATTATGACGGTATCAACTCCTAAACAACTATAAAATTATGCTATTTATCCTCTAATAACTGAGTCTGGGTCATGACTGTATGCAGCATATGGATGAGAAAACAGTAGATGCCCCAGATGACCTCATTAGTTCCTATCAATGTTAAGGTGCAGGTCATAACAACAATACTAATAATTTTCTAATGGATGACAATTTGAGAGAGTTTCCATTGAAATTGATATAACAGTTAGTCATTTTGTTTTTACTTCTAGGAATTTGCGCCGCTGCAAAAAGATGTTTGGAAAGCCATCTAAAAGCAAAGCGAAGTCGAGGAAGCAGCAGAGAAATCGAGCAAAATCCACGATGCCTCTGTGCAGGAGCAAGAGAAGGAAGTCCTCCGAGAAAGACGATACACCGGAGCATCTTTCACCAGTGGATCTCAGCACTACCTCGGAAGACGAGCTGCCTGGAAACGACAGGACTCGCCATGACGGTGTGCAGTTGTTGGAGAAAATTCAGAGGAAACGATGCTTTAGCGATACGAGTGGCTTCATGGACACTCGGGCTGATTGCAGTGGCCTGGAGGGAACTCGTAGGGTGCTGAAATTTGACACTTTTCCCAAAGCTGTGCTCGCTGAAACGCAGAAACCAAAGCACTGCCTCGTAAATAAGAGTACAGGACGAAAATTACATGAAGGCCCCGCAAATTTTGCAGTGAAGAACGGAGATTGTCCCAGAAGGCAAGACGATGTTCTGTGTGAGGATTTGGATATGTTTAGAACGCCAACAGATCTTGTCAGTGCAGATTTGAAGGTCACCAGGAAGAGCAAGCCATTGCGTCCACGGAAACACAGCTTCAGGACCATGTTAGCTGCACTTGGGCACGGTCATAAACAGATTATTAAGGAGTCCCATTCCCATCAATGATGCTTTTACAGTAATCCACATTTTGTTTTCTCCATTTATTTTTTTAATTTGGTGTTAGTTTTCTGTATACAGCTTGCTCAGTAACAACTGCCCAGTCTGTATACCTGTCGTCAGATACCTTTCCAAGATACATGTTTGTGTTTTGCGTGATGATTATGTACTAAACCCTCGAAGACTGTGCATCACAGATGCTTACTACACCTATTTGTTAACTGCAGAAAATATCAAAAGACTTCAAAGGCAAGCATCACAAGTCACAATGTTGTTGAAGGCAGTATATCGGTGGCTTTATTGAAGTTTAAAAAATGTTAAGTTGTAAATTCTTGCATAGAGTATTTTTTTTTTTTTTTATTTATTTATTCCATTTCTTTAGTCATGTTCTCCATTTTTTGTTGTTAAAGCAATAAATAGACTGATGCAGGATAATGGTTCGGGTGCAGTTTCAACAATGGCCACTAGGTGGCAGTTGTAGACCATAAACACAACCGGAAAGTCAAACTTAAGCCTTTTAGTATTATTAATAATAATAATTATTATTATTCAGTCTACTTGTAGTAAGTCTGTATATTAGTGTTATTGTATTGAGGATGTGATGTGAATATCAAAAGCTTATCAAGCGAAAACTGAAGTATCAAGTACATTAATATGTATATTAATATATGTTCATTCATTATCCCATTATCTGTCATTTTGTTAGAGTTTCGTGTTAAGGAGACTTTTCATTACTGTTCTGCCAGCTCTGTGTGTGTGTGTGTGTGTGTGTGTGTGTCGCTCACAGCTTGTGGCCAGACCTACGAAAACCATGAATATAATCATAAATTGAAAATACTGCACTATACATCCCCCTACTTTGAGATGCATTTAAAGCATTTTATGACTCGATACTTTTTATTTAACTTTATTCCAGCACATTACAGCTCACTTCTAGAGTGGTAATGCTTCAGGGACACTACATTACAGAATACTCTTCCTTCTGGAGGTGTGTACAGACCGTCAGATTAACCTTTTGTGGGGAAAATGATGCTTAAGGGGGGGCAAAAAAAAAAGCAGTTCTCTGTAAGATGGAGCGAGTTTTGTGGCGTCCTCGCTCCTCATTGGTCCAAAACTATCCGAACTGGAAATCTCCGTCCAATCAGGAGCTGCGCGTGCTGCCCAGCGAACGCCACCTGCTCAGAGCGGACTTCAAACCGCGGAGGGAGCGCATGCGTGCGCGAGGCTTGGACGGATCTCTTGAGGGGATCTGAGGACTTTTTTTTCCCCCCAGCACGCGCGGTGTTTTTTTTGTTTTGTTGCTACGGATCTCCGTTTCTGAACGCTTCCGAGGCATCAACATGCACGGAGTCGAGCTGTGAGTTTGGAATCCTTCTCCTACAGACACACGTCTCGCATCACTGTAGCACCTGTGCTGCTGCAGAAGTTTTCTTGCTTTTTTTTTTTTTTTAACGCATTGTTTTTGACTAGTTTGTCTTGATCCATTATTTGCAGCCTTACAAATGTTAATCTGTAATCACCTGAATGTAATCAACTGTGTAACTTTTGGATCTGTTCTTCCTGACTTACAGAATGAAGAGCGGCTTAATCAGTGGACCGGTTTTCTAATACCCATAATCATGTTAAAAGCCTTGAAGATGAAGCATCTCTCAGCCCTGCTGGTTTTGTGCTTGCACATGGTAAGCTGTCTGTCTGCCTGTCTGTCTGTCTGTCTGTGAGCTAAAACTGGCCATATGCAAAATTAAAAATTCCAAACAATTCCACACTTGGAAGAAATTTCTTGATGCACAATTTATTTGGCCATATTTATTCGTTGTTCTGAGTAGATCGTGGATTTCCACACGCAAAAACATTTAACACGTAAAGAAAAATAGTTAAAAAAAAGTAAACGGAACAAGATCATGGCGATTCTATTTCTCGGGTAATGAAATCAGCAGGTCGGTGTTTCAGAGCACAGCTTCTAAAGCACAACCCTACACATTTGCATGTTCTCCTGCTCCCAACACACTTGATTCGACTCATCAGCTATAGAACAGTCGATGTGGGTGTGCGAGAGCGGGCAAAAAACTAAACCGGGCGTACTCCAGGACCGGAGATGGGATCGGTGTTCTGTAAGCACTTGTGATACGCCCGCTACACTCTTGAAATGCTTATCATGATGCCATTTCTACTGAGGATAATATCCAAGCATACGGTCATGTTGCCTCATCCAGCTCAAGTGAAGGTGAGACAGTGACGCTGTATAAAACGTATACAGTTTCAGAGGGTTTTCAGAGATTTAGCAGAAGAATCTGCCAATGAAAAAATACAAATAAACCTATTGGATTCTTGACACACAACGCAATACAATCTTAAGTATAATGCATTATGCGATTACTATTCCATATTTGTGAAATATGATTTGTTGCAAGGCTAAAAAAAAAGTCAAGAGAAACTTGAGTATACACAAGTCATAAAATGTAATCATACAGTACCTTAGTCTGAGGGAAAAAAAGAGAAAGAGGATAAAGACCATTCCAGTGATCCACAAATGAAATACAACAATTGGAAGTTAGGTACTGAACTTACACCTACAATAGAGCAGCACAATGGGCTCCTGTTCTGAAATTTCCCAATGCTGTTGTGTTACATGCATTTATCTAAAGGGCACAATTGCTGGCTTTCTGCATGTTCAAGGCATTTTTAGTGAATTCTTTCACTGCGACTGTATAATTAAATCCAGTGTGTCCCTGGAAAGCATTTAGTGCAGATTAAACTGACAGATAAGCAGGTTGGTGCAATAAGCAGAACTGCAACGTGTTATATTTACCTAATCCGTCTCCTCAAGAAATCCTTAATGCACCAATTTTACCCACCAGATTCTTCCTCACGGAGAGGCAAGTGCGTGATTTACTTCCAAACATTGGTACATGTTCATGGCGAGGCCCAGACACGGAAAAGACAGGTTTTAGTCCTTAAGCCAGTTAAATCACAAATGAGAACGGCTCAGCGTCGAGTCCTGCCTGAGCTTAAGCCACTGTTTTTCCTTACGTTTTATTGCACCTTATTTTTCTTTAAATTGTATTCAAATGTGCTTACATTGGATTAGATCTCTAATCTCGCTCGCTCTTGTTTTATCTAATTACATTCTCAGTAGAGTTGCAGAATTTGAATCCGAGATTAGAGCTGACGAAATTTCACCATCAGTGACTTGGATCTTTACCCCAACTGGCTTCTGACCCGAAGGCGTATTTAATTGTATAGACTACTTCAAGAATGAGCTTTCACCTCAAACCGAATACCCCTCATATTTTTCTGTGAGCCAGCATGCTTATTTCTATTTGCCTTCTCTATATAGGAATGCATTTTCCAATAATGACCTCACCAGACTAGGTGGCCTTTAAAAGGTCTAAACGCTAACATTAACCCTGCAGGGTTTCAGAAAGTGCCGTCAGTGTGAGGCATGCTGCTTAGTCTCTGAAAACCTATATATTTAACTCTCAGGCAAATCAGTGGGTTTGTGAATTGCGATGCCTTAGTGATTGATGAGCTGTGTGTGTGTGTGTGTGAGAGAATATGCACAGGTGAGGGTAGAGATGGTGCACACTGGAACTCATGGAGGCTGTATTAGGAATTCTGGTGTAAAGAACAGACTGTATACTGACCGGTCTTGTAGTGGAAAAGTGCCTGGAGTAGTGCTGTAGTGAAGCTGCACCTTTCCACCTTCTGGTATTCTTTGGGGTCTGGTTTAGATGCTCCACATCTCTGTTCTCACCTGAGTAGAAATCGGAATATGGATCCAGCATAGGCCTGCTAACGTGTCAGAAATTGTGGCCCATTGTCTGTGGTAATTGCCAATGTCAGCCCACAGCAGGTCAAGTGTCGAGCCAATAACTGCTTGGGTCACCTATGGCCACATATCACCAAGTTTTACATTGTAGAGCAGATGCCCACTTTCTCCCTTTTGATTTTTTTCCTTAAACTGGATTTTGTGGTTGAAGGCCATGCAAACTTTGATGATGGACACATTGGCGTCCAAAATAGTGATTCCAAGGGGATCACTATTCATGTATCTCTCAGTATTTTAAGAAATACATTTATTTAAATGAACTTTCCTAAGTCAAGGCCCAAAGAGATTTGCAGGCAATGTGAAAAGTAAAAATTGAGAAGAAACTAAGTCAAACCATATTTTGGCATCTTGTCTGAAAAGATTGACATTGGATATTTTGAAGTTTTCATTGCAGTGTGCGTTTCATTAATGTTCTCTAGTCCAAGTGCCAGGACGTGCACTATGTGGTAAAAAGTATGTGGACACCTGACTATCATACCCATATGTGCATGTTGAACATCCCATTCCAAAGTGGGTTCCACCTTTGCTGCTATAACAGCCTCCAGTCTTTTGGGAAGGCTTTCCACTAGACTTTGGAGCGTGGCTTTGGGAATTTCTGACCTTAGTGGCACAGCCAATGTTCCAGTTCATCTCAAAAGTGTTCCATGGGTTTGACGTCAAGTCTCTGTGCAGGATAATCAAGTCCTTCTACCTTGACAAACCATGTCTTCATGGACCTCGGTTTGTGCACAGGAGCATTGTGATGCTGGAACAGGTTTGGACCTCTTAATTCCAGTGAAGGGAAAGCTTAAACATACAAGATATCACTGTATGCTTTGAATTTTGTTGCAACAGTTTGGGGAAGATCCACATATGGGTGTTATGGTCAGGTGTCCATACATTTGTCTATATACAGTGCATCTGGAAAGTATTCACAGCACTTCTCTTTTCCCACATTTTGTTATGTTACAGCTTTATTCCAAAATGGATTAAATTCATTATTTTCCTCAGAATTCTACAAACAATACCCCATAATGACAACATGAAAGAAGTTTGTTTGAAATCTTTGCAAATTTATAAATAAATAAAATAAAAAGCACATGTACATAAGTATTCACAGCCTTTGCCATGACACTCAAAATTGAGCTCCGGTGCATCCCGTTTCCACTGATCATCCTTGACATGTTTCTACAACTTGATTGGAGTCCACCTGTGGTAAACTCGGTTGATTGGACATGGTTTGGAAAGGCACACACCGGTCTATATAAAAAGTCCCACAGTTAACACTGCATGTCGGAGCACAAAACAAGCCATGAAGTCCAAGGAATTGTCTGGAGACCTCCGAGACAGGATTGTATCGAGTCACAGATCTGGGGAAGGGTACAGAAACATTTCTGCAGCATTGAAGGTCCCAATGAGCACAGTGGCCTCCGTCGTCTGTAAATGGAAGAAGTCTGGAACCAGCAGGACTCTTCCTAGAGCTAGCCGCCCGGCCAAACTGAGCGATCAGGGGAGAAGAGCCTTAGTCGGGGAGCTCCAGCCTGTCTCTGTAGAGAGAGGAGAACCTTCCAGAGGAACAAGCATCTCTGCAGCACTCCACCAATCAGGCCTGTATGGTAGAGTGGCCAGACGGAAGCCATTCCTCAGTAAAAGGCACATGACAGCCCGCCTGGAGTTTGCCAAAAGGCACCTGAAGGACTCTCAGACCAAAGATTGAACAAAGCTTGGACTCTTTGGCCTGAATGGCAAGCGTCATGTCTGGAGGAAACCAGGCACCACTCCTCACCTGGCCAATACCATCCCGAGTGAAGCATGGTGGTGGCAGCATCATGTGAGGATGTTTTTCAGCGGCAGGAACTGGGAGACTAGTCAGGATCGAGGGAAAGATGAATGCAGCAATGTACAGCAATGAAAACCTGCTCCAGAGCGTTCTAGACCTCAGACTGGGGCGAAGGTTTATCTTCCAACAAGACAACAACCCTAAGCACACAGCCAAGATAACAGAGTGGCAACAGGACAACTCCGTGAATGTCCTTGAGTGGCCCAGCCAGAGCCCAGACTCGAACCCGATTGAACATCTCTGGCGAGATCTGAAAATGGCTGTGCTCCGACGCTCCCCATCCAACCTGATGGAGCTTGAGTGGTCCAGCAAAGAAGTGTCAGAGAAACTGCCCAAAAATAGGTGTGCCATTATTGTAGCATCATTCTCAAAAAGACTTAAGCTGTAATTGGTGCCAAAGGTGCTTCAACAAAGTACTGAGCAAAGGCTGGGAATACTTATGTACATGTGCTTTTTTTTGTTTTTTTATTTTTAATAAATTTGCAAAGATTTCAAACAAACTTCTTTCACATTGCCATTATGGGGTATTGTTTAGAATTTTGAGGAAAATAATGAATTTAATCCATTTTGGAATAAGGCTGTAAAATAAAATGTGAAGCGCTGTGAATAGTTTCCGGATGCACTGTAGTCTATGTCTGACAAGACTCTGCTCAGCAAGACAGTTGGCACCATGGGTTTACCTGGTACAGCAAGGAACAAGAGGGTAGCAGTTTAAACGCACTTCTCACTGAGATTTAAGTTGGAAAAAAGTGGACTCAAACCTTAACACCACAAACAGACAAGACACACTTTCTGGACACTGAACCAACTGTTGGTCCAGTTCTGCAGCTCTGTATAACATGTAGACTAGTGCACTAATACATTCACTAGTCCAAGAAACTGTTGACTAGTTGGAGGAGGATGAAATAGCAAGGCAGATGGCAAAGAAAGTAGGCTAAATATATTTAATTAGTCTGGAAATATTTCAGATTAGATGAAACCAAATCTTTAGTAAACTGCACTGACTCTGCTGGGAGAACTTCATGGAAAATGATCCATTTCATTGTTTTGTGCAGAGGTCTCCATCCCCATCCCCCAAAATTCTGAACAATTCTGATTTGCCTGATCCTGAAGAAATTCTGACAAATCTGTTCATTTGAACCAGCTCATGAATTTTCTTCATTCATTCTATAATCCAATTGCAATGCAGTTTCAGACATTTGCTATTCGTCTTAATTTCCTTCTGAGGACCTTCCACTGGTATAATCATTTATGCAGCTACTTAATGCTACGCAACACCTATATGTTTTTAACAAAAAAAAAACATATAGTTTGTCCTAATGGGGACCAGACAAATGTCCCCACAAGGTCAAAACTTATATATTCCCATACTTGTCGGACATTTGGTCCCAACTAAGATTTAAACACACACGCACAACTTGTGCATAGATAAATCATACATATGCGTGACACTGATGCGTGAAGGAGGTTTGGGTATCTGTTTGTGTGCTTATTGTCAGTTGATACAACTGTTTTCTTACATTGCTGTAATGGTTATTCTTTACTAAAGCAATCTGTGATCATACTTTGTTTTGGAAAGTAATGAAACCATGAGGTATGAGGTAACCAACCACATTTTCCCCACTGTTTTGTCTCTAAAGGTCATATCTGAGGCAGAGCCCAGTACAGAACTAGGCCCACTAGGATGGAGGGAAAACGATAAGGATAAAAGCATCTCTCAACATGGTTTGCGCTCAGATCTCCTTAAACCCGTGTGGCTTTTCTCACACCTGTCCTTGACCAGTGAAGCCCCCCAGCAGCTTGCAGTACAAGACCTGTGGGCCTGGCTGTTTAATCGCACAGAAGAGAACGAACAGAGTCTGGCTAGAGCCAAGCGGCGACCCATCGTCAAGACGGGCAAATTCAAGAAGATGTTCGGTTGGGGTGACTTCCATTCCCACATTAAGACAGTCAAGCTCAACCTACTCATCACAGGCAAGATTGTTGACCACGGCAATGGCACATTCAGCGTCTACTTCCGTCATAACTCCACAGGCCTCGGCAACGTGTCGGTGAGCCTAGTGCCGCCTTCCAAGGTTGTCGACTTTGAGATCAGCCAACAGGAAACTCTGGACGTCCCCAAAGACACCAAGTCCTTCAACTGCAGGGTGGAGTACGAGAAGACTGACCGGAGCAAGAGGACATCCTTTTGCAGCCATGACACAGGCAGGGTGTGCTTCCAGGAACAGACGCAGAGCCACGTCTCCTGGCTCTGCTCCAAGCCCTTTAAAGTCATCTGCATCTACATTGACTTCTTCAGCGCTGACTACAAGCTGCTGCAGAAGGTCTGCCCGGACTACAATTACCACAGTGACATGCCTTATACCTCAATGGGGTAGAGTTCCAAGATTGCCACAAGCTTAACATGTCTGTGGAATTGAATTTCTGTTATCACAGCCCACCTTTCCTTGTTACCTTCTTGTGATGAGTGGGCAGAAGAAAGTAAAGCAAGTTGAAGGTACTGCTGTGAGCAAGCCTAACAGAAGGTTCGAGATTATTTTAAGGAAAAGAATCTTACAAATCCGTAAAGCCTAACAAATTCGGTCATGATCCACCTTTTGATAATGTTCTGTGTTTTGCATGTTGTAATAGTATTTGTAAACTTGATCGTCAACAGTACTTCGGTGGACATGCACACTCGCAAACTTCTCACTACCTGACCTCATGAGTGTAACAACGTTCGTTCAGTCATTCACCTTGAACTATGATTCCTCAACAGATGATCGAGAACAAATCCTCCGTTTCTGATGTCCATTATGACATTACCCCTTAAATGTGCTCAGTGACATCTTTATGTTGTCCGCCAAGAAAACAAGCTATGACGTGATACGTTTTATAATCGCAGTGAATACCCATCTTCTTGATTCGTTCTGTACAGTTCGTTTATATCATTAAAAAGCTGTGATCCCCAGACAATTAAGACTAACTGCATTCTCATGGTTGTTATATGTGATGTTTTGAACACAGGCCTGATTAGGGATTATGTAGTACAGGGCAAATTGAAAAGACAGCAGTGAAAGGAATGCAGAAAGAAGCCAATGGCTTAAATACAATAGTGTTCTGACAGGCATGACGTTAAGCACATGGTTTCACTAATGTACAATGTGAAAGGCTTTAATGGTGCGTCTCAAATACTGCACACATATATTGATGCTGAGATTTCTCTTATATAATATTTCAATTATCACTGATTACGGATCTCACAGGAATGCTATTTTTTCCCCCTTCTATAAAACAGCCATGTATCGCCCACCCCGTGTCAGTAGTAACAGCGCACTTAATAATGGTTCTATAGGTTATTGTGTATATAGTTCATTCCTACACTCGCTGTATGCCTGCAACACCTTGGAACCACAATAGTATTAAATTGCTAATGGAAACCAAATGTTTTTGACTGTATAAAAGGAGCAAAGGGAGACAAAACTCTGCTCTCGGAGACTTATTGTCTTGTCAAGATTAAACCATAATCAAACCCATCTGACTAATATGGAGTCGTTTAGTTTTTATTAGCTAGATCTGATGATAGAGGTCTAAGCCTGTAAGTATGACAGGGATCATGATGTCAGGAGGTTATCCAGGATCTCCGCTTCAATCCTGAGCTCAGCTTACCTTCAGTATGGAGTTTTGTATGTTGTTCCTGCGTCTATGTTTTTTTTCTGGGTTCGCCAGTTTCCTCCTAACTCCAAAAAAACCATGGTGGTAGGTGGATTGATAATGCCGAATAGGCCTTAGGTGTGAATGCGTGTGTGTGGTTGCTCGGTGATGGACTGGCGTCCCATTCAGGGTGTTCCGGGGACAGGCTCTGGATCCACTGCCTACGGTTACCGAGAATAAATAAACACATTCTACTCTAAACAGTGGGACTAAAGTCCAAAAATAATCAAAGCTACTTGTGCTTTTTGTGTTTTAATTTCAAAGCAATAAATCAAAGTTCTTTTAAACCACGATACCTTTTCCAAACACAAAGAACTCTGCCATTTCATAGAGAAAGCAAAGCTGCTAATCATAGAAAATAAACTCCATACAACTAAAGTCAAAAATAAGTCTGTGTGAAAATGGGGAAAAAAAGGGTTTTGTAAACAATATGATAAACAAATCTTCATATTTACCCAATAGTTAAGGAGGTGCAAAATACCAACATGTTCAGTTCCGCTTTCATGTAATACTCAATTACATACTTAGGAAGAATGCATCACATTTCACCAAGTATTCTAATGCAGAATCTCAGTTAATACTTGTGCCCATATTTACTGATGTTAAACACACTAGTAAATTTCTGAAAACAACACGGGCAACATCATTTTTAAAAAGTGTCAGAGGAAATGATTTCGCACTTGACGTGTGGATCAGTTGTGAGAGTTCACACACCATCCTTTTTTTTCCCCCCTCCTTTTGTCCTCCAAGATGTCAATATCACAGGCAGGGCTTTAACATTCTGGATGCCAGTTAATGTGCCCCTGTTGACAACACTTCACAGACAAGGGACCTAAACATCACCTTAAAACTACGGTGTTACAGAAGAGTTAGTGCAATCTGGACAGGCCTGGAAGGGGAGGGCATGTCCTTTAAGGCCATTTATCAAATGACACATCACTGAGCAGAGAGAAGCCAGCTCCGAGGCGGCCATTTTAAAGCTGGTTCCTTCTTCTGCAGTGAGCAAAGAGCACTGTAAGCTAGTGCAGTCCTCCAGCTGGGCTTTAGTAAAGGAGAAGGGAGTGACAGGGCACAAGGGAATCAGGGCTGGCTGCTGCATCTTTCTAAAGTGTGTGTTGGCAAAGGTCAGGACTGTTTAAGCCGTTTCCTGGGCAGGCCGAAAGGAGGGCACTGGGCCGACGCAAGGGCACGAAAGGCTTCAGCCACTAGGTGAGGATGGGACTGGATCATGGCCTTCCAGCCTGCAGTCTCCATTATGTCTGCTGCATGACTGAAGGACCGAAAAAGAAATGGAGTGAGTAAGTGACTACAGTAATGAGTATTAACCAGAGCTGGGAAATAAAAAGAAATATTATTGCACCAATTATTATAATTTTTTTGTAAAATGCCTCAAACAATTTTGTGATGAGAACTGTTTACAGAAATTATTATCCAAATTTGCTTTACACTTGAATATAAAACGCAATTTACAAGCTACTTCGGCCTAAACGTGGCTTAAAACCTACAACAAGTCCACAGTCAGGTCTCATCGTCCCCATTACCAACTTTGGATGCTGTGCTTGCTCATTATAGCTACAAACACCTTCATAGTTTAGCCATCAATTTAAATGAAGACCATCTTGGCCTAACAATTTACTTCTACATTCTGTAATGTCTATACATAAATACTTTTATAATATAGTCTTTTGTTGTCTTTTCTTTCACATATGCAATAGTGAGGAGTTTTTTAAGATGTGTGCTGTCCTGGCTAGAGGTCGACCGATTGATCGGTTTTGCTGTTTAATCAGCACGAAACTGCTGGAACCGAGGTCGCGTTACGGGTGCGGCTGAGAAGGTCCTCTGTCATTATACGGTACGAGAGCGGCCTCTAGAGTTTAAATAAAAACTATCACTGACAAATTTTGTTGTGTTATTTGAAGTGTTTTTGAGGTCTCCATTTTTGTGTGTTAGAGTGTTAATTTTTGGTACAGTTTGGATGTATACCTTTTATTTACTACAATATTTAATAATTAATATTTATTTCATAAAAAAAGTACAGTACATTTTCATGGTACATTCAGTACTGTATTTTTGTAATAAAGTTTAGCAATATTTTACTTTGAGTATTATGTTTTTGGTTGATTGTCTGCAGGTACCGCCCAACTTGGTTATCGGTACCGGTAAAATCCACTATTGGTCAACCTCTAGTCTTGGCTTATTGATTTGCATCTTACACCAATCACTAGATACTCAACTAAGCTGCTGTTCATTTTATTTGTAGGATAAATACATGTAAGTAAAATACCTTAAAGCCCATTGCACAAGCCGCTTAAATTTATGCCTTTAGTTCTCCATCTCTTTCTAAAATTAGCCATATAATCCATCAAAGATTAGCACAGATTACGTTAAAGATCACCGGCATCTGATCATGTCATCCCGAGCTCATTCAGCAGCAACATTTCTTTTTAATTATCTCCCAGCTTTAATACGGACAGCTGATATCAGAATATTGTGTACGTACTTGCTATTCCAGTTCTTCCCATCTTTACAGCCCAGTTGTCTGAGAACGCTACATCTGGAGTGGAAACAGGTAGTGTTACAAAAATATTTGCACTGGCATGTAATAACTACCAAATCTATAACGTACCTTTAAAAATAATTGAAGGCCCATAATTGGGCCATAATTACAATACAAGATACAATAGATGCACCTTTCTAAGTAAAAGATGAATATTTAAAAAAAAAAAGAAGGAAAAAAAAAGGTACAAACCCATCCCAGTTAGTACCCTTATTAATCTAATGATCACATATTAGAGCTGCAACAACTAAGCGATAAATCGATAAATAAAATAAGCGACAACAAAGGTCATTATGGATTAGTCAGGTCTGTGAGGTCACTGTGGATAACCCCATCAGTGAGGTCACTTCACAACGGTGCAAAGTTCTATGGAAAAAAAAAAAACACATCTGAGAAACAGCAGAGGTCACAGAGCTTCTGTGGGAAAAGTGCACGATCCGGGTCATCCAAAACATGAGAATGTTTTATATTAATCGCTTCAAACAAACTTGCGTATTAAGTGTATTAACGTGGCTTGTCGTGTCAGACGCTGCGACAGATCCGTGTGCTGTTTAATGTGTTCCAGACGAGTTTTCTTCAGCGCAGAAATTACACTTTTACCTTCATATCCGCATCTGTAAATACTAGAAATGCACGCCAGTATTTCCATTTTACATAAAGCCTCGTCCTGACAGCGAGTGAGTCTCCGTTAAACTTCACTGAACGAGCACGAGTCCAAGCGTCAATGAAACAGCGCGCAATAGAAAGGAAGAGTAAAATATATATTTTTTATCAAATATGTTGTTTAATGCTATAATTATAAACAAAAGTGGTTGTGGTTTTTTATGAGAGCGGTAACTGCAATGTGGTTATAACATGTAATTGTATATAAAATGTAAGAAGTGTCATACATTTACACAATAAAGTAACATGTTACGGTGGTCAGATGAGTGAATGTGTCTGTCTTGTACCAGTTAACACAGTTTGTGCTTTTGGCATTTTTATTAGTGATTTAACTTCTGTTTTAAAGCTTGTGGACAATGTTTTTTTGTTTTGTTTTGTTTTGTTTTCCAAGTATAAATGTTAATATTTTTAAAAATCCTTTGCACAATGTGTAGCATAGCCCACATAGATACATTTAATACCTTTTTCACAGACTTCAATTTACACAATGTTTGACAACATTCAACGCCCCTCGAAAAAGTATAGAAAATAAAAATTGGCCTGTTAATTCAACTAATTGATTAATAAAATGAATAATCAACAGATTAATCGATTATTTAAAAAAAATAATAATCGTTGGTTGCGGCCCTATTATACACACACACACACATTTCCTCATATGTACTCCACGTGTGCATGCATGCGTGTGGTGGTGGAATAGAGCAAAAAATACCCCCCCTTAAAAAAACAATAAACAAAAAACAAAAACGAGAGCAGGCTTGCCTGTTGATGAAGTCTATGGCTTGTGCTTTGAGCTGTTCTGCACTGTGCAGGTCTGCTAGAATGAGGATGTCTGCCACATTCTCAACGGACAGACTGTTACACAAAGCCTCCTCACACATCACCTTCAATCTCTCCAAAGCGTACTGCAGAAATGGACAGAATTGCAGATAACATACTGAGCAATGACTCATGCACTTCATAAGATCTTATTAATTAGTAACTCATTTACAGTCACCTTGTCCGCTGCAGCTAACAGATTATCAGCCATTTTCTCCAGGTTTGGAGCTTTGTCTGTGTAGATAAAGACCATCATCTCTCTAAACACATCTGGTTCGACATCACTGATGTCCACGCGGTTCTGTTGGAGAGGAAAAAACAAACAACTGTAAATATCTCTGGGAAATCATGAAAGATCTGCTCTGTAATCAACTTGCAGTATAATGCTAAAAGAGCATCTGAAAGAGCTCTGTACCAGCATCACACAGAACCGCTCCACCACCTCACGAAATGTAACGCGAAGGTTACTCTGAGAACCGTCAGAGACGTGAAAGAGTTGCACAAATTGTGTGACTATACAATACACTGCTCTGAAAAAGTATTTCTCCTCCTGTTTTTGTGTCACGTACTAAATAGTTTTAGATTTTCTAATGAAATACAACATAAAACAAAGGCGACCCGAGTAAACACACAATGCTGTTTTTATTTATTTATTTTATGAACAACAACAAAAAAAGGAATCCAACACCTATCACACTTGTGAAAAACTAACTGCCCCCTTAAACTTAAAATCTGGTTGTGCCAACTTTAGCAGCAATAACTCAACACTGATCACTGGAGATCAGTCTTTCACAGTGCTGTGGTGGAACGTTGGCCCACTCTTCTTTGCAGAACTGCTTAAGTTCAGACACACTGGAGGGTTTTTGAGCACGAACTGCCCGTTTAAGGTCCTACTACAGCGTCTAACTTGGTTCAAGTCAGGACTTTGACTAGGCCACTCCAAAACTTTTATTTAGCTTTTTTTGAGCCATTCAGAGGTGGACTTACTCCTGTGCTTTGGATCATTGTCTTGCTGCACAATCCAGTTTCACTTGAGTGTCAACTTACAGTCTCAAGCCCGGACATTCTCGTTTAGAATTTTCTGGTAGAGAGCAGAATTCATGTTTCCCTCAATTATTACAAATTCCCAGGCCCTGAAGCAGCAAAGCGTCCCCACACCATCACACTTCCTCCACCATGCTTGGCCGTTGGTATGATGTTCCTTTTGTGGAATTTGGTGTTTGGTTTACGCCAGATGTAACGGGACTCCCATCTTCCAAACATTTCCACTTTCGACTCATCAGTCCACAGAACATTCTCCCAAAAGGTCTGAGGATTATCAAGGTGTGTTTTGGCAAAATTCAGACGATCCTTATCGTTCTTCTGGGTTAGCAGTGGTTTTCACCTCGCCACTCTTCCAAGGATGTCATTTGTGCCCAGTGTCTTTCTGATAGTGGAGTCATGAACAGTGACCTTTATTGATGCAAGAGAGCCCTGTAGCCCCTTTGATGTTGTCCTTGGCTCTTTTGTGACTTCCTGGATGAGTAATTGCTGGGCTCTTGGAGGAATTTTGGAAGGTCGACACTTCTGGAAAAGTTCACCACTGTGCTGAGTTTTTCCATTTGGAGATAACAGGTGTCACTGTGGTTCTTTGGGTCCCAGAGCCTTTGAAATAGCTTTGTAACCCTTCCAAGACTGATGTACAGTGGTGTGAAAAAGTGTTTGCCCCCTTCCTCATTTCCTGTTCCTTTGCATGTTTGTCACACTTAAGTGTTTCGGAACATCAAACCAATTTAAACAATAGTCAAGGACAACACAAGTAAACACAAAATGCAATTTGTAAATGAAGGTGTTTATTATTAAAGGTGAAAAAAAATCCAAACCATCATGGCCCTGTGTGAAAAAGTGATTGCCCCCTAAACCTAATAACTGGTTGGGCCACCCTTAGCAGCAACAACTGCAACCAAGCGTTTGCGATAACGTGCAATGAGGCTTTTACAGCGTCCTGGAGGAATTTTGGCCCACTCATCTTTGCAGAATTGTCCTAATTCAGTTACATTAGAGGGTTTTCGAGCATGATCGGCCTTTTTAAGGTCATACCACAACATCTCAATAGGATTCAGGCCAGGACTTTGGCTAGGCCACTCCAAAGTCTTCATTTTGTTTTTCTTCAGCCATTCGGTGGTGGACTTGCTGGTGTGTTTAGGATCATTGTCCTGCTGCAGAACCCAAGTTCGTTTCAGCTTGAGTACACGAACAGATGGTCGGACATTCTCCTTCAGGATCTCTTGGTAGACACAGAATTCATAGTTCCTTTTATCACAGCAAGTCTTCCAGGTCCTGAAGCAGCAAAACAGCCCCAGACCATCACACTACCACCACCATATTTTACTGTTGGTATAATGTTCTTTTTATGAAATGCAGTGTTCCTTCTATGCCAGATATACTTGGACACACACCTTCCAAAGAGTTCCACTTTTGTCTCATCGGTCCACAGAATGTTGTCCCAAAAGTCTTGGGGATCATCAAGATGTGTTGTGGAGAAATTGACACGAGCTTTGATGTTCTTTTTGCTCAGCAGTGGTTTTCTCCTTGGAACTCTGCCATGCAGGCCATTTTTGCCTAGTCTTTTCCTGATGGTGGAGGCATGAACGCTGACCTTAACTGAGGCAAGTGAGGCCTGCAGTTCTTTGGACGTTGTTGTGGGGTCTTTTGTGACCTCTTTGGATGAGTCGTCGCGCGCTGCCTTGGGGGGGTATTTTGGGCGGCCGGCCACTCCTGGGAAGGTTCACCACTGTTCCATGTCTTCGCCATTTGTGGATAATGGCTCTCACTGTGGTTCGCTGGATTCCCAAAGCTTTGGAAATGGCTTTATAACCCTTTCCAGACTGATAGATCTCAATTACTTTCTTTCTCAATTGTTCCTGAATTTCTTTGGGTCTCGGCATGATGTGTAGCTTTTAAGGATCTTCTGGTGGACCTTACTGTGTCAAGCAGCTCCCATTTAAGTGATGCCTTGATTGTGAACAGGTGTGCCAATAATCAGGCCTGGGTGTGGCTAGAGAAATTGAACTCAGGTGTGGACAACCACAGTTATAGTATGTTTTAACAAGGGGGGCAATCACTTTTTCACACAGGGTCATGATGGTTTGGATTTTTTTTCACCTTTAATAATAAACACCTTCATTTACAAATTGCATTTTGTGTTTACTTGTGTTGTCCTTGACTATTGTTTAAATTGGTTTGATGTTCCAAAACACTTAAGTGTGACAAACATGCAAAGGAACAGGAAATGAGGAAGGGGGCAAACACTTTTTCACACCACTGTATTTCAAGTAGAGATGCACCGATGTATCGGCCAACAAAGGCAATTTTTCACGCTTTCAGTCATCGACCAATAGTTTAAAAACATCGGATGATCAGGTCTGATTATTTCCCGTCAATCAAAAGAGGGTGGGAAAAACACATCGAATTCGTTCTGTAAGTAAAGATGTCTCATGTGGAATTAGTCTGAATTGGGTGACAACGAACAACCTGCAGTCTGTAAGCTCTGCACCGCTAAAATTTTACACCGCATGCCGCAGCAGAGCAGAAGCAGTGCGTATTTATTCCAGTGTGCACATTAATCAATGAGTGCTTTTACACCGGATGCTGCAGCAGTAAAGCAGGAGGTTCAGCGTGGAGTTAAAATTTTATTGTGCCACGCTGAATAAAGAGCCAGTACACCTTTTAAATAAAGAGGGGTCAACCAAAAAAGTGTGTGTGCGTAGTGTAATTTTATATATTTATATATATATATCTCAGTTTGGTGTTAATGATGACGTTGAAATGCTTCTGTTTGAGGAGAGTGAATGTGAGACTAATAGGAGGTTTTTAAGAATTCAATCAATGTTAATATGAATTAAAAATATTCAATAAGTTAGTAATCTTAATTTAATCTTCAGAATTTAGTTCATGTGTTAATGTTTGAGTAATGTGTGTTCTGTTTATGAGACCAGTTACTGTGAAACAAATTGTTGAAATGAAGAGAATAATGTTTTTTATTTGCATTTGATTCAGAATTGTGGAATAAATGACTAATTTAAAAGAAGGTAAAAAAAGGCAGAACTATCGGTATCGGCCGATATAACTCTAAATTTAGTATACTGTAAGTGCATCTAATTTCAATCACCTTCTTCCTCATCATTTCTGGAATTTCTTTTAACTTTGGCATAGCGTGTTACTGGGTAAGACCTTTTAACCAACTTCATGCTGTTGATAAAGTTCTATTTAAGTGTAGATTTGATGCACTAATCCGGCCTGGTTGCGTCTAGTCCAGCTGAACCCCATTATGAATGCAGTTTCACAGATTTGGGGACTTAGTAACTACGGGGGTAAATATATTTGCACACAGTCGGTATTAGATAAATGTTATTTATTGAAGTAAAAAAGTTATTTAAAAACTGCATTTTGTGTTTACTCAGGTTGCCTTTTTTTAATCTTCGATTTTGTTTTAATTTCTGAAACTATTCAGTAAGAGATACACACAAACAAATTACATAAATTATTAAATCACATATTTATTATATAAATAACAGCAAATCTGTTCAGATATTATTTTCAGACAACACTGGTCTGAGATGCACCTTAATTTTCTCAGTACCCTGGATGGTACCCCAGTATGCACGGATTATGGACCCTATCCTCGCCTTTATGCACAGCCATTGCACTGGAAAGCTAAGCGGTGAGAATTGTATGCAAATTATGTTAAAGCAGGTATTTCTGTAAATAAACGACAGAAATGACCTCTTTCTATCAATAATCTGTCGATCTGACAGAAATTAATCCTGGTAACGAGAACTTTCAATCCTTAAAACCTTACCTTTTGACTCTCCTCCATTTTGTGTTCGAACATGGCATTGAATACTGGTGACCTCGCTGCAAACCAAAGTTAAAAAATGTTAGCAGTGGCCAGTTCAAAACCAAAAAACAACAGAATTATTCAATTTGTACTATCAGCCACACCTGCTAGGATGGATTTGTGCGCTTTAAACTCCTGTCCTCCCACAAACAGGCTGCAGTCAGTAAACCTGGAGCCCTCCCACAGGCTGCCCAAATCGTCAGCCAGCTGACACTCGGGCACCTTCAGCATGTTCATGTTGGACTGACCGGAGATGTTCACTGAGTCCTGCACCACACTCACCTGTGACCAATGGTGAAGCGTGCAAACCCAACATCAGTCTTTACAGAACAGCAGGACATGCACACTAAATCCTGTTCTAAGGTTTAATTACTTTTGCTGTTGCACTGCTACTTATAACTGACTACAGGACCATCAACAGCAGTTGCCATGGTTTCATTATTGCTAAGATATTAGGAAGGACAGAGTTGCAATCAAGATTATCCAACCCCCACTGCAAATAAGGCTTATTGTCAAAAATGACAGACTTTAAGCTGTTTGCAATGAACAAACAAAAGCAATTGAAATACTTAAAAACAAATGCTTCAAGTGGTTTCCCCAAATTCAACTGAAAATGCAACTTATAATGACTTCTCCAGCTTCAAAGTTATTCAACCCCCTGAACAGAATCCCTCACAACAGCACAAATATAAAAACAGTTGTTGTCTCACGCACACCTGGTGCAGCTAATCAAGGGCTTAATTAGATGCACATGTGTGCTTGAGCTGGAACACATGAAATGCCTGAACTGACTAGGGGCAGAAAATACCTGGATGGGGCAGAAAAAGCCATCAGCGGCTGCAAGTAAACTTCTGAGAAGGCAGGTTATGAAAAACACTCGAGTGACTGCAAAAGACCTGCAACGAGACTTGGTGGCAACAGGCATTGAGGTCTCAGTGAGCACAGTAAAGCATGTACTAAATGCAGAAAGTTTCCATGACAGAACTCCAAGACGTACACCACTTCTGACCCAAAAGCACAAGAAAAGTCGACTCAAGATCATATAAATAAGCCACAGAAGGTTTGGGATTCTGTTCTGTGGAGCGATGAATCAAAACTTGGAACATTTTGGCACGATGGATCAGCGGTATGTCTGGAGAATGAAGAATAAAAAAAGATCACTGTCCACAGTCAAGCATGGTGGAGGCTCGGTGATGCTCTGGGGCTGCTTTGCATCCACTGGCACTGGAAACCTGCTGCGTGTGGAAGGCAAGATGGATTCATTGAAGTATCAGGAAATTCTAGGAGACAACATCATGCCATCTGTGAGGAAGCTGAAGCTTTGGCGTCATTGGACTTTCCAACAGGACAATGATCGCAAGCATACCTCAAACTACACCAAGGCATGGTTGCAGAAGTCGTCCTGGAAGATTCTACAGGGCCATCACACTCACTTGACTTGAATTGCATCGAAAATCTCTGGTGGGACTTGAAGAAGGCGGTTGCAGCACACAAACCCAAGAATATTACTGAACTGGAAGCCATTGCTCATGAGGAATGGAAGATATGCATCTAATGAAGACATGCATCTCTTTTGCAGCAGGTCATAACAGTAAAAGGGTGCCCTACTAAGTACTAAAGATGCTTACCATGAAGGAGTTGAATAATTTTGAAACTGGAAAAATCATAAGTTGCATTTTCAGTTGAATTTGGGGAAACCACTTGAAGGATTCATTGTGCTGAAGGATTTCAACTGCATTTGTTTGATGTGTTCATTGCAATCAGCTGAAAGTCTGTGCAATTTGACAATAAACCTTATTTGCAATGGGGGTTGAATAATTTTGATTACAAGTGTAGGGCCGTCACGTTAACTACTTTTGTTGATATACTGTCCCAGAAATATTTGCAATAAATGATGGTTATTTTAAGACCGTTTTATGCCACTGCTATAAAGATAATATAATAGCATAATAATACAAGTACATCCTTTCAAAGAGCAAAGAAATTTAAATTTTTGCATGCGAAAGTGAATTTTCATATTAAATTTGATTAATATTTGAAGTTCTAATTTAATTTTATTTATACAATTAATTGATGGTCCTAGAATAGACGAGAGGACAGAAGCAACACAAACAGCTAAAATGTTGGACAGATTAACTCTTATGTAAACAAACACAATGGGCGATATCGAGATCAGCAAAAATGATCGAAGACATGACCATATATCGTACGATAAGTCGAACGTGATTATCGTGACCGATCTATATATAGTCGTGTTGGGCTGCAAAAAATATCACCTGTAGTTGTGATGCACCTATTGCATATATTTTCATACAGAAATCACAATACCTCACAGAAAAGTGTTAGCTTGTCATCTGGTAGAAGTCCATTCGCTTCGTCAAGTAAGAAGTCCCGCCTAATAAACTTTTTGAAGCCCCAATCCTTTCCCTGAACAAATCGATATGCTCTTTGACTTTCTAAAGAACAATAAAGCAAACGCGATTAGTAACTGCACACACACACACACACACTACAGACCTCACACTGAATTATTATTTTGTGTGTGTGAGGGCTCACCCATGGCTTTAGTTTCTTCTCTTTTGGCATTCAGCAGGGAAAACTTGAACTTTGCTCGCACTTCACTTTTTGGACAGTTTACGAGCAGTAAGTAGAGGGACAAATAATCTTTACTCTCGTCATCTAGCCCTTTTGGATTCACTCTTAAACACCTACAGAGAAAGACAGGAAGAAAAAAAAGACGTGGATTTGAACATTAAGATTAGCGCTGTAAATGAATACTATGGAACTGAATTTAAGGGGAAACAACAGCTTGATGGAAACTTAACCTCACCACTTCATTTTATCGTTTGGGCCAGAAGAGAAGGTGGAACTTTTCAGCACCTCTCCCATCTCCTCCCGGCAGAAACTGAAGTTGTTTATCGTCCACATGTAGGAGAACTTCACAACCTTGACCTGCCAAGGCAAGATACGTTGTGTATTAACAATTAAACGTACAAGATACATTTCTTCCTAACAGGAAATGGGTTCAGAAATTCAAGTTGCTACAATTTCATATACTGCGACCAGATCTGTATGCTTCCTACAAGAGCAAGCCATTCATCAGAAATACCTGGTCTTTCAATGGCGAGTAAACTTTCGGCGTCAAAGCATGTCTGTGTATTGTTGCTATGATGAAGAGAGGTGGTTTATGAGTAAGCGCAACACTCAAAGGGCACAGTCACCCCAATACTTATCTGCTCTTTTTGAATGCAATAATAATCGCACATCCCATTGTAGCAAAATGTTCTTGCATAATGGAACAAAAACAAACAGCCTTTTACATATTGCTCATTTCAATCCAATATAACTGATTCATCTGATTGCAAACAGGCCACTATAACGAGCAGTTTTGTTGTGTAGGGCTGCAGCTGGATATTACTTCATATAATAATAATAATAATAATAATAATTTGTATTACTAGAAATGTGAAGTCTGAAAGTGAACATGCTCAAAGTTGAATTTTAATACGTGATAGCCATGCTTGTCTTTGACTCACAACACAGCATGAAACGTCTCTCGGCTGTCTGAGCAGCTGAGTCACTGGCTGTCTTCAACTGATGACTAATGACCTTCCTCTTTACCAAGAACTTGAGTTAGCACTTTGTTTTTCCTATTGTGAAAAACTCCTTGTCTTGTTTCCTTTCTATGCTGTCCTAACCTCCCTGACAGGGTTTTTAGACTTGTGGTTTTCATAGTCCTGGACTGAATGAACTAGCATGAGGATGTGCTTTTGATTTTTAGGTTAAGGATGTCTACTGTGAACCCCAGAAGTACGTAGTGATCCCCAGCATGATCACATGCTGGTACTTTCTTCTTCTCTCTTAAAATGTTTCTACATTACAACACAAGATATTTATTACATTTTTCATTTTCCACACCCTAGTAGGCACATTCACATTCGAGTATAATGGCATATACATACGCTATACCTGCGGTCCCCAACCCCCGGTCCGCGGGCAACACAGAAAGAATAAATAACTTACATTATTTCCGTTTTATTTATTATATGGATCTGAAAAATGACCGGATTCTCTCCGTTACATCCTTCTACGACTCACTTTTGATGCATGTCACGGTCACGTGATACGTTGAAACCTTACCATAGAGACCAGAGAGCATTAGGGGGGGAGAGAGGGTGTTACGAGGACGCTGCTAATAAAGTTGCGATTTCACATGGGATTCACGTTTATTATTATATTTTAAAAATACCCCAGTTTTTATTTTGTTGTATTTATCCTCCACACCTCACGGCCGGTCCGTGAAAATATCGTCTGATATTAAACCGGTCCGTGGCGCAAAAAAGGTTTGGGACCGCTGCGCTATACGGTCAAAAAGTTTATGGACAACTGACCATCTCAGCATTTCCGCTTGTTGAACATCCCGTGTTCGTTCAGCCAACAGCAGCATTAGTGAGGTCAGTGCTCTGTGTAGACCACAGATTGGAGTTCTTCCACTCCAATCTTGACAAACCATGTCTTCCTGAACCTCGTTTTGTGCACAGGGACATCCTGGAACATGTTTGGGACTCTTCGTTCCAGTGAAGGTAAATCATCATCATGCTACAGCATAAGAAGACAATCTATACAATTGTGTGCTTCGAGCTTTGTGGTGACACTTTAGGGACGTACCACATTTGGATGTGACGGTAAGGTGTCCATATACTTTTGGCCACATAGTGCGCGTGAGCACCTACGCATCCATATCGGTGAATATGTGGATACAGATGTATAAACCACGGGTCTCTCTTTTCTCTCACCTGTGTGTAACACCAGCTCTCTGCCACAGGTCCTGATGTCATCTCCCCTGGAGGAGGGGGGGTTGGGACCCGTGACATGGCCAGCTTTATCCTCTCACTTCCCTTATGAAGCTTGACCTGCATACATGGGGAAAAAAAAAAAAAAAATGTTATGCTGCAACAGACAGAAAATGCATTAATAGATCAAGTCTATAACATCAAGGAATATGAAAACTAATCCCATCTCTAAGAATGGCATCAGATACACAAAACTTAATTTTTAATCAAGACGTGGAAAGATTCTTAGTTCGAACCGAGACAAAATATTAATAGAGCAGACAATGTAAAACAGGTAAACGGCTAGGCTAATGCCACAGGTTAGTGTGACGTGCTAGTGGTTATTTATTGTATTTATCCCTTACCTTGTGCTCAGAGAGGGACAGGTTGCTCATGCCATCCCTGGGAGCATGCTAATAAAACACAGCACTCCGCACACTGCTCTGATACAGCTTCAACACTGCATGCTGCCTTCAGATTCCTCGTAGCCCATCCTACACACATGAAAAATGAGATTTTTTACCCTCTGTAAGCCAGTCCTTTTCTGTGTTAATGATCACCACATCAATACAAACATGGGCTTTATTACTTCCATTTAATAAAATAAATAAAAAATTTCAAAAAACCCAACAATTAACACCAACTGGCCATGTCTGAAAAAGTGATCAATGTGAAAACAAAATCAATTCGGTTACAACGATCCAGAATAGGCAACTCCAGAAGTATTGGCACCCTTCAAGAGAATACGGAAAATGACTATAAAACAAACACGAGGTTTGTAGATACACTAGGCTGGCGTGATACGACTTTCATTGTCTGTACATATATCATACGATATACTACACTGGCAAAAATATCCAGTAACATTTACTTCATTTACATTAAATTATATTATATAACCAGACCTGCCAATCTGAACACAATTTACGTAGGAGCTCAGCAAATTAATACTGGAGCAAGCTAGTACGAGTTATCACTCAAAAATACGCAAAAAGTGCGGTCTCTTTCTCCCAGATAAAATTAACTGATGTGTGAATCTGCAATGATTTGTACAGGTCCTTAAAAACTCTCCATTATTAACGGATACCTCCTGGAAGCCCCGCCCCATCCCCCAATCTCACATGCTATTGCCTGGACTTGTTATGAGTTTGTTAGTATAAAACAAATCTATCCATGTAAATCTGTAAACTCGGCGAACATTAGACAAGTATAACGCTAAAAGCAGTTTACTATATTTAAATGGTTCAAATTTAAATGGCACTCTTCAGGCGTGTTCAAAAACTGAAAGCAGAGCAGAGAAAATATCGGCTATATCGACGTTCAACACTATTTATGGTGAGGTAATGCAGAATCACCTTAAAATCCACTATCTAGCGGTGTTTTCCTGATTGCAGCTCCCGAATGCACAGCTACTTATATTATTACTCCCTCCCAAACTCTCCATAAACCTGAAATGGTGGAAATGCTCATTTGTCTTTTTTTAAGGCCATCAGTTCTGGAAGATTAAACACTTTATTGCGAGCAGAGAGAGAGAGAAAAAATAAATCACAGTGATTCTTATTTTCAACCAGTTAACCAACTGGACAAACTAAACAAAACACTCTCATAAGCTTGGCTTTTAAAATGGTGGTATTAGCCATGAAAAAGATTTTTTTTTTAAGCGAACAGGGGGTTGACCTATAAAACTCAGGTAAAAGATCAAGCAGTTAAAACCACAACAAAATTTAATAAAAACATTCCAAATGTCGATGACGGACTAAGAAGAGGATGTATTACTGTATTAATAATACTTAATTAATATTTTATTGTATATATTTTATTGTTTATTGTAATTAATATTACTGTAGTACTGCTATTACACACACACACACACACACACACACACACAGAAGGACCCTGTCGTTGTCAAGTTTCAAAATCAGATATTCGTGGTTAAATTCATAAGAAGTGTTTCAGAAAGAAAACTCTCAAAAAAAAAAGAAAAAGAGTGAATAAACTTGCAGCCAGATAAGACTTCACATCATCATGATGTTTGGCTAAAAAAAACAAACAAAAAAACAAACAAACCCTAATACCAAAATAAAAAAAACAAACAAACAAACAAAAAAAAAACCCCACCACCACCACATAGCCGCTGAGATATGTTGGACTATTGACTGCTTGGGGTGGTTTTGTGGTTAGTGGTTGAGGGTCTTTTGTAAAGACTGATTGCATCATGAATACAGGAGACGATACGAGACATATAAGGCGTCACGAGTCGATATTGACAAAATAAATAAATAAAAGACATGTTCAATGTATTTCTTTTGTAAAGACAACAAACCACCATAGAAATCAATACATAGTATTGTAAGAATAGTAGATCGAGATTTTTATTTAAGGCGTTTATTATTATTATTATGTTATTTTAATCCTTTCCCACCGTCATAAATGTACTTGATGGCAACGTTATTAATATGGAAAGTTTGTCTGACAGCAGATTGTGCTTTAAATGATTACGCTAACTAACACATTAGTGTCATCACAGCTCCTACTGCAGTCTGACATCCACCTGAAATGCATGGGCATGTCACACTTACCAATCGAACTGCTCAGATAAGAAGAACAATCGTGATCTTTTCTCATCCCACCCAAGATGAGTTTCTGGTTATGTGCTTCTCAAACGTGTGTGAGACACGAGTCACAAGCTCGGCATACATACATTCATCTTAAACCGCATTTCAGACAACAAAATAAACCAGCCACGATAGAAACCAGAGCGCATGCGTAAACGATGGTTTACGGTAACGGCCCTCGGACGGCTACGCTACGGATCCGCTGTGCATGCTGGATAGCCTGGAAAAGTTGAGCATTAGTGTACTCCGTGCCGTTTCAATAGGGCTGGGCGATGTGACAAAAAAGATCATATCACGATACTTGAGGACATTCCTGCGATACATGATGCGCATCACGCGATATAATAATAAAGTCAAATCAACGACCGTTTAATTTGCACCTATTAAAAACCTAAAATAAATAAATACACCAATGATATTTCTCCCAGATATACGTTTCAATACAAGTTCACGAGGGCCAAACGAGATGAGGATGAGAGCCTTGTACTTGCAACATGTGCCATAAGGCTTTCTTCTGAACTTGACTTTTTGGACTATTAAGTAAGCAATATTCAAGGCAGTTAGGTTCCCGCTTGCAAACGTCGCACGCTGTATGCTACCTCTGGTGCTGTTTCCAATGTGTAAGAAGAGGTAGCGCTCATAATGAATATTAAACAGGGACAACGTGAGACGTCATTGAAGCAACATTGGTTTCGCAATTACTTGACGTTTGATAACGAAATTCCGCCTTATACCTAGTCATGAATTATGTGAAACAACAGGATATTTTAGCCTAAAGCATACTTGCATCTTGGATGAGCTGAAGCCATAGATACATCGTTCACAAAGATAATGGTTGTAGGTTGCATCCAAATCAACACAAGAACAGCTGCAGAAAAAAATAACAACCCAATCACCAACAATGTTTTAGAAGGACCGTATCAGTTGGATTTGGACTACTGAAAATCTTTCTCCTGCAATACGTGCAGATTCCTCAATATGTGCCTTAACACATTACAAAAGCTCAGTGCTATTAATCTCTCCATGAACTGCCTCACAGAATATTGGATTACACAACTTAGAGCATTCAAATAAAAACTAGACAATGTGTATTCCATACGTTTTGGCTCAAAAGATCATTCCTTGCATGCATCATTAATATTTGTTCATTTTCATGAAGGGTGCCAATTAGAATCTAGTGATTGAATACAGCCAGGCTTGCTTTATCTTATTCACGTACACCACACTAACAGGGAGGGAAAAGAGCGAGAGAGAGAGAGAGAGAGCGAGAGCGAGATAAACGTTTTTTTTCCTCTTCGTTTTTTTAAAGAGTCTCAAAAGAGGTACAAAAGCATTTCCGAGCCTCGCATTTCACTAAAGCACATTAAGAGCCAAATGGAGAACACTTGGAACAGTAATGAATCTTCCAGCCTGCCAAAATGTCTCGAAGGGTACAGCTCAATTATCCAGGAAAATTACAAAGCATCCTAAGAAAACATGCAAAGAATGCTTGGCCTTTCTTGCCTCTGCTAGGTTTTAGTGTTCAGGATTCCACAACCAGAAAGAAATTTGGCAACAATGAGATTCATGGGCAAGCAACAAGAGATGATAATAAAAATAAATAAAAACCACCATGACCAAGAATATAATAGATGCTTGTCTTTTTAGCTAAGATGAACCTGGATGATACCCAAGCCATGCGGGAGAATGTTCTGTGGTCAGATGAGTCTAAAGCAGATTTTCCGGATGCCATGAGTCTTATTATGTCTGGTGGAAAGCAAACACAGCATTCCACAGTAAAAGCATCGTAGAACCAGACCTGCTGGTGTTACTGCGATGATAGAGACGCTTTGGATAATTCATGTAGAACATCAGCATGACATATATATAAGCAAAACTTTTAATTGGTTGAGGCAATGATCAAAAAAACTTTGCATTCCCCAAAGCAGCAATGCGAGGGGAAACAGCTACAGTGATGTGAAAGACTGATATTCATTTAGAGGAAGTGTTATTTCTATATTCAGGTTCCCTTTAGCTAATATTAGATTGTGTATCAACAGATCTGAAAACCTCCAATATGTTAGAACAGAGGACTGCATGCAAGCACACATTTCTTTTATAAAATAAATAAATAAATAAACAAACAGAATGGTGAGGTTAAAAAGAGATCACTTCTGATTAATCCAAGTGACGGAAGCGCCATTCAAACTTAGTCCAGTTTAACCCTGACCACGTTTACATGGACAGCAAAATCTAATTATTGACCTTATTCTGAACAAGACAATATTCTGATTAAGGTGTTTACATGAGTCGCTTTTAGAATATTCCTTTCATGTTCAGGTGGTATGGGTTATAGAACATAGATCGATTAACGTCAGATGTCATTACGTCCCCACGCCACGCCGTCCAACGATCCGCGGGAATTTTACGTATCGACATACATTTGGTCTTTGTATAATGTGATTAATGTGTGTACATGTCTGTAACGCGACTAAAACAGCAATACTCCATAAGGTAATCAAATATCGCGGTTTACATGATAGTCTCTTAATCGGGTTAATATTGGATTATTGTTGTCCATGTAAACGTACCGACTGTAATTAGTCTTTTAAAAATTACGTGTCTCACTATACGAGATGACCAACAAAAGCTTTTATTCTATAACAGAATGTGTCCTCCAAACAGTGGCACTCCTCTTATGATCGATCTATGATAAAAAGAAAACGACCACGTTCTGCTTGTGTGATCAATCAGCGTGATCTCGGCTTGTGCAGAAAATGGGCTCGTATAAACAGAAAGCCCTCTGGGTAATAGTGATAATGTCACGTTATGAGAAAACACATTTTAAAAAGGTAAGAGTTTGGCGTCGTATATGGCCGGGTAAAAGAGACACGTCACGTGTGTATTTGTCTCAATAGTTTAATGCCTATGCTGCCCTCCTATTGCTGGCTTTTAGACGAACACTGTAGTAGCGCTCACGTTCTAAAAGGCCAATTCACACCGGATGCATCGTGAGGTGTAAATTCCACAGAAACCCACTGAAATCCCCAAACCACACTTTCTAATCCCTGTGAACTTTATTTAAAATCACAATCTATGAAAAAAGTCCTGATTGCAGCATAGCAAACTGTTTCTACACTAAGATACTCATTTTACAGCAACATGTGGAAACAAAATCAACCAAAACATACCCATTGTTCACGGTCCCATTGTGTCATGACATGTTTGTAGGCGAACGGTTTTGTAATTACAGCTGGCCGACTGCTACAGAAAAAAAAAAAAAGCCTTAGTAATGATGGCTCGAAGGACAAACTGCATTTCTGCTGCAACCCACTGTACTCTGAACTCGTGGGGGAAACAATAACGACCTCCAACACGGAAATATGCAATGGGACACACATTCAACTAGGAATTCCCAATCAGGACAAACGCTCCTGACATCACAACGACATGACGGCTCACGGTCAATGATAAATCATTTTCTACTTTATACTTGATGTGATGTGAAATGGTGTTTGTAATTTTAGATTTGTAACTTAATTCTATTGATTTCAGCTACTAAAATAAGACCATGAGCAAAGATAAACAAGACAGTTGACCTACCTTACGGGTCGCCTCTCTATGCTAATCGCGTAGAAATCATTTATGGATATCTTCTTTATACGTTGGTTACGTATAGAGACTAGCCATACAAACATAACCTTGCTCTAGAAATGTAGATGCGCTGGAACGCGTTTAGATCGGAAATCGGGCTCGGAACTGTCCAAATCTCCGGGTGGGTCTATTGGATACCCAGTCTATTGGATTAGCACCCACGTCAGTTTAACAAAAACTTGTAAGAAGCTATGCAGTTACTTTGGTGAATTCTTGTATTCTATTCAATGTGTCGCAAAAAAAAAATGCTTTTAAGACCAACGATCTCAATTCATGACCAAAAAAAATATTTTACATACTGATATTTTTGTCTGCGAAAACACTGTACAACCAGGTTAACTGTTTAAATCCCAAGAAGTAGAATATATTATTCTAAGGTTTCAGCTTCTGTAACGTTACCTATTTATTTATTTATTTATATATATATATATTATATATATATATATATATATATACACACACACACACACACACACATACATACACACACACATATATATACACATATACCTCATGTCTGTACAGGGCTTCGAAGGTTTTTTTTTGTGATTGTTGCTTGGTTTTACTGAGGCGTTTTTTTCAAAATTTGCGAGTTTTTTGTGCTTTTTTGCGGAAAACTACTTGAATTGGCAAAACCACAATTTCTCAGTCTTTCGCAGTGATGTCTGTTGGTAAACGAGACCTTTTTAGCTGTACTCATTTTCGACACACATGAATTGTAGAGGGTTTTGTCTGAATTTACGTTGCGATGATGTCACATGGCACGTCTTGGCCCAAATCTGCATTAATTTAAAAAACGAATAAAAAAAATAAAATAAATAAATAACAAAATCGCAAGCTCTTGCGAATATTTCGTCGTTTGCTTGATTTTGCGTTCACTTCCGCGATCGCAAAATCCTGGAGGGACTGATACATGAGCCATCTTGTACACATCACTGATTAGTACTACTCCTTAGATATTCACGGAGCCTTCAAGCACATCTTTCTTATTAGTTTGGGGGAGACTACCGCATGAGCCGGATTCAATGTAACTGCGTGGCTAGCAACGACGATCGTATATAATACTGTTCTTACAGGAAAGAAGCGTCCGAGTTTGTTTGGATCAGTAATTTTGCAGGCCTTAAGAAAACTAAATTCTTCTAATTACTGCAAGTCACCAACATCAAAACCACCGGTAATGCTTTTAGAAATAAGGATGGTAATAATTACACTACTAATCACTTACAATGTAAAAGGCAACCAAATCACTATCATATCATACCAGCTCGTACTTTTTTCTCCAAGCAAAAATCAAATCCCTTTTGTGTCTAATACATTTAAAAAGGTGTGACCGCTCGGACACCCTGAAACTCTTAGAGCACACGCTCGCCACATTTGGTGTGCTGAAATTAATTAGACTAGGCACCACGATGAGGATTTGCAGACCACAACACTTGGCAGATGAGTGGAATTCTGAGAAAGGCCACTGCCAACAATATGCGAAAGTGAAGCCTGTAATGTAAACACAAAACTACATAAACGAGATCTTCTGAAGTGTCTAAGGCTTACAGTAAGCATTAGAAAAATCTCAAACAACTACCATTTTAAAAGAGGGCAAGACGTAGACAGACATTTAAGCAATGAAGACACATCAAACGTAACCAGACTACACACATTTGACTGAACTGTAGATGTTGTGAAACATGTTAGTATTTTTTTTTTTTTTTTTATTCCAAAGTACTGAAATCTCGGTCCTTGACACGTAAAGGTGAGAGAAAGCAATCCCTGAACACTCAACACTGGTGATTCATTTGACTAATTATATTAGGCAGAACTGGAAGTTGCCTGAAACACAGCTGTAAGTTTTCTGGAAGCCTCCAAACAATTACTTTTCCACAATACTTTCAAATATCTGTACTTATAAAACAAGTGATACAGACAAGATGGCTGAAATGCACCACTGAATCAAGAGCTCTGCACCCACACTCTTAAGCAAGCAAGTTGCAAACATCCACAAATACCTCAAAATGTAGATAACAGTTACAGCCCAAACACGGTCAGCCATCTGACTGGCACTTTTCTTGCTGTTCAAACATGTAAAGAACTTCATGATAACAGCAAAACGGTCACCCACAAGTCCTAAACACACATTTGAGACAGACTGGGGGGGGTTGTCATGCCAACTTAAGAGACTTTGTTACTTGATTTGGACTTTTTAGACCCCTTTAGAGACTTGCATTAAAATTTGTTAAAAAGAGCCCAACGACAAAAACTTGACTTTTAGCAGTTGGTAAAAGTTCCCAACGAGCAATCACGGCCCGCCACCGTACCCAACGACCAATCACGGCCCGCCACCGTACCCAACAACCAATCACGGCCCGCCACCGTACCCAACGATCAATCACGGCCCGCCACCGTACCCAACGACCAATCACGGCCCGCCACCGTACCCAACGACCAAACAGAGGCCCGCCACCGTTCCCAACGACCAAACAGCGGCCTGCCACCGTTCCCAACGATCAATCACGGCCCGCCACCGTACCCAACCACCAAACAGTGGCCCGCCACCGTTCCCAACGATCAATCACGGCCCGCCACCGTTCCCAACGACCAAACAGTGGCCCGCCACGTTCCCAACCACCAATCACGGCTCCCAATCACGAATCACCACTGTTCCAAACAACCAATTATGCCCACCATTCCCAATGACCAATCACATGTGACCATTTATTTCCACCGACCAACCACAAATCACCACTGCTTCCAATGACCAATCATTGTTCACCATTCCAAGTACTAATATTTAAACTCTTTTCTAGTTAATACTTACTATCAGAAACAAATGCAAGTCTATTCTTGTCTGTTCTACTCTAAGGGGAAGACATTCCTCCTTCACCCACTGACCATGATGAACAGCTTCACATGCAGATGAGTCTGGGGTGGTTTCTGGTGACTTCTAAACACACTTTAGCTACTTCCCTCAAGAGGTGGCAACAACTAAATGAACGAGATGACCGAAACTCACAGCTCGAACAGACGTTTATTTAGGACTTCGACACGCTGTGAACAAACAATGCCAAAACAAAAACAAAACCCCCCCCCGGGCGTTCATGAAAACATTTCTGCCAAGTTTCATCTCTAATTCCCGTCGTTCCAAAGCACAGTATTAAACTAATGACAACAACTAAAGACAATCCCAGTCACTGCAAGCTGAAACAAGCGAAACGCTCACAGTTCGCCACAGTCGGACTAAACCCGACACTAGTTAGAACTTTTCCGCAGCGCTAACGGCAGACGAATCATTCTCCAGGCTAAGGTGCTACATCCACCTCGCTCCGTCCGAGCGAGTCTACAGAGCTTACAATGAAAAGAAACCCAAACCCAAGACGTGTACAGAATAAGAACCGGTCGCTGTGACAGTCCTGTCGAATCCGTGTTGTGTGGAGAACGAGTCCGAGACTAGATTAGACAGTCGAGGAGAAGCACCTAGCCAGCCGAGCTAGCTACCGTGGCCTAGATTTCACGCACGGCCCAAAACAAGTGCTTCCACCGAAGACAAAAGCGAACCAATCAGATCTATTTACAAGCAAACAAAACAACAAATACATCTCCTCGAACACACTGAACCCCCTCCGTTCCCCTTGAGCCCGCAGTTAGGCGGTATAGTCTCGCTTTCCGTCGCTTTTCTTTCTTCGATAAAGAACCCGAGAATGCTTTCTGTCTTTGTGTACAGCGAGCAGAGCGGCGTTAAGATGAAAATGTTTTTACAAACCTCTCGGTCAATCCTCACAATTGGTCACGCTAACTCTCGGACAATGACACATATATTCGTGCGAAAACGGGGGACTTTGGTTGTTTTTTTTTTTTTTTTTTTTTGGATAAGGAGTGCTTTTCTGCCTTTCAAAACAGCTCAGCTCAGCGCGAGCGCATAGCGGCGTCTGTGAGTCTACCGGAGCGCACTGCGCATGCGCGTCAGGAGCGCAGAACTTCCTCCTGAAACGGTCCGTCCCGCACGATCAGTACCCGAACCGGTAGTGTGCAAACTTTATTCCGCACAGCTGGGCCATTTCTTTAAATCCAAATGATCACAAAGGATTTATATTAGAAAGAAAGAACGGAAGAAGGAAAGAAACAACGAATCAAGGAAAGAAAGAAAGAAGGAAAGGAGAAAGAAAGAAAGAAGGAAGAAAGAAAGAAAGAAAGAAAGAAAGAAAGAAGGAAGAAAGAAAGAAAGAAAGAAGAAAGAAGGAACAAAGAAAGAAAGAAAGAAGGAAAGGAGGAAAGAAAGAAAGGAAGGAAGAAAGAAGGAAAGAAAGAAAGAAATAATGAAAGGGGGAAAGAAAGAAAGGAAGGAAGAAGGAAAGAAAGAAAGGAAGGAAGAAGGAAAGAAAGAAAGGAAGGCAGAAGGAAAGAAAGAAAGAAAGGAAGAAAGAAGGAAATGAAGAAAGAAAGGAAGAAGAAAAGAAAGGAAGGAAGGAAGGAAGGAAGAATTAAAGAAAGAGAGAAAGAAGGAAAGAAAGAAGGGAATAAGGAAAAGAAGAAATAAGAGAAGAAAGAAGGAAGGAAGGAAGGAAGGAAGGAAAGAAAGAAATGAAGGAAGGAAGAAGGAAGGAAAGGAAGAAAGAAGGAAAGGAAGAAAGAAAGGAAGAAGAAAATAAATAAATAAATAAAGAAAGAAAGAAAGATAGAAAGAAAGGATGAAGGAAAGAAAGGAAGGAGGAAGGAAAGAAAGAAAGAAAGAAAGAAAGAAGGAAAAGAAGAAGGAAAGAAAGAAAGCAGGAAAGGAAGAAAGAAAGAAAGTCAGGTCTTCTTGTCTAGCAGGCCTTTGTTGTGACTGAACCAGAGGGAGGGTGTGGGAAGTTTTTTTTCTTCTTCTCCCAAGCAGCTGAAAATGAAACTCAGTACTTGATACTGAAAAGAAGATACACATTTTAAAAGGAAAGTGAAATATAATACACAAACAGGATCAATTTTCATTAGGGCATGCCAGCGTGTCACACTGAAAAGAAAGAAACATTCACCCAACTGCTTTTTTTTTCTTTCTTGATTTCTTGTGGCTCAGTTGGTAGAGCGGGTTGTCCACTAATTGCAGGGTTGGCGGTTTGATTCCTGGCCAAGGTGACTCCATATGCCGAAGTGTCCTTGGGCAGGACACTGAACGCGAAGTTGTTCCCGATGGCAAGTTAGCACCTTGATGGCAAGTTAGCATGGCAGATCTGCTACCATTGGTGTGTGTGAATGAGACACAGTGTAAAGTGCTTTATAAGTGCATATTTACCATTTACAGTATACACGACGTGAAGATATCCATCCATCTTCTATCGCTTACTCCTTTTCAGGGTCGTGGGGAACCTGGAGAATATGCCAGGGATCATCGGGCACAAGGCGGGGACATTCAGGATATAAATTTGAAATGCATACTTATCTCTTATGAGCTAGGCAGAGGCGATAGTGGCAAGGAAAACCGCCCTGAGACGACATGAAGAAAATACCTCGAGAGGAACCAGACTCAAAAGGGAACCCATACTCAGAATGGATAGTGCAGTTATTAATGATTCCCTTCTGTAGCCAGGTACTACATGGTCAAAAAGTGCAATTGTGTAGCCAGGAAATTCATAACTAAGAGACTTGAGTTCAGAAGTGTTCATGGCAATTGCAGCCCGAAAGCTATTGTAGCACTTGTAGCAAAACTGTTAATATCAGTTGCAGTTCAAAGCCATCTCCGTGGTTTGTTAAGTGGTCCCATCCTCAGTAATCTCATTCACCTTAAGGTTGTCCATGTTGGGTCATCCTCAGCAACAGCGAGTGATTTCCAAGTGATGAGAACTCCAACCAGAAGTATGGCATCAGGATGGATAGGCAGGTCCAAAAGCAGAAGAGGTCAGGATCACTGGTATCTCAGGATTAGCATGTGACAGAGAGAGAAAAAGAGAGATCATTAGGTATACTTATTGTAAAGTAATGGTTAAGGACAATGTAATGTGTGTATTGTGTGCAGAGTTCAAACAGGGACTCTGGCAAGACTTGCTATGACAGCATAACTAAAAGGGAGAGCCAGAAGGTAACATGGTCAGGTCGGAGGTTGGTGGATGACAGCATCCAAACATCCCAGTTCAACACAACACTCTATGCCCATGATCCCTCAAAATCTGTTCCTTTACCTAAGGAAAAACTATTCACAAAAGGCCTGACTAAACAAATATGCTTTCAGTCTGGACTTAAACACAGAGACTGTGTCTGAGTCCAGAACACTAATTGGAAGGCTTTTCCATAACTGTGAGGATTTGTAAGAGAAAATGCTGTAGACCTCACTATACAGTAGAGGTTCATCTTGGTTACAGAACCTTTGTGGCTCATCTCTGTATTTCTTTCCAAATTCCAATCCAGCCTTCTGATTGTTACTGCTGATGAGTGGTTTGCATCTTGTGGTATGGAATCTATATTTCTGTTCTTGGAGTCTTCTTCAAACGGTGGATTGTGATGCTTTCACCCCTGCCCTGTGTAGGTTGTAGGTAGTCACAAACTGTTGCTTTGTTTTTTTTTTCCCAAAGCTTTCACAATGTTTCTGTCATCGGTTGTTGTTGTTGTTTTTTGTTGTTGTTGTTGTTGTTTTTTGTTGTTGTTGTTGTTGTTTTTTCCCTTGGCTGACCCATTCTGTGTCTGGTGCTCAGTACACAAGCGCTTTCACAGGAGTGATCAGACATTGATAAATCTCTGTTCTTTAAATTAAACAGCACGCTCGCTCACACCTGATTGTCATCCCATTGATTGCAAACACCTATCTTTTAATTTCACCTTCAAATTAAACTGCTAATCCTAGAGGTTCACATACTTTTGCCACTCAAAGATATGTAATATTGGATCATTTTCCTCAATTAATAAATGACAAAGTACAATATTTTTGTCTCATTTGTTTAACTGGGATCTACTTGGTCTATTTTTAGGACCTGTGTGAAAATCTGATGCTGTTTTGGGTCATACCTATTCAGATATAAGGTTCACAAACTTTCAAGCACCACTGTACGTCCATGGTTTCATACTCAGAACTAATTTTTTAAGCGGGATGTACAGTGGCAAGAAAAAGTATGTGAACCTTCTGAAATTTCATGGTTTTCTGAATAAATTTGTCATAAATTTGTCACCTGATCTTCATCTAAGTCAGGGGTATTGACAAATATAATGTGTCTAAAATAATAACACACAAAAAAATCTGATCTTTCATGTATTTGTTGAGAACAACCAAAAAAATCTCATAGTGCTTGTGGAAAAAGTATGTGAACCTTTGAGTTAATGACCACAAAAAAGCTCATTGGAGTCAGGTTTTAGCACACCTGGAGTCTGGTCAAGAAAATTAGTTTGGAGGTGAGGACTACGGCTACTTTCACTGAGAAAAACCCCTCAAATTTTTGCAGTTTGTACTGCACAAGAAACACATGCTTAAGTGAGCCATGCCTCACCAAAAAGAGCCTTCAGAGGATCTACGATCAATAATTTTTGATTTACATAAAGCTGGCAAGGTTGCGAAGTGATTTCAAAGACTTTAGAAATTCACCAGTCTACAGTTAGGCAAACATTCTACAAATGGAGACACTTTGGGACTGTTGCTACTCTACCAAGAAGTGGGCACCCAGTCAAAATCACACCAAGAGCACAACGAAGATTCATCAATGAGGTAAAGAAACAAAACTGAATGACAGCCAAAGTTTTGAAGGCATCATTGGAACTGGCTAAACACTCTGTTCATGAGTTTACAATACGCAAAACATTGAACAAGCAGGGTATCTACGGCGGGACACCACAAAGGAAGCCACTGCTTACTAAAAAAACATTGCTGCATGCCTGAAGTTTGCAAAAGAGCACACTGACACTCCACAGCGGTACAGGCAAAATGTTTTGTGGACTGAAGAAACTAAGATTGAACTATTTGGAAAAACCACACAGCACTACATCTGGTGTAGAAAGGGCACGGCTTATCATCATGAAAACATCATCTCAACTGTAAAGTATGGTGGAGGAAACACCATGATTTGGGCCTGCTTTGCTGCATCAGGGCCTGGCCAGCTTGCAATCATTGAGGGGAAGATGAATTCCCAAGTACATCAGACAATTCTTCAGGATAACGTGAGATAATGTGTCTATACATCTGCTGAAATTGAGTAGAAGTTGGGTGATGCAACAGGTCAACGACCCAAAACACCGGAGCAATTCCACAACAGAATGGCTTCAGAAAAACAAAATCCGCCTTTTGGAGTGGCCAAGTCAGAGCCCAGACCTCAACACAATAGAGATGCTATGGAATGACTTGAAGAGATCCATACACATGAGACGTCCAAAGAATATGACCGAGCTAAAGCAGTTCTGCAGGAAGAATGGGCTACAATTCCTCCTGAATGATGTGCAGGTTTGATCCACAGCTACAGGAAGTGCTTGGTTGAGGTTACTGCTGCCAAGGGGAGGTCAACCAGTTATTAATTCTAAGGGTTCACTTACTTTTTCCACTTCCATTTTGAATGTTGAATGAGTGTGTTCAAGAAAGACATGAAAGATCAGATTTTTTTTTATTATTTTAGGCACATTATATTTGTCAATACCCCTGACTTAGTTGAAGATCAGGTCACATTTTATGGCAAATTTATTCAGAAAACAATGAAATTCCAAAGGGTTCGCATCCTTTTTTTTGCCCTTGTATCTCAGTGGGGTAATATGCTATTGTTTGATATATCTGTCTCAGTGGTAGGATGTTAAGAAAGGGGTGTCCCTGATGTGGTCCATCGAACAAAAGCCAAATTAAATCCATAAAACCAAATTTAGGCCCTTACCTTTTTAAAAGGTATGTTGATTTCTCAGCAGGGAAGTCCTTGATGAGGTCAGTAAAAAAGTTTTTTCCAAAGTTTTTTTTTTTCCAAAGTTTTTTCTTCTTTTTTTTGGGCTCTTTTTTCTGATATTATGGCAGTGAACTAGCTAATATCAAATGCCCAAGTGACTGCACTTGTGTGAGCTCATAACCCTCCCATTATCCAAACATAAACCAATACAACAAAGAGATTTAAAACTAAGCAAATCAAAGCACAAGTTTCAACAAAGTATTATTCTTGGATTCAGATTGCTTGACTGAATTTTTTTCTTCTTGTTTTTAATTAATTTGAGGGCCCCCTTTCACCTGGGGCCTTAAGTATAACTCAGGTTAACCTGTGCCCTGCACACCAGTGAAAACATGTCAAATGCAATACACAAACAGCATTGCTTTTCATTAATTACATGCAAAAACATGACACAATAAAAACTGCTCTTACATCGCTTTGTTCTTACATTACATAAGCTCTTTAATGAAAAGAAAAGAAAAAAAACCCCACACAAAACAATCAGCAGGCATTGTCTTTCTGAGAAATACATGTTGACTTGTGTCAGACGTGAATGTAATTCATTCTGCTGCATTATATTTCAGTTCCATCAGTGTGTAGGAACTGTTACCCACTGAACTACCCACTATAAATGTGATCGGATATTCCTCTGTCATGTCATTGTTAAAAAAACAATCCCCTGCTGACTGGTTTTCAGCGAAGGGATCATGCAACAAAAGAGCAATGCAATAAAGGTTTTGCTTTTCAGTATCGCATGTTGTCAAAATGTCACTAATGAAAAGCACTGACATTTCACTTTTTTTCCCCACCATTGTGATTCCTTTTGAATCTATCACTAAATCCTCTGGGTGAGATCTCCAACAAAAACTTTGCATATGGTTGAAATATAACTAAAATGTTCTAAAAATGTGGCCTCGGGTTACAATTTCTGACACCTGTTCTAAAATGTTGGAAGGGTGACCCGCTAGTGACAAGAAATATGCAACAAAATGAACACATTGCAAACTAATACTACTCCAAAACTCTCAATAGAAGCAGTGTTCCAACATATAGTATCTCACAAAAGTGAGTACATCCCTCACATATTTGTAAATATTTGATTATATCTTTTCATGTGACAACACTGAAGAAATGACACTTTGTTACCATGTAAAGTAGTGAGTGTACAGCTTGTGTAACAGTGTAAATTTGCTGTCCCCTCAAAATAACTCTACACACAACCATTAATGTCTAAACCGCTGGCAACAAAAGTGAGTACACCCCTAAGAGAAAATGTCCAAATTGGGCCCAATTAGCCATTTTCCCTCCCCGGTGTCATGTGACTTCTTAGTGTTACAAGGTCTCCGGTGTGAATGGGGAGAAGGTGTGTTAAATTTGGTGTCATCGCTCTCACACTCCCTCATACTGGTCACTGGAAGTTCAACATGACACCTACAGGCAAAGAACTCTCTGAGGATCTGAAAAAAAGATTGTTGCTCTGCATAAAGATGGCCGAGGCTATAAGAAGATTGCCAAGACCCTGACACTGAGCTGCAGCACGGTGGCCAATACCATACAGCGGTTTAATTGGACAGGTTCCACTCAGAACAGGTCTCGCCATGGTCGAACATAGAAGTTGAGCGCACGTGTTCAGCATCATATCCAGAGGTTGTCTTTGAGAAATAGACGTATGAGTGTTGCCAGCATTGCTGCAGAGGTTGAAGGGGTGGGGGGTCAGCCTGTCAGTGCTCAGACCATACGCCGCACACTGCATCAAATTGGTCTGCATGGCTGTCGTCCCAGAGGGAAGCCTCTTCTAAAGATGATGCACAAGAAAGACCACAAACAGTTTGCTGAAGACAAGCAGACTAAGGACATGGATTGCTGGAACCATGTCCTATGGTCTGATGAGACCAAGATAAACCTATTTGGTTCAGATGGTGTCAAGCGTGTGTAGTAGCAACCAGGTGAGGAGTACAAAGACAAGTGTGTCTTGCCTACAGTCAAGCATGGTGGTGGGAGTGTCATGGTCTGGGGCTGCATGAGTGCTGCCGGCACTGGGGAACTACATTTAATTGAGGGAACCATGAATGCCAACATGTACTGTGACATACTAAAGCAGAGCATGATCCCCTCCCTTCGGAGACTGAGCCGCAGGGCAGTATTCCAGCATGATGACGACCACTGCCTTGCTAAAGAAGCTGAGGGTGAAGGTGATGGACTGGCCAAGCATGTCTCCAGACCTAAACCCTATTGAGCATCTGTGGGGCATCCTCAAATGGAAGGTGGAGGAGCACAAGGTCTCTAACATTCACCAGCTCCGTGATGTCGTCATGGAGGAGTGGAAGAGGACTCCAGTGGCAACCTGTGAAGCTCTGGTGAACTCCATACCCAAAAGGGTTAAGGCAGTGCTGGAAAATAATGGTGGCCACACAAAATATTGACACTTTGGTGTATTCTCATAACATAAAGCTCCTGTAAAATTAGCTTAAAACGCCTAGCCAAGGCATACCCAAAATAAATTAAAGCTCTTCTTGAATCATTTGGCATACATACATGGTTTTGGTTTCTTTTGAAAGGTGGACTAAACATTTTTACATAATTGGATATTATTATATAGACCTTGGCTAGTGTAACAAGACAAAAATGTTTTTGTTTTGGGTTGTTATTAATCAGTGGACTAATATGAGGCTTCATCGGAGAGTTCTGTGTGTGTTTGTTTGTATATCGGTGGTTTGACAGAGATGTGAATACCTGTGAATACCTGCTGTGTAGGTTGTATAGATTTGCTCATAACATGGCAACAGTGCGCTGGCAAGCTGGTGGAATTTTAACAGGATAAAGTACATGACAGCGAGATAGTAGCTGATAATCTCTAAAATGATTGATATTTGAATACGTTTAATCATAAAACGATTGTTTAATCCATAGTCTTGCCTTGAATAACAAACGTTCTTGGTTGGAATAGACATGCAGTTGCTGCACAGACACCATGGAGTGGCTGTGGCTCAGGTGCTAGAGTGGGTTGTCCACTAATCGTAGGGTTGGCGGTTCAATTCCCGGCTCACATGACTCCACCTGCCAAAGTGTCATTGGGAAAGGCACTGAACCCCAAGTTGCTCCCAATGGCAAGTGACACCTTGCATGGCAGCTCTGCTACCATTGGTGTGTGAGTGTGTGTGAATGAGACTTTGGATAAAAGTGCTTTGGATAAAAGTGCTATATACGTACAGACCATTTACTGTGGATTTTGCCCCACCCTCACCTCTCTGATCGTCTACATTTTGTGTAATGTCTTTTATATTAGCCTCCTCGCTTATGTTACGCTCGGGTTCAAATTGAAAATTCTGAAGACATGTTTATATCCATTTGACGTCACTAACCAGCATGCACTGTGATGTAAACAGCAATGGCGGCATTAATCTAATAAGCCATACACGTCTTCATAGTCGGGGTTCCCTTTAAATAATTTTTTGAGTAAATGCAAAGACATTGTCAAGCGTTATATATATATATCAGCAAAAAAAGAAATGTCCTCTCACATTCAACTGCTTTTATTTCCAGAAAATTTTGAAACATGTATAAATGTTTGAACATAATACTAAAAAATATTAAATAACTGAGACATTTGATGAACAGAAATGGAATATCGAGTCCCTGAACAGGGGGGGGGTGATATTAAAAGTAACAGTCAATATCTGGTAGACTCCAGATCCTCATGGACTGCACCAGATTTCTCAGTTCTTGCTGTGAGATGTTCCTCCACTATTCCACCAAGGCACTGAATGTTCTCCATCACGTCTGGAGGGGCATGGTTACATGTAATTTTCCACTGCAAGGACAATCAGCTGTCCTTCCTGTCTCCCTGTAGCACTGTCTTAGATGTCTTACATTACAGTTTATTGCTCTATTGTCTCCAGTTTTGTTTATACATAACAGGAAGAGGCTCAGTGCTTCACGCTTCAAGTGTCAATTATAAGTATTTTATGTCCAAAACAATAATTAAAAAAAAAAAAAGGGAAATATTCAGACTCTAATTAACACACATTGCAATAAATAAACAACATGAAAGTAGGAAAATAATTTCGCGCAAGAACACACAATAACCACATACAAAAAGGAAAAAGTCAAAATAAAAACCTCCACACATTAAAAAAAATTTAACATTAGTTATACTAATCAAAAAAACATATGAGATTTGCAAAGTAATATTCAATTACACTAAATGATTTGAACTATTATTAGTTTTGTGCTAGGGGTTTTTAGTTTATTATTTATTTTATTATTTTTGTGTTTATTTTTTTTTATTTTTCCTTAGAAACAAGAGGAAGAAACTTTTACACCACTGTAAGTATTCGTTTTAAAATCCAGATATATGTTTAGAAAAAAAACTTAAAAAAGCTTTTGTGTTTGAAATTTTGCATTTACAGAATCCCAATATGTTTAAGCCTAAAATATGACTCATTGCATATGTTTTTCTTTTTATATATTATTATTATTATGAAGGGTACAAATAATTCTGGAGGACAATTTTTTGTGGTATTGTGAGTCAGTGTTTATTTTGTTTATAAAATTTTTGCTATTACATATGTACGGTCATGCAATGTACTTTAATCCATCCATAGTTTTATCACACTGTGTCCAAACCATGTAGGCAGACCCACTTGAATTGGGTTACTTAACATGTTGGGCATGTTTGCATGATGGTAATTGGTGGTTATTTCCATTACATGTTGGAAGTTGCAATGCTAAATTAAGCACCTCAAATGTGGAGACCCTGAATAAACACAGCTTGGGACTTAACCATATAAGTACCTTTTTATTATATTGATGAAGTCAGATTCCATTATAACCTGAAATAAGCTTTGTTCAGGCTTTTATATTTTTATTTTTAAAATTCCATATCAAGACGACTATGCAATTATGGGCATTAATTTTTTATTCATTATTTAATAAATGGTTTCTAAAGACAGATATAATAGAGGACAGAACTGAATGAGTGACCCAAGTAGAGCTGAATGGCCTAAAAATGTATATATTATTTCTTATTGAAGGCCAATTAACAGTACTTTCATAATTCTCCATTTACATGACAAAACCTTAAGGATTATAAACTAACTGAAAAAATGATAGCACATACAAGTACATATTTATGGAACTATTTTACTTAATCACATACCGTTCTGGTATACCGTTCTGTTGGTTATGTTTGCCTTGTGTGTGCTATCTGAGATTATCTTGTAGGGAGAAAGAGATAAAGAAAGAGAGTTCTTGGTTGCATTTTCCCCTCTGGTTTTGAGTAACAGAATTAGGGATAGGAGTTTAATGTCAGATAGGAAAGTTATCTGCACAGAACTTCCTCCAGACTCAGACTGACAGGTCAGTGTACAATCTCATTTTTACAGTAATGCTGTAAATACAACAGTAACATGGAATTTGAGGTTTTTAAAATTTATTTATTTATTTTTTACATAATTTCTGATTTCTTAATCCATGGCTTACTCCTTAATGTATGTTTGCAGGATAATCTGAAACATTTGCAGCAATGCTGGTAATCTACTTAACTCATGCTCATTTTATGGGTGGCATAATGGGTTGAATTGCCACCTGACAGCTCCAGGGTCACTGGTTTTCCCCCATTACCTGCATTGGGTTTCCTACTGGTTCTCTGATGTCCTCCTACATCCCAAAAAACATAGCCTGTAGCTAGGCTGGGTTCTAGATTAGACCCCTAGATGTGAATGATTGTGTGAATGTATGTGCGATGGTGCCCTGAAATGGAGCAGTGTCCCATTCGGGTGTGTTCCAAGCTTGCGCTCCGTGATCCAGGTTAGATCGGTTACTGGCCATCAGCTACAGAAGATGAATGAAGAATGATCTATGATTTTATAAGAGTAAAATCATTCTGCAGTTTGCGTGTACTGTATACAACGGGGGATATAAGTACTGAACGACATTGAATCAACATTTTTTTCAGTAAATATATTTCCAATGGGGTTATTCACATGAAAATTTCACCAGACACAAAGAAATCCAAACATTAAAGTCCATAAATGAAGTTATGTGTAATAAAGAGGAATGAAACAGGAAAAAAGTATCGAACACACTAACTGAAATATATTTAATACTTAGTGGAGAAGCCTTTGTTTGTAATGATGGTTTCAACACACTTCCTGTATGAAGAAATTAATTGGCAGCAGATTCTTCTCAAGTATCTCCTGGTAAAGGGCTTCATCCATCGTTCTTTCAATTACATGAAGTCTCTCAGTACCATGTGATGAAGAACAGCCCCGCACCCACTTCCATTTGTGGATAATGGCCCCAATGGTGCTTACTGGAGGATTCAGAAGTTTTGAAATACGTCTGTATCTCTATACATCCATCTTCTACCGCTTACTCCTTTTCAGAGTCACGGGGAACCTGGAGCCTATCCCAGGGAGGATCGGGTACACCCTGGACAGGGTGCCAATCCATCGCAGGGCACAATCACACACCCATTCATACACTATGGACACTTTAAACACGCCAGTCAGCCTACCATGCATGTCTTTGGACTGAAGGAGGAAACCGGAGTCTGCAGCACGGGGAGAACATGCATAACTCCGCACACACATGGCAGGACTCCAAACCTGGACCCTGGAGGTGTGAGGCGATGTTTCTTGTGTGATACCTTGATCGACCATGAATTTACAAACCCAGCTGATATTAAATTGCACAGATAGGAGGTATAATTACTTATGGATTTCAGCTAGTTCCTTGCCTTACCTTGCCTTGGAGAACTGCTTTTTCTTAGCGTGTTCAATACTTTTTTCCTGTGCCATTCCATTTTATTACACAACTTTATTTATGGACTTTAATGTTGTGAATTCTTTATTTTTCCAGATTTCTTGGGTTAACACTGATGTCCTGGTAAAATTTCATGTGAATGGCCTTATAGGAAATATATTTGACAAAAAAAAGTTGGCACATTCAATACTTATTTCCCCCCACTGTAACTCTAAGGAAATTCAAGTTTTTCCTCTAAAACCTTCGACTGAGGAGCAATTTTGCGCCTGTCAGAGTAAAAAAAGCATCAGCTTAGCTGCGTGGCTCCAGTTGGTGTGTCAGATTTCCCCCTTCGCCCTGCCTTATAATTATCAGTCTTAATTAACTTTATTGTTTGCGTTCTGGAGTCTAATCTGGGAAATGGTAATGAGTTTTAAAACCTGTCTGTGAAAGAGAGGGAAAGAGTGTGAGCGAGAGAAAACTGAAAGAGTGAAAGAGAGCTGGCAGTGAACAGCCTTCAGATTTTAATGTCAAATTATGCAAGGAATATATAGAAAGACAAAATGTAGACATACAGTGGCATCTTCTATAGTTGTATACTTATTTCTCCTCTCTTCCTTGTCTCTCCAATCATCTAATCTATTCTAGGGTCACCTAATGTGATACTCATCCAGTACTCAGTTTTAATCTATAGCCTAGACTTGTGCTCATTTGTAGTCTTTTAACCTGTCATAGTAATGAGTACTGGATGTATGTGGGTGTATGAGTGAATGCAGGACCAAGGGAAAGAAAGTGTTCTATGGGAGTATGCATCTTCTCTCTCTCTCTCTCTCTCTCTCTCTCTCTCTCTCTGTGCATATGTAATCTTATTAGACAGAGCATGGGGTCGAGCATGCAGCAGAACCAAGAGCTGGGTACAACAGAGAGTTAAGAGCTGAGTGATAATCCTGCCTGGAGTAGCTGTCTCTTATGGATAAGTCGCAGCGGTACTGCTTCATTAACAACCCTGTTACAGAGAAAACTGCAGAAAAATACTACAGATAAAAAAGCATGAATCAAAAGGCATAAATCAATACCTTGTGTAATGTTAATTTTGTCATTTAAAATAATGGCAAAGTTCAGATGCTATCGTCTGACTGCTCACTCCAAAATCACCATCATACTCATTAATTATGGCAAGAAAATACAATTGAGTAATTAAATAAAGTTGCAGTTTGGCAGTGAACTCTTAACCTTCCAACCAGTAAACCAGAGCCACTGCCCTTGTCCGCCTAGATCAGATAGCACGGTTAATGTTAACAACCTTTTTCAATTAAAAAAATTGAAGCAGTCTGTTTTCCCCTTTGTAATTAAACTGGTCTAAACACAAGATAACATTTAGTTAAACATGCACAGAATAGCACAGGGCAGTAATATGTAATATATGATGTAGCATATATAGTACAGTAGGCATAAAAAAGTCTACACACACCTGTTAAAATGGCACGTTTTTGTGTTGCTAAATTAAACCAAGATAAATCATGTCAGATATTTTTACAACTTTTAATGTGAATAGCAACTAACAGAATTCTAGTTTAAAAACAAATAGAAGCATTTAAAGGGAGGGTTTCAAAAGTATGCTTACCCCTTAACTAATATTTCATTACAGCATCTTTTGCTTGTAATACAGCACTCAGTCTTTCTGAATAAGAGTCTAACAATAGTAAGATGTTATTGGTATTGGTGCATGATCATGCTGCCACCACCATGCTTCACAGTGGGTATGGTATTTTTGTGCCAAGCGGATCTTTTAAAATTATGCCCAAAAAGTTCTTATCAGACTTTAATACACTCTGCCACAGGGTTTGAGGCAATTTAGGCGGCCTTGGATGTTTTTTTTTTTCGTTATGAGAAAGGGCTTCCGTCCAGCCACCCTATACCATAGCCCAGATATGTGAAGAAGACGAGAGGTTTGTTGACAGATGCAGGGAGTGACCAGTACTTGCCAGATATTCTTGCAGCTCCTTAAATGAGGAAATGGTCTTTGGTAGCCACCCTGAAAAGTTTTCTTCCTGTCATTTTGTCTACTTTGGAGGGATATCCGGTTCTTGGTAATGTCACTGGTGCCCCATTTGCTCCACTTTCTTGATGATGACCTTTACAGTGTTGCACGGTACATTGATTAATTTTGAGTACAGTCAAATGTGTGCACACTTGTTCATTTCTTTTTTACATCACAAAAACATGCGAATTCAACAGGGGTGTGTAGAATTTTATATCCACTGTCAATTTACAAAATACTGCTCAAGAAGGCAGAAACTGCAATGTTTTGTGAGAGATCATTTGGTCCTGATGTCTCATCCAAATTTGGTGTAGCCTGGGCACATTGTCTGGATAAAATGGGACCTCTGCCAACTTGCTGGACGTCCGTGCATTAATAGATTGGTTAGCGATTCATGGACAGGAAAGACTGCATTTACTAACTGCCTTTACAACTTCCTAGCAAGCTGGGATATGGGAGGAAAAGAATTTCACTGTGCTGTAATGTATATGGGACAAATTAAAACTCACATATTAATATGTTCCCACAATTAGTAGCTATATGCATGAACAGGGCTAAAGTGTGTAATGATGTAACAGTTTAAGGAGTTGGATTTATTTATTATATTTTCATCTTTTTGTGCCCCTGCACCAGCATCCTGGCTTGAATGTTGTGTGGCTGAAATAGAGAGGGAGACGGGGAGTCTATCCCTTTATTTCTCAGGACAGAACTCTGGCATACTTCCCTTTTAAAAACAAGTATTTATTAACGCCAGCAGAAAGTTTGGTGGGCATGAATAATTAAAAAACATTAACTGGAGAATACCTGCAGAGTTTGTTAAAGAGAAAATGCTCCATAAGTTAATTAACATTTTGCTATTAAAGATAAGGCAGCAGAGAAAAACAACAACATTTGGCTTTATACATATATGGATATAGCTCTGTGCTTGCATGTTTCCTGAAGAACAACCTTCATCTGCATTTCATCACATATTTATATATTCATATTTCCTCGTCTCTCCTGCTGCAGCTATCTGTCAGGAAAAAAAGCAGAGCCTTGTGATTGGCAGGAAAAGAGAAGACGCACAAAGCAGAGACAGGAGGGGTGCTTGTGTGGTTCTTGCGCCGCCACTGATAACATGCGCACACCATGGTGAAGGCAGCAGTTTTTGACAGGCCTCTGCTGCTTCTGCCCTTTCATCTCAGGAGCTGACTATAGGTAGGGGGAAGTTGCTGAGGTAGTTCATATGTTTTTGCGTTCTCTTGGGGTATGGGAAGACAAGGAATGAAGATAAAAATAAAAATCTCTGTGCGAGCTGTCTTACTTATAGCTACTTTCCAAACCCATTACTGCTGCCACTATAGATGGGATTATGATTATATGAGTGAAATCTGCAGTACCCTGAGAGAACTGGCCAGCTAGTTATGTGTATTGTGTTGCACTAGTGGTACAGTCACACAGTGGGAACTGATCTTGCAGAACATGAAATATGAAAAGGTTGAAAGAAATCCAGTTGATTGCATGTCCAAACCAGTTTTGTGGTGGTATAAGGCATGCAGGGGTGGTGGTATGGGACAAGGCTAATACAGAATTATGCATGGGGGCTATAAATGAATACCAAAACTTGACTTTCACACTAGAAATATTACATACTGTAACATTACTAATATACCTACTTCTTTAGGCAATTCTAGACCCTAACGTTTCACCTCCATAAATTGTCCTATATTTCTAGGCTTTTTACTAAGTGTGAAAGTTGACAATCAATCTGTAAACTGTACCCAAATTCCTGTCTTTCATTTTGTGTTTACTCGGTTTAAACTGAAGCATCTAGTGCAAAGCTCGCCAGAATCACAACAAGAGTCTGCTCTCTGCATGCTGCCATACAAGCTTCTAACCACCATGGCCAAGACATTTCAATAAAACCACAAAGTGACATAGCTTTTGTGATAAACACTTTTCTCATATAACTATCTTTCCCTTTCTTTATATACCAAAGTATATGTAATTAGACTACCGTTTGAGATTTATTTGACTGGTGTTAATAATATGGTCAGAAATGATAGCAAAGCTGTCCACAAGATAACACCTCTCTTCAGCTGTGACCAGTTGTTCTAGATTTGAAAACCAACAAACATGTGGATTGTTGACAACCCATGAAGTAATTATTTTTCACTCAGGAAGGATCTATTATAGTGATTTTGTTAATTTAGTTCCTGCTGGCTAAGCAATGAAAAAGTCTGCATATATATATAGAGCCTCATAAGCAAGAGGATCAAAACGCTTTTTCAAATTCAGTTCAACAACATTCGTAGTGTCAGCCATGTTACACTAACAAGCAGCTAAGATGCTAACTACCTTTCTAAATTTCACTTTTCATGTTGTCACAGTTAGCTAGACCTAGAATTTCACCTCGTAGTAGTAGTAGTAGTAGTAGTTGCCATTACTGTCACAGAACACAAACTTTGCAGTTAATCTATCACTGATCAAACAACTTGAAACTAAAGGTATTAAAAAAACAACAACCAAAAAACAACATTTTGTTGTAAACATTCAGATAAAAAAAACAACAACAAAAAAAACATGGGTCCTGGCCCAGGGTGGACTTTTTTTACATTTGAAAAATGAAAGAAGAGACACATATACTAAAACACTGGTACACTAATATTTGAATCACTATATTTATATTACCTAACTATAACCAGCCCTTTGCTCAGAGCAGCGATTCTTTTTTTTTTTTTTCTAATTTGGTTGAAGTAGATTTTAATAAATCGACATAATAAAAAATGTACTAAGTAGAGAATTTAATGCCCACTTGACACCTGCTGAAGCCCCCCTCGGGACAGCAGCTTCCAGTTTGAGGATTGAGGATTAGGCATTTATTCCTGCACTAATAAAGAGCATCTTATGGAGTTTGTAAATGCTAGAGGGAGATGTTTTAGATTAATATTGTAGCTAGTGTTAGAGTAGTATGAGAAAGCCAAGGTGTATTCATATAAGGTTTTTGTTTTTCACCTCTTCATAATTTAGAGAGGTAGTGTTTAAAAATAAATAAATAAATAAATTAGTGTTAGATATTAGATTATTATATTAGATATTAGTGCATTAGAGGTCCAGTGTTTTATACTTAGGGGCACTCTTAGATTGTTTATGGAGCTTGCTATTAGGATTTAGTAATTTATAAAGAAAATGACTCTGATATTTACCTGTTAAGACCTTTTAGTTGGTCTTGAATTGTATTAAAAAGCTAGCATAATAAATACATTAGGAACAGATATATAGCATACCTTCAAAGATGTACTGCACCTGTGAATAATTTTATGATGTGACATTATTATCTATATCGGTTGAGCATAAATTTAAACTTATAACTACACTGGTCATCACGCCCAAATGCACTTGTTCAACATCCCTATTCTAGATTTAATGCTGTTAGGATAACCTCCACTTTTCTGCAAAGGCTATCCACTAGGTTTTGGAGCGTGGCTGTGGGGATTTGTGTTCATTCAGCTACAAGAGCATTACTGAGGTCAGGCACTGATGTCAGGTGAGGAGGTCTGGGGTGCAGTCAGCGTTACAGTTAATTCCAAAGGTGTTCAGTGGGGATGAGGTCAGGGCTTTGTGCAGGACAATCGAGTTCTTCCAGTTCAACCTAGGCAAACCATGTCCTTATGGATGTTGCTTTGTTTACAGGGGCATTGTCATGCTGGATCATGTTTGGGCCTCTTAGATCCAGTGCAAGAAAATTGTAATGGTACAGAATACAAAGGCATCCTATGCACTTGTGTGCTTCCAACTTTGTGGCAACAGTTTGGGGAAGAACCACATATAGGTGTGATTGTCGGGTGTCCAAATACTTTTGGCCATATAGTGTATTTCATGCTAGCGTTGACACCTCACAGCATACACTCACTAAACCACCAATGTAAAAGTTCCTTCAACTACCCAGAAAAATTGTGGTTTTTTTTTCTGTCCATTAATCTACATGAGATACAAAATACTATTTGTCCCAAAAAATATTAACATGGCCATTATAATAATCGGTTGATTAACACTGACTGATAGGAACATACCCAAGAAAATTAGAAAAGAAACCCTTTAACCCATTACAGTATTAAAGGTATGTAATAAATGGCAAATCTGTATTTTCTGCTTCTTTTACGGTCGCCTCCACATCCAACAGTCTTATTTAATCAGTACTTACTGACCTTGTCACCTGTCCGAATCTCCAGTGTATTGGTAGGGGTCTATATTAAAATTCAACCCTCTGGTGAAAATAAAAGCCTTTTAATTTCCCTGTGACATTAAAACTGCATGGCTGCAGGGCATTCTCTGGTGTGCATGCAGGGCTATGCAAATTTTGAGCAAGTAGCAGTGGCACTGCATGGCTCTCTTTCAAGTCTCAGTGTTGTGCTGAGAAAAATGTCATACCGTGAAAGTTTGCAAGATATAATCTTCCCTAAAATTGCTTGTAAAAAAATCAAGGCCTGTCACACAGTTTATAATCTTATTCCCTGTTTCTTCTGTTCGGAGGCCAAGTGTGCGCATGCCACACACACACACACACACACACACACACACACACACACATTTATTCAGTATCATCTCAGGAATCTCTTCACCATCCCTCAATCATATGAGCTTATAATTCAATTGGTGCTGTCGTTATGCATGAATGGGCTGCTTGAAAGTAAAGTTCATACCTGACAATCATTTAATTACAATCTAAAAATCAAATGAACTGGAGATAGATTAATTAAGTGACATTTGCATGATGATCTATGATTGATTGCAGTCCCAGTATACATACATACATTTGACTTTATAACAGTACAGTATGCAGACAGTGTAATCACTCAAGAGGTTAAACTTTAAATAAATGGCTATATTTGAATACTTTCTTTGTAGAATAACTTATCTGATAATGTCTCTGCTTTTGCAATTTTTAAGTGTCTGCCTGATCATGGGTTCCTTTACACAATATTTCCTTACATAATATTATTATTATATATTATATTATAGTAACAATATTAATAGTAACAGTCAGTATCTGGTAGCCTCCAGCTGCTTTAAGTACTACAGTGCATCTCATCCTCATGGACTGCACCAGATTGGTCAGTTCTTGCTGTGAGATGTTCCTCCACTCTTCCACCAAGGCATTGAAAGTTCTCGATCATGTCTGGGGACACACACAAGGTTACATGTAATTTTCCTCCACAGGGACGATCAGCTGTCCATCCTGTCTCATTGTAGCATTGTTTTAGGCGTTGTACATTACACACATTACAGTTTATTGCTCTGGCCACATCTGCAGTCCGCATGCCTCCCTGCAGCAGGTCTATGGCATGTTCACGCAGGTGAGCAGGAACCCTAGACATAGAAAGGTAGAGTCAGTAGAAAGGTCTCTTTAGTGTCCTAAGTTATTGTATCTGTGTCCTTAATTGCCTGTAAACTGTTCGTGTCTTAAGAACTGTTTCACAGGTGCATGTACAATAATTGTTTATGTTTCACTGCACAAGCATGAAAAACATCATTTAAACCCTTTCCAATAAAGATCTTTAAAGCATCTTTGGACTTAACAAAATTATCTTTAAAAAAGGGACGTTTCTTTTTTTTTTTTTTTTGCAGGACAGACAGAGTTTGTGTATACTCTGAGGGCTTACAAAGTTTTTCCATCTACCAGTATTTTTTTTTATTGTTTTGGATTGACAGAAATACAAAAATAAAAGTTTAAATATCATAAAACCCATTTAGTGTGTGAGTGTGTATGTGATTGTGCCCTGCGATGGACTGGCACCCTGTCCAGGGTGTACCCCACCTTGTACCCGATGATTCCTGGGATAGGCTCCAGGTTCCCCACAACCCTGAAGAGGGAGTAAGCGGTAGAGGATGGATGGATGGATGGATGGATGGATGGATGGATGAAAACCCATATATGTTTGGTTCACATCTTAAGGAAGATCCGATAAAGTGTGAAGGAAATCAATTTTACAAATAAGAATTAAGAAGTATTTTAGGCCATTTTTATTTTCTATTTTAGTCTCTCTCTCTCTCTCTCTCTCTCTCTGTGTGTGTGTGTGTGTGTGTGTGTGTGTGTGTGTGTGTGTTTGGCTGTCGGTGTTTTAATTATATCATGTTATTCCAGTTTATATTTGTGCACGAACTAGCTAATGGAAAAAAGTGAAATTCACTTAAAATTTAGCCAAAAAAACAAACAAAAACAAATTATAGTTTGAATGGGAACGTACTTGGAGTATATAAGTATATAGCACTTGCAGACTGTACTGAAAGAGGCATTCTTGCTCTGAGGTGCCTTTTCACTGAGGGAAAAAAAGAGAGTTTAGCATAATGCCTGACAAACAGGAATAATAGCTAGCACTTTATCTGTGCAATCAGGAGAGAATAGATGGTGTTGTCAAATTCCAGCCAGAGAAGTATACAAGGACTTTTACCCAGTGGAAAACAGCCAGTACTTATTAACTCTGGTTCATGTAGTCATAGCACTGATACATGAGGCTGAAGCACTTGGTCCTAATCAGTGAGAAATAAATACAGTGATATAATGTCAAACTGTGGAGAGCTGGGAATCTATTCAGCCTGGAATTACTCAATACTGATTATGAAGCACACTGGCTGGAGATTACACTGTGTGCTCCAGTACATTAACCTATACAGACCTATTGTAAGAATTATGATACTTATATCCATTATGAAACAGCACTCATACTCGAGTACTCGAATCAGTATTCATTTAAAAAAATCTTCCATGCAATGTTACATACTGTCTCTTAGTCATTTCCCATCTAGGATGCTGGAAAATTTAGCACCCAGGTCACGGCGCATCACGACAGCCGTTTGGAGTGGTAGTTCTGGAGACGAGGAGCCGAGTGACATTGATGTACGATCTCTGTTAAAGCAGTGTCTTCGTCTGTTGATTACCATGGACTGGGTCTCCTCAGCTGTTTTTGCACTTGGGAAACACTGATAGTTTTTTTTAATTAGCCTTAGGAGCATTTTCATGCTCCTGGCAATACAGAAGAAGAAGTTTATTTAGTAAATGCCTTGCTTTCTATTGCATGGCTCTTTAGAGGACTTCACTGACGGCTCCAATGGCTGTTACAACATAAATGGATTTTTATATCAAAGGTTAGATTGTCTCATTCTGGTCAATGGGCTCAGACGTTCACTTCGTTCTAAAGGTTATCACCCTTTGCAGAAGACATTTGAGAACGTCCTGCATCATAAACTCAACATTGCTATAAAGATGTCTTCGCATGACACGGAGATCCACAGATCAGTAGTCCAAGCTGGCCGTTTCCAGGTTTTTATCGGAGCTCACAGCAAGCCCAGCGAGGACGTGTCGGGATGTGCTTCTGCACTCAGTGCATTTACAGCGTGGTATTAAAAGAGAGATGTTCAACCACTGGACATCACCCAGAGCAAAACCATCAAATCTCTCAGGAAAGAAATGGATCAAGTGAAATATAATGTGGTCGCAGCCTCCCTCCAGGCAGTTGCACTTAAAGACTCGCATTACAAAGTGGATTGCAGCATGGTGCTGAATTGTGTCTGGGTTAGGGAGATGATGAGGTGCTGTGCCAGGCCAGGCCCTGAGCACCGAATGTGACATAGAGAGAGAGAGGGGACCAGAGTAATTCTGCCTGCTGGAACGAGTTTTCTCTGCCTGAAGAGTCTGGGCATGTGTCCATCGTCTATCTCACAAAACAGCATTTACACACTCAATTTTTACCCAGAAGTCCAATATTTCGGAGAAGTGTTTCTTTTTCACTGACTAAATGAACAAGTATAAGGAGAACGGAAGATAGAGAAGGATGGGGAGTTAGAGTGTGCATTTGGCAGTGGTGATAAGACGTCAGAAGTGGGTCAAGGACTTTTGCGGCTCGACAATTCTCTGTAATTACAGAGCTCCCAGCTCCATAAGCGGGAAGATCAAATCCGACATGCGATTTGGGAATCCATTGTGTTGCTCCCCCTTCTCTCGGATTCGCTCGTTAGCCGGGCTTTTTTTGCTGGATTTATTTGCATAGCCGTTTGTAGCCGGTTTGTGTAATTTAGACTGTGCGGTGTTCTAAATATAATAAACAAGTCTTCAGTTTTGCAGGGACAATATACATTCATGGAACCATCCCTTTCAAAAAATAAGGGAGGAATTTGAAGAATAGTGTTTTATTTTTTATTTGTTATTTTTAAATGGCCATCAGCAAACAGTTCAATTTTATAAGCCACCTAATTTCCACTATTTGAAGCTGAATAGCAATGGCACTAAAGCTCAATGACGGAACACTGTTCCACAGGTAGGACAGCATTAGCTACTGTAATGCTTCCCTCTGGCTACAAAGCAAGGTTGTTGCCTTGACAACACTATTGGCAGGTGGAATTGACAAAGAGGCGTTCAAGCATTAAATGTTACACGTGCAACACTTCAGAAGTTATTGAATATAATACCTGCACGTGATGTGCTGCCCGGGGCTTTAATTACCACCGTGGTTCCTTCAGAAAGCATTTGCAGACAGCTTCGTTATTTTTTTTTCCCCAGCTATAGTCCATTGTTTCGACCTTTGTGGTAGGGGATTTGAACGACAATCACATTTGTGAGTGGGGATATTCAAGCCGGTGATTTATTATATACATGTGTATTCACTCACTGGCCACTTTCATAGGAACACCTGCACTCCTGCTCACTCATGCAAAATTCCAATCAGTCAGTCATGTGGAAGTGCAACACATACAATCATGTAGATACAGGACATGAGTTTCATTTAATGTTCAAACATTAGAATGGTGGAAAGTGATCTCAATCATTCTGACCGTAGCAGAGTTCTTGGCACCAGACTGGCTGCGTTGAGTATTTTATAAACTGCTGATCCTAATGTGATTTTCCATACACGACAGGCTACACATTCTAAACCAGAAACATTCAGTGAGTGTAAATGATGTGGGCAGAAATGGCTTGTTGATGACACAGGCCAGAGGAAAACGGCCAGAGTGGTTTGAGCTGATAGGAAGCCTACAGTATCGGAAATAACCACTCTTTATAACTGTGTTGAGCAGAATAAATTGCACTGCTGCCACATGACTGGCTGATTGGATAATTGCATGATTGAGCATGTGTAAAGGTACTCTTAATAAAGTGGACAGTGACTGTAGATTCATAATTCAAGCAGAATATTTCCATATTCCAAAAAAAGTATTTGTCATTTGCAGCTGAGGTCTTGGCATATACAGTTGAAAGAAAAAAAAAATTGTGAATCCTTTTGAATTCTGCATTAATGACTTTTGATGTTGGTGTGTACTACCGTTACACTCCAAATATAGCAACGTTTGAACCCAGAATCATTAAGGAAAATCCAGGTGGTCTTTTGCACACTTAACATACACAGAAGTGTTTTATTTTTCTTTTTCTTTTGGTGGTATTGGTTTACTCTGTGGTGGTGTTCCATTACAAGCTAAATGTAATTTCATCTTGAAGTATGGTGGAGTTTCAAAAAGTGTGGGGCTAATTTTGACGCTGCTTGGACCGCTCTCAAACACAGGGGAACAATGAATTCAAAATTGTAACAAGAAATTTTACAGGACAATATCAGGGTAGTGGACTGTCACTTCAAGCTTAATGAATTATATGGAGGAATTGTCTTAATTTACTCCTTACCATTGTGTAGCAGCTATAGGGACTGTTTGGAGGAAATTTCTACTGCAAATCTGGGTTCCAACAATAATTTAGGTTTTTTCTTAATGTTTCCCTTCAGCTACAGTAGGACTCTCAAACACTATTAATCAACGTGTTTGATAAACATATAAAATTGTGTTTTTATTTGAAATCCAGGTAGATTCACTGTTTTTCTTGCAGCTGAAAATACAGAGAGACGCAATGTGCGTTATGTTTTGAGGAAACAATAAGGTTTGAAAGTGCAGTAACTGGAAAGGTATAAAAAGACAAAAGCATATTTATCAGTCCCTCCAGGATTGAGTTTTTTTTTCTGAATGCAGAAAGTAACACAAAATCAAGAAAACCCAGCAATATTTGGAGGAGCTTGCAATTGATCAAATTTACAGCAGATTTTCCACAGATTTGGCCCAAGATGCTTCATGTGATGTCATCACAACGCGTATTCAGCCAAAGCCCTCTTTTATTCCCGTGCTTCAAACATGAGTACAGCTAAAAGGTATCATTTAGTAACAAACATCACTGCGAAAGACCTTGCAAAACTATTTCGTGCGATTGCGATTTCGCAGTAGTTTCCGCAAAAAGAAGCACAAAAATCTAAATCCTGTATCGACTCTTTTATTAAATAAAATGATGAATTTTGTTTCCCTTCTCACAGGTGATCAGACCATCATGAATGGGAGCAGGAATCATTTCTGTAGTGTCTATTAGAAGTTTCAAATACACAAAAATGTGTTCATTTCTTATGAAGGTATCAGAGATATGAAATGAGCAAAGGATCTAAAAGGTTAACTTTTGGATGTTTGTACCTTCCATAAATATGCTTTAACAATCAGCAAACACCTAAAGTGTTCTACAGTATATATTGGAAAGGGCTCTGAAGCAGAAGTATAACCAAGGTTTAAAAAAACAAAAACAACCTTCATTATGAGGATGACAGAATGCAGCTGTCAACATTTGTGTGAAACATACTCCAGCAAGTGCCATCATTTCCATGACCTGTCCTGGTTGGACAGAAAACCCACTCATAGCCAGTGCTGGCTATCCTCCACGCTGGATTGATAATGCCTGTCTGACTCTGCATGAAATTCAAAAGGTGCCCGGCCGCCTCCTGGTGCAGATGGATTCAGAGAAAATGAAATCGATTGGGTTGTGCAGAGACAAGTCGCTCCAATGGCCTCTATCGCATTTTTGTCAATAGGCCTCTACCTTTATTGATCCTGAGCGGGAAAACTTCTGCTGGCACGCTCACCAGTCTAGCTGATTAAACTGCTGCTGAAAACAAATGAGAGATTTGATTAGAAGAGAAAAAAAATGCTGAGGTTTTAAAGCAACCAGTCACTGAGATAAGAGATCTCTTATTTATGATTCATGGGCAAGAGTGGTTCAGAGAAGTTCTTCTGATGCCAAAGATGTAAATTCGGGGACAGACTCACTTTTGCGACAGAAACAGCACTGCAGAAGCTCAGGTTACTTCCAAGAGCAGTTATTTTCTCTGATGTCTCTTAGTTATTTTAATATTTCTCCACTAATATTAGTCAGTTCATTATTCAAGTTATTACAGAATTGTGTTCATAATGTCCAGGATGGAGACTCTCCAGGACCAGGATTGAGAAATTTAAATTACATCCAGAACATGTTCAAAATTCTAAACGATGAGGGTTTATCTTTTTTTTCTTCTTCTCAGTGCTGGCAACTCTACATTAGGGAAAGTTTTTCATGTTCAGACTTAAAGTTACGCAGGTGCTTAACTTGATTGTCTAGTGGACCATTCAGATTCGCTGCATTTGAACAGATCATGCTTCCAAAGTTGGCAGCGTCAAATTGTACAGATAATGTTGCTGGTAGCTGAATTGAATATCTACCAATGCTGCAGAGGATATGCTTGTCCTTCAATAGACGCAGAGTTGTATACACATAAGCTAACTCGTCAAAAGTTATCATTTTCTTCAACAACAACAAAAAGAATCATGGTTAAAATCTTTGCTTAAATCTGAGTAAGAATGAAAGCTGGCGATCGCATGTGAAAATGAAAACAGCATGTTTGTATGCGTCCCGTGTGTGTGTAGAACGAGTACGTTGTTATTAGGTGAAGAAGGCGACTTGTCTTCCCTGTGGGTGAGTACTTTAAATAGTGTAGGAAGTGGCAGACTTAATTTCCCATGCACAATTACACACACCACCTCTCACTGGAGCCATCAGGCAAAAACAGAAGAGGTAGAAAAGAGGCTTAATAAAACTTTTTTTGGTTGTTTTTAAATCCCCCATCGTTTTTCTTTGTTAGTTTACGCTGCATGGTGGTCAGAGTAGAGTTATGTTGGTTTAATGAAGCTCAGGAGGTGAGTTGAAATTTGCTACCATCTACTTCTCACAAAGAATAAAACACATTTGCAGTTTCTGAAAAGTATTTAATAGATTTTGGTTCTGGTTGTGCGCAGCAGTGGCTCATTTGAAGCAGTTTTAGAGGTGCCTTTGTTCGTTCAATGAGGATTTGCCATTTTGTTCAGAAAACTTTGTAGCTGCATCCATGCCACAACCACAAAATTTAAACTAGTCAAAAAAAAAATAATTCAAGCATGAGAACCAAAGCCACCATGGTGCAGAAGTATTTCTGATGTATGTGTGTACAGACAGTATCCACTCCAGAATCCCCCTTTCCCTCTCCTAATCTTTGCAATATACTGTACAATAGAAATGTTTATTTACATCATAGACACTTACACTTTGCCTTTGTTTGCAGAAATTTATTTTGATTTATTTTGTGACTGTTTGCTATAAAACAAGGTCTTAGTGACAGCAGAGTATTTTTTTAAATAGTGTAATTTGGAGTAAAACCTGCAAGCCTGTCATTAACTCTCTTATCTTCCGCTTCCTATCACAAAGGCTGCGTGATTCCTGCCCAAATGAGGTTGCTGTGGTTTCCATTTTGTATGGAATTAAATGGGGGCATGCTGCCCCATGATTGCGCAACATTTAGGAAGGCCAGCAAATGAATGGAACACCTGCCATTATCTTATCTTATATCTGTCAAATAGCAGTAAAAACTTTATTTGTCAATCAATAGTATTAATATTTCCACAGAATTTAAAATGAGTTTATGACTTTATGAAGATTAACATTTGTTGAAAGGTTGATATACAGTGTCCTCCACTAATATTGGTAACTATGACCAAAGACGGTTGTGAAAAATTGTCTTTATTGTCTCTATCAAACAATTGCAAACACAATACAGGTTTATAAAAAAAAAAAACTTACAAACTTCAATTATTGGCACCCCTATGAATTCATATGAGAAAAATGTATTGGAAGTTTATTCCCATCAATGTTTACATTTTTTTTCCTACACCTGTGGTGACTAGGAACAGGAAATTGTTCAACCATGACTTCCTGTTTCACAGGGTATAAATATAAGGTAACACATAGGCCAAAATTCCCTTAGTCATTCATAACAATGGGAAAGATCAAGGAATATAGCTGTGATGTGCGGCAAAAGGTTGTTGAGCTTCACAAAATTGGAAGTGGCTATAAGATTATAGCAAAAGCATTGAAAATGAGCGTTTCCACCATCAGGGTAAAAAATATGAAGTTCCAGTAAACTGGAAATGTTATGAATCTACCTGGAATTAGATGTGTGTCTATATAGTCTCAACGCACTGTGAAGAGGACAGTTCGAGTGGCCAAAAAATTTCAGAGTATCACAGCTGGAGAATTGCAGAAGTTAGTTGCATCTTGGGATCAGAAAGTTTCCAAAACAACAATTTGAAGTCACCTACATCACCACAAAATGTTTGGAAGGGTTTCAAGAAAAAAGCCTCCACTCTCATCCAAAAACAAACTCAAGCATCTTCAGTTTGCAGACACTACTGGAACTTCAAATGGGATCGGGTTCTACGATCAGATGAAACCAAAATAGAGCTTTTTGGCAATAAACACCAGAGATGGTTTTGGCGCCCACAGAGAGGTAGCCATATGGAAAAGTACATCATGTGCATGGTTAAATATGGTGGCGGCTCTTTAATGTTTTGGGGCTGTTTACTGCCAGAGGACCTGGACATTTTGTTAGGATACATGGCATCATGGACTCTATCAAATATCAACAGATATTAAATGAAAATCTGACTGCCTCTGCCAGAAAGCTTAAAATGGGCGGTGATTGGATCTTCCAGCAGGACAATGATCCAAAACATACATCAAAATTAACATTAAAATGTTTTACTGACCCCAAACTCAAGGTCCTGCCATGGCCATCCCAGTCCCCTGACTTGAACCCCATAGAAAACCTGTGGGGTGAACTGAAGAGGAGAGTCACCAGAATGGTCCTCAAAATTTAAAGGATTTGCAGAGATTCTGATTCAGAGCTGTTATCTTGGCAAAGGGAGGTAGCACAAAATATTGATTAAAGGGTGCCAATACTTACAATATATTTAACAAAGATTTTTTTTTGGGGGGGGATAATCCTGTGCTTTGTTTGCAATTGTTTCACATCCATAAGAGCAGAGTATTTTTTTAAATGAATTTTCTGAACAAAAGACAATTTTTCCCAGCCTTCTCTACTCATATTTACCAAGGTTAGCCATATCATATCATATACACCAATTAGCCATATCATTAAAACCACCTGCCTAATATTGTCCCCCTTGTGCAACAAAACAACTCTGACCCGTTGAGATATAGACTCCCAACACCTCTGAAACTGTGCTGTGGGATCTGGCACCAAGACGTTAGCAGCAGATCCTTTAAGTCCTGTAAGTTGCAAGTTTGGGCCTCCATGGATCAAACTTTTTTGTCTAGCACATCCCACATATCTGAAATCTGGGGCATTTGGAGAACTCTTTGTGATGTTCCTCAAACATCCACCTGAATGCCAGGACCCAAGGGTTTCTCAGCAGAACATTGCCCAGAGCATCACACTGCCTCCACCAGTTTGCCTTCTTCCCATCCTGGTGCCATCTCTTCCCCAGGTACGTGACATACACGCATTATGTACACGTGATGTAAAAGACAACATGATCCATCAGACCAGGCCACCTTCTTCTATTGCTCCATGGAACAGTTCTGATATTCCTGTTCACAATGTCGGCACTTTTGGCAGTAAACAGAGGTCATCATGGCCTATCTGACCGGTCTGTGGCTATGCAGCCCCATACGCGACAAGCCGCAATGCACTGTGTGTTCTCACACTTTTCTATTATAGCCAGCATTAACTTTTTCAGCAGTTTGTGCTACAGTAGCTCTTCTGTAGGATTGGACCAAACTGGCTAGACTTCACTCCCCACATGCATCAATGAGCATCATGCCCCTATTGCTGGTTCACCGGTTGCCCTTCCTTGGACCACTTTTGGTAGGTACTAACTACTGCATACTGGGAACTCCCTACAAGACCTGCTGTTTTGGAGATGCTCTGACCCAGTTGTTTAGCCATCATAATTTGGAGGTTCTGGAGAGATTCTGTATGAAGTAATGGTATCAAAGTCTCTCAGGTCCTTGTGCTTGCCCACTTTTCTGTTTCTAACACATCAACTTTGAGAACTGACCGTTCACTTGCTGCCTAATACAATATATTCCACCCCGTGGCAGGTGCCATTGTAATGTGATAATCAATGTTATTTACTTCACCTGTCAGTGGTTTTAATGTTATGGCTGATCAGTGTATACATCTTGTGAGTACTTGTCTGCTGGGAAAATGCTACTTTAAAGAATTTCCCTAGAGTGTTGCAATGTTGTCCTCAAGTGAGTAAACCCTGGGTTTGATGAAAGAGCTAGTTTTGTGGTAAGGTGCGGCATGCTGTATAGGAATGATGTATGGTCCTGCGGCTGGATGATGTGTTTGTTTGTTCAGCGCACACGTGAGAAGAATCTCGCTGCGCTGAGACGCTATTAGGACCCAAGCTCACAGTCTTATCTCATCTGATAAGACACACACTGAGCAAGAGATTGCTTCCTCTCAAATGCAGTGCAGACAGAGGATAGTGGAGTGGAGTGTCCTAGAAGATAGGACAGGTGAAGGAGAAAGGCAGCTCTAAGATGGGGTGAATCTCTTTATGATGAACTGTATGGTGAAATGCTTGATACAATCCCTTAGGCTGTTGACTGTCCATCCCGGGTGTCGATTTTTACACCTTATAGTGCGGACTGGCATAAAGGAAAGTGTGTGTTCATGTACTTGATGACAGTGCGGGATGTGTATGAAAGATAAGTGCAAGTATTTTGGAAATAAGTGAATTATTAATCTTGTGGTGAACTCATTTAGAGATAAAATGATTCAATGTCTAAATACGCTTCAGTATTATCTTTTTGGAGCACAATAGGTTCTTTTTAACTTGAACTCATAAATCAATGTACCCAATTTCATATCTGTACGTGGGCGAAGCTTATCGCAGACCTCCATTGGTGCGTTTTGCACGGCTGGAGAATCAAACTACCTGAAGAGTGGAGTTGATTCAGACCTCTACCAATCTAAAACTCTGCTTCTCGTATTTGTCTCTGTTGATGCCACATGTGAACAGTGTGCAGAATACAGATGAAGGATGAAGTCATATTTTTAGCCAACCTATCAGTTTATTATTTACCATATACAGACTTGAAAAATGGACAGACTGACCCATTGTTTGTAGTAAATGTAGACCACATAATGTATTGTCTCGGCTCATAAATCCAGAATCTGGTTCCCATTCCTTGATCCTGGAGCAGATGTGACGACGTTTGAAGCTTTTCTATGGACTTATTTCCGTAGGTTTTCAGTTTGCATTATATTACCACCTACTGTCTCTTCCATGCTTGTGCAGCCTGCTTGACGTAGCTGATCCGGCACAGCTAGTCATAATAATTGTACGAACTCTATGATGCTACTTGTACTCAGCTTGATATCAGTTTGAGTTTGGTCCTGTTCAGCTGGTTGGGACTAATAGAAGATGACAGACGAGCTCTGTAGTGGGCCATCTCGCACAGATGTCAGTGACGATTTCACTTAATTTCAGACCAGACAGAAGAGAATCTGACAGATTAAATGACTAAAATGAATTACCAGAGGATGCAGCTGGGTTTGGGTGACTTTAGCCAGCCCACATTGTTGTCGCCCTGTGATTTTAATATCCGCTCACAAATTCTAGGCAATTCACGATACTGTACATCACTGAGGTTTATGTTCAAAATGTCTGCACGATTCTCTGTTCTCGGAAGATTTTAATTTATTTACAAACCATTCAGGACACAGTTATGACCTACATATCACAAAATAGTTATATAACTGTTGCTAATTCTAACGAGGGAATTTTTTTGGGTGTGACTGTATTAAGCCACACACAGTGTCAATCCAATGTCTGTATTTAAACAAAATCCAATGGTAGTCAGCCTCAAGAAGAGTGATGGGCCAGCATCATAAAAAAACCCAACAACACCAACATGTAAGTTTATAATATAGACAAAAAAACCCAAACTTGATACTGCACTAACATAGTGCATAAATGGACTTTTGTCTGTTTTGACACAAATGATTTCACTTAATCTGTTTTCAATTTTTCGTTTTTCCTGTGACAATTCCCTAGCTGTTTTTAGCCCACTGTACATTTGTTCTGTAAAAATCAAACCACAAAAGCATACACACTACATGTAGAGGCACAGGGCTCGGTTTGAAACAGCACGGCTCTTGCAGCTGGAATGACCTTGGTTTGTCTCAGAAGGTCTCTGAGTTGCATAAGCTGGAGTTGTAGTCTCAACAGAAGAAAAGTCACATGTCTGCATCTCCATCATAGGCCAGTGCTAAAGCCCTTTGGGTCCTGCTGGAGTTCGGATCATCATTTGGGTTTTTGCTGGTAGAATACACACACATGCACACGTTGATCAAACAGGAAAGAGTATTTCATGCACTTCCAATTTATACCACTAGATGGTGGCACCTTACTAGGAAATGCCGTAAAATGATCCGTGACTATAACAGGGTCTGATTCAAGTTTAGGGGTTAATTGCCACATTAAGCTTTAAAGTCTGTATAATATACCTGCCAAAATGTATGGCAACATTTTTATTTAGCCCACTACTGCATGAATTTTTACATTTAAATAAAAAGAATTTTTTTAATGGATTTATGTTACTTGAATAAAAGCAGCTGGGGTGGGGTGGGGTAGGGGTAAATTATTGGTAAATTGTAGCAAACAACAGTGTGCAATAGTGGAAAGTATCATATAGTCAAAAACAACACAACATATATGAGATTACAAGTACAATCACTGCATTTTCCAGACTATAAGTTGCAGAGTTTTCTTTTTCTTCTTCTTCTTCTTTTTTTTGCCACATAGTAAGCATGTAAAAGTGATATCTTCTAGAAAGGAGTCACAGTTGTAAAAAGTATGTGCATGGATTTACTCACTCAAACTACATAGAAAAATGAGAACCAAACATGGTTTGGGTGAAGTATCTTTTTAATTCTTTCCCTTGAATTTCTTCTTGTGAAACATAAAATTTAGAACAAAAGGTGCAGTTGCAAAATGTCAACTGCAACGGTTTTTCTAACTATGAATGTGAAAAAATGTAAATGTGCTATAAGTAAGGCCTAGTGTCTTTACTATGTAGGCCTGTTTCAATTCATGAAACCACAGTTCCATTATTGTAATTGTTGCCATATGGCAACAAAATGCGATGATGGAACTGTGGTTTCGTGAATTGAAACATGAATTGAAACCCCTAAACAGTTTTACTATTTAACAATATACTCAAAATATATAAGCTTGTATAAATGACCAAAAAATAAATGTTAAATGTCTCAGATAGTGTTGAATTTTTTTTCCCTATAAGTAATTTTGCTTAAATATTGAACAATTAACCAAATTTTGAGAGCCATGCCATGTGATCTGACATTGCATTTTTTGTTATGTCAAAGTTAAAACCACCCTTTTTCCCCAGTTACATAGGAAAATATTGGTTTCCCCCCAACAGCCCATAGCGTGCCACCGAACACTTCCTGGTTGTCAGTGACATTAACTTTGTTTACAGTTACACATGTTTTGTTTTGGTTTTTGTCCTGTCTCCACCCATGGTATGCTATTGGTTCTTTCCTAACGTCTCAGCTGTTTTGTGTTATCCTTCTTTGATTAATTATTTAATCCCCTTGTGTGTCTTTGTTTTGGGCGAATTATTGAGTGTTTCTGTGTTTTCCGTCAGACCTGTACTAAGCCATTCATCCTCGCTTCTCGTTCCATGGTTTTTGATTCTGTTTTCCTCCGCATGTTTCTGATTCTTGTTTTTGTCTAGTATACCCTGTTCGCCAATCTCCAGACCTTTTGCTTGCTTTTGACCACGAGTTTGCCATACGATTTGGATTTGTCTACATACCTCTCTTTTAATAGAGCTCTCAACTGCACTTGCATCTGTCTGCACTCGTGTTACATAACAGTTGCCATTTTTTGTTGACAGATGTTATGACAAAACACTCATTTCTGGCAAAGGATTTTGTAGCTAACTACAAAATGCACAATTTTAATTGGAAATTGGTTAACTGGAAACTTAAGTTAAACACTCTAAAGGTTGTGAAAATTTCATCATTGACAATCATTACACGGTTGCAAAAAATTTTACATTCCGGCTTAGATTTTCATGAAAACCATTGGCAATTCACTAAAAAAAGTTATACTTTTTAAACTTGATTATTTACAACAAATGATTTATGATTATTATGAGTATGATTAGGGCAGTGGTAGCTTAGTGGTTAAGATGTTGATCTATTGATCAGAAGGTCAGGAGTTCAAGCTCCAGCACTGCCAAGCTGCCACTTTTGGGCCCTTGAGCAAGGCCCTTAACCCTCAACTGCTCACTTGTATAAATGCATAAGTATAAGTCACTCTGTATAAGGGCGTCTGCCAAATGCCGTAAGTGTAAAAAATTATTATGATTTTATGAAACCCTTTAACAATGCTATGCCTTCAAAAGTCATTTATTTATCATTCATCTTCAGTAACTGCATTATCTTGACCACACACACTCATTCACATCTAAGGTGAATTAAGAGTTGCCAATCCTCCTACTGGAATGTTTTAGGGTCAAAGTAGCACTTTTGTGTCTTTTTCAGTTGTCTTGTTTTTGTGGAGCAGTCACGTTTATTATTTAAAATAAAACAACAACAAAACATTACAGTCTGAAATCATTGGTAGCCCTACATACTGTTAATACAGCACTTACCACAGTAGAAAGGACATTGCGATGATGAGGAGGATCATGATGAATCCACCTGCCATTAGCCCGTACACCCACAGCCTGACTCGCCCATCTGGTAATTAACAAAGAGAAGATCACCCTTTACCTCATCTGATACTGAGCAAATCTATGCCTTGAATAGAGCAAACTGGTTTTCTAAGACAAGAACTCAGTGGTTTGCAGTCCCAATACTGTTTTTCCCTGCAATAGCATAAATTATTTAAATGGATATTACGCAGAACTTCCAGAACTCAGAATATTGTGTATAGAGCAGGGAAATCATAGAAATATGCAGTGCTGGACAATGAATGAGAACCATTGCTGTAGTATATGGAGATAAATGCAACTTTGTCCACCTGGGCCGAGAGGCTGCAGAGTCCAGGCTCTGCTCTCGTTCTGCTTGTGCATGCGCCTCAGACGTCCCCCGCTTCTCTTCACGTTCGCTTTCTTATAGTCTGACCCTGGGGTTCTCATACAGTAATCCAAGAAACCATTAGAAGTCATGACCTCTGTGAAGCCCTTCTCACAGCCACACATCCCACTCTGATAGAAAAAAAAGCAGAAATAATTTTGTGTTGCAGCTGTAATTTTGTTTTTAGATTTTTCTGTCAAGTGTCAAGTATTGTAAGGATAATGCTCAGATGTATCCAGTATTAATGTGACAATGAGAACTGAAAAAAGGTGTAAGTTATCACACCTGATGCTTTACAGATGTAAGATGATTAAAGTTTAGTGTGCTTAGCAATGAATACAAGTCATCTCTAACTACTGCGAGAACTCTGCTTTCACAATCAGACTAAGTCCTAATATCTTCATAGTTTATTATTATTATTTTTTAAAACTTTGCTTTTATAGCAATATACTGATGTGTAATGCTAAAACATTATACATGCCTGCGTGTTCAGTGAAAAATGAATCAATATATGTATTTATCTTTATATATCAGCAGGACTATGCAAACAATGATGTGGGCCATTGATTCCAAAATGTGTTGGATTATAATTGGTTAAGTGATATATCTGTCACAGTGTCACAGTATTGGTTACCTGTGTACAGAATGAGAAGGGCTTGGTACATGGTGGATTGCACTGATGCACAGTGGAGGGTTTAGTCTGAAGAAAACACCCCCCTAACAAGAAAATTATACGTTATCATAATCATTCACTCATTCATCTTCAGCAATCAGAGCCGCAGTATGTGTTTGTCTGTTTTTTATAGTAATATGTAAAAGATTAAAACTAGAGATGCACCGATGTACGATAAAGGCAATTTTTCACCCTTTAAAAACATCCGATGATCAGTGTCAATTATATCCTGTCAATCAAAAGAGTGTGTGAAAACTGCAGTTTGTAATCGCTGTAATCTCTGCAGTGATTAAATTTTACACCCGACAATGCAGCAGTGAAGCGGGAGTTTCAGTGTCGAGTCTAAATTTATTTTTGCCAAGCAGCTCGAACTGAATTATAGCTCCAGTACATAGCTGAAAGATTTAAATGAAGAAGAGTTGACAAAAAAGTATATATTGTACAGAAAAATATTTGTAGAGTAGTATATTTCATATCCATTCTATCCAGTATATTTCATATCTTAATGTTAATATTAAAAAACGTTGATATTATATATGACCAGTTTGATGTTAATGATGAAGTAGAAATGCATTTGTTTGTGGTGAGTGAATGTCATGGTCTCCCTTTTTGGCAGCGTACTCGGAGAGCTGAAGGGCATGCGCGTGCACAAGCTAGGTGCGCGAGTGCCCAGCGCTTCAAATGTGGACAACCGTGACATTGTTTACTATGGACACATGTGTTTGTTTTGATTCTGTTCTGTCTCCTCCCTGTCCTGTTATTGGTTGTTGTTCGGGGGGGGGGTGGCTTCATTGTTTTCAGGTGCCAGTGCTTAGCGCTGATTATGTTCGGGATATATACCGCTCACGTCCCTGTACACCTCGCGGAGTATTATAGGTAATATAGTTAGATAGATTTAGTTAGTTTAACATTAGATTAGTTCACCTAGACCACACTGGTGTTGTCCGCTCCAAGAGCAGCTGGCGTAAACACAGACGGCTACACAAGAAAGCACCTGCAAAACTCCAGCCCGAGGTCAACATGGCGACCTCAAAGCTTCAACTTGAGACCCACGAGGAGGTCTCACCAGCAGAGCTCCTGCTAGAGGTCAACGTGGTGACCTCACAACCAGAGCTCGAACCTGAGACCCATGAGGTGGTCTCACCCGCTGAGCTCCAGCCAGAGGTCAATGTGGTGACCTCAGAGCTCCAGCTTGAGACCCACGAGGCAGTCTTGCATGCTGAGCTCCAGTCAGAGGTCAACGTGGCAACCTCAGAGCTCAAGCTTGAGACCCTCGAGGAGGTCTCGCATGCTGAGCTCCAGCCAGAGGTCAATGTGGAGACCTCAGAGCTCCAGCTTGAGACCCAGGAGGTGGTCTCACCCGCTGAGCTCCAGCCAGAGGTTAACATGGCAACCTCAGCCCCAGAGTTTCAGCCGGAGACCCATGAGGGGGTCTCATCACCAGAACTCCAATATAAGGTCAAGTTCCTGCTAGAGGTCAATGAGGTGACCCCCAAAGTCATGTTCATGTCCCAGGTCAAAGAGACGACCAACCCAAGCTCTGCTCATGCCAAGTTCCTGTCCCAGGTCGATGCCGAAGTCATTACCAACCACGTTCTGCTTACGCCCGAGTCTGCTGACACAGCAAACCAAGCTCAGCCTGCAGAGTCTGCTGAGGATGTTGCTCTGCTTACCTGTTTTGCTGAGGATGTTGCTTGGTTTTCCGCTGAGGACGATACCCAGCTTTCCTGTTCCGCTGAGGACGCACACAGTCTCCTGGTGCAGATGGGGACATTTTGCCCAGGGGGCCAGGACTGCCAGGACCACCAGTGTTTTGTGGCGCTCTGGGAGGAGCGTGCTTTGAATGTGGACAACCGTGACATTGTTTACTATGGACACGTGAGTTTGTTTTGTTTCTGTTCTGTCTCCTACCTGTACTGTTATTGGTTGTTGTTTTGGGGGGGTGTCTTTATTGTATTTAGCTGCCAGCGCTTAGCGCTGATTATGTTCGGGATATATACCGCTCGTGTCCTGTACACCTCGCGGAGTATTATAGGTAATATAGTTAGATAGATTTAGTTAGTTTAACGTTAGATTAGCTTACCTAGACCACACTGGTGTTTTCTGCGCTCCCAATTTATAGTTTTCTGTGACCACAACTTTGATTCCTGCTTTGCCCCGTTTATGCCTGTTTGCCTGACCCACTGCCTGTTTTTGACGATGCATCTGTTTCACGTTTTTTGGATTTATCTGCCTCCCTCCTTTAATAAAAGCTCTTAACTGCAATTGTTTCCATATCCTACTCCCTTACGTCTCACGAAGTGACAGTAAATGTGAGACTAACAAGAGGTTTTTTTAGAATTCAGTCAATGTTAATATGAATTAATAACATTCAAAAGGTTAATAATCTTACTTTAATCTTCAGAATTTGTTAATGTTAATTACAGTAATGTGTTGAAATGGACAGAATAAAGTTTTAAATAAAGGCTGATTGGCATGTCTAAATTGTCCGTAGTGTCTGAATGGGTGTGTGAGTGTGTATGTGATTGTGCCCTGCGATGGACTGGCACCCTGTCCAGGGTGTACCCCGCCTTGTGCCTGATGCTCCATGGGATAGGCTCCAGGTTCCCCGCGACCCTGAAGAAGGAATAAGCGGTAGAAGATGGATGGATGGATGGATGTATCGGCTGAGAAATTTAGTATCGGTGCATCTCTAGTTTAAACATTTACAAGCCTTCCCCCACTGAACCCACCACACCCTCTGCAGGAACTACATACAGCGCATTACATAACTAATCAGCTCTTTAGTCATTAAGAAGCAAGAGGCCAATATGATGCTACCATGATCATGCTTCATTGTGAGGATGGCGTTCTCTGTGTTTTGAGTGCTTTGAAACTGTATGACTCATAGTTCTGGAAACACATTTTATAATGACACTCTGAACATTTTAAACACTTTAAGGCTGTCTAACAGTAGGATTACACTGGAGAACGTTTCACTATATACAATACTATAATAGTTCCTACTGCAATGCCTGCTTAAGAAGCATAAGCTCACATGTACCGTCTACAGGGAAAACTACTCTGACTGACGCAATATGATACTTAAATAATGTACAAATAGCATTACTACCAGTGACATTAACCCCGTCAGAGCGCTGACACCACACTGCTCTCTGATTATCTTTCCATTCTCCTGTGACCCACTCATAACCAAGACAGGTTCCTCCTACACATGGACACACACACATACACACAAATGTTAATAAGTATGCAATACTTATTTCATTTCATGGATATCCAGCATTGACTTGCAGCTTGCATAATGCCATCATGGAAATGCGTGAGAAAGCTCACGACATCTGACGCCATTAACCACTCACGTTGGCATGGTCGTGTTTCATAGACTTGACTTGGACAAGAGGCCTTGTTCTCCGGGACCTGGATGATCACTGCTCTGGATCGAGCCTGGTGCCCCAACATCTCAAAGCTCCGGCCGTCCAGACAAAGCAGCTGGCACACACTCCATGGTGACCAATTGGTCAGATGACAGTCTCCTGATGAGATGTGACAAGCACGGACTGTGATTAAACTTTATGTTCAGGGTAAAATCAAAGCTTCATTAAATTAAATAAGGTGATTTTACTCCCATATGACATCAATCCTATCCCCCACTATCCTCCACATCCCCAAGAACAGAGTATATGTATGTCTGTTTATTAACCTAATAAACTGTCTGTTTATTAACTGATCCTCTATCACTGATCTTTCAGGGTACAAGGAAGGCATGAATAAAGACTCTTCTCTTTTCTGACAACTAGGAATGAACTTCCTCCAGATGTTGAGTCAAATGACAACTGAAAACCTACCTCTTCCTAAAATACTTAAATTAACACTTTATTTTAAAAAAATCGTGCGTTGTCTGTGTGCTTTTCTTAAGATATTACCTCCCAAAAGAGTTTTTTTTAATTTTTTATTTTTAGATGGATAGTATTCAGTCCAGGATGTATTTATTGATAGAGACGTCAATGTACTTCTGCTCTGGATAAAGGCATCTGCAAAATGGCATAAATGTAAACGTAAATGTGAATATTATTTAGACAGAGACTATTTGGACCTGGGTGAAACTAGAAATGTGTGCTATTTTTTATCAGCCTAGTCCCTCGGTTCCATGTTTTACCATAAAAAAGACACTGTTAAAAAGACACACTACCATAAGGTAAAACACCATAAGGTAACACAGGTTATACATGTAAATACATATTGTAATTAGCCATATTTATTTAATTGCAGCTACACAATACTCATGTGTTAGAACAGTGTAGTACTTAATAAGGGCACTATAGCATAAAGCATTAATGGACTTTAATGGCTAATGTAAAATATTTTTATTTATTTATTTTTTTAATTATTTTTTATTTTTTTACAGTTTTCTATTAATTAGTAGACTACATATTGGCTGTTATCAACAACAATGACATTAGAAGTGTCTTATTTGGTGAAATGGTGAATATTTAGGTGGGACACAATATTGAGTACTTTATTATTTAAACACAATCTCAATGAAAGCATCCTGTTATCCTATTGTTAACTAGTATGCTAGCAAACTTTGCTAATAATTTCTCTTAATAATATCAGTTTACCTTGAACACTGTACAGTTTACAAACTTGTACAGTGAGGGAAAGAAGTATTTGATCTCCTGCTGATTTTGTACATTTGCCCACTGACAAGGAAATGATCAGTATATAATTTTAATGGTAGGTTTATTTGAACAGTGAGAGACAGAATAACAACAAGAAAATCCAGAAAAACGCATGTCAAAAATGTTATAAATTGATTTGCATTTTAATTAGGGGAAATAAGTATTTGACCCCCTCTTAATCAGAAAGAATTCTGGCTCCCAGGTGTCTTTTATACAGGTAACGAGCTGAGATTAGAAGCACACTCTTAAAGGGAGTGCTTTTAACAGAAGCAATCAAGATTCAATCAGATTCCAAACTCTCCACCATGGCCAAGACCAAAGAGCTCTCCAAGGATGTCAGGGACAAGATTGTAGACCTACACAAGTCTGGAATGGGCTACAAGACCATTGCCAAGCAGCTTGGTGAGAAGGTGACAACAGTTTGTGCGATTATTTGCAAATGGAAGAAACACAAAAGAACCGTCAATCTCCCTCGGCCTGGAGCTCCATGCAAGATCTCACCCTGTGGAGTTGCAATGATCATGAGAACAGTGAGGAATCAGCCCAGAACTACACGGGAGGATCTTGTCAATGATCTCAAGGCAGCTGGGAGCATAGTCACCAAGAAAACAATTGGTAACACACTATGCCGTGAAGGACTGAAATCCTGCAGCGCCCGCAAGGTCCCCCTGCTCAAGAAAGCATATATACATGCCCGTCTGAAGTTTGCCAATGAACATCTGAATGATTCAGAGGACAACTAGGTGAAAGTGTTGTGGTCATATGAGACCAAAATGGAGCTCTTTGGCATCAACTCAACTTGCCGTGTTTGGAGGAGGAGGAATGCTGCCTATGACCCCAAGAACACCATCCCCAACATCAAACATGGAGGTGGAAGCATTATGCTTTGGGGGACAGGACAACTTCACCGCATCAAAGGGACGATGGACGGGGCCATGTACCATCAAATCTTGGGTGAGAACCTCCTTCCCTCAGCCAGGGCATTGAAAATGGGTCGTGGATGGGTATTCCAGCATGACAATGACCAAAAACACACGGCCAAGGCAAGAAAGGAGTGGCTCAAGAAGAAGCACATTAAGGTCCTGGAGTGGCCTAGCCAGTCTCCAGACCTTAATCCCATAGAAAATCTGTGGAGGGAGCTGAAGGTTCGAGTTGCCAAATGTCAGCCTCGAAACCTTAATGAATTGGAGAAGATCTACAAGTGGGACAAAATCCCTCCTGAGATGTGTACAAACCTGGTGGCCAATTACAAGAAATGTCTGATCTCTGTGATTGCCAACAAGGGTTTTGCCACCAAGTACTAAGTCACGTTTTGCAGAGGGGTCAAATACATATTTCCCTCATTAAACTGCAAATCAATATATAACATTTTTGACATGTGTTATTTTGGATTTTCTTGTTGTTATTCTGTCTCTCACTGTTCAAATAAACCTACCATTAAAATTATATACTGATATTTTTTTTGTCAGTGGGCAAACGTACAAAATCAGCAGGGGATCAAATACTTTTTTCCCTCACTGTAATTTAACGTGGCTACTGGTTCACACAATATAATAGGTAAATATTTCTAGCTTGCTAGTTATTTGTTTTAAACATAATGTAGCATAAGATCACCTACTGCTCGAAAGGTAACATTAGCTAAACCAACTAGCTGGCTGTGTTTTGGTACCTTGCTACCATAGCTAATGCAACAATATGATGCCATGTAATTTTTGTTACAAGGATGGGCTCTTGTGGTGTTTCATGACGATGCAAATTGCTGTATTGTGTGGCCTTCTACAGTGGGTGGCAATAATTGCGATAAAGAGAAGCTTTTGAAATATTAGCCTTGTCATCAAGTAATAATGAATCTTTATTAATCACATGTACATTACAGTGGAATTATTTTCTTTGCATACCCCAGCATGTTAGGAAATTGGGGTTAGACATGACATAGCACCCCGGGGGCAGAGAAGGTTAAGGGTGACAACAGTGACAGCTTGGCAGAGCTGGGGCTTGAACCCTGACCTTCTGATCAGTAACCAAGAGCCTTAACCGCCAAGCTACCACTGCCCTAAGTAATAATTTTTTTTTCTCCCCTGGATAATGTGGAAGTAGTGTAAGTGAGTTTTTTTTGCCTGGGCAGGGGATGGAGCAGGGCTGATGTAACTCTGTCCCGTTCGCTTTGCTTAGTCCGTTCTCCACACAGTGCTCCTCCTTCACTGCTTTGGGATGAGGAGGCCCGGCGATGGAACCCCAGTGCACCACACACGACACATTCCTCTCTCTCACCCCGTCACCACATTCCGCACCCTAAATATGGGCATACACACACTGGCAGTTTTATTATGGTAAAAGCTTCATGATATATTTGAAATGATTATCTGGACAGTATATTGTAGGAGTACTATACACAAGGGTTTATTAAGGGTTCTTTGGATAATTAAAGGGTGTTTTACACTCGCAGAACATAAGAGTGATAATCTGTACACTTTGTGCACCCTTAGTATGTCTTTTACCAATGAAAGGTGCACATAGTACTCTTTCTTTCAAACTAGTACCATTTTTTCTTAGAGTGTACTTGAAACACTTTCTGAAAGTGAAATCCTCTGTTGTAGGATAGAGTTATTACACATTATTATGAAAATATTTAATCACTGACACCAGTTTACATCCTGAGTTATAGTAGTGTTTACTGACACATTCTACTTTGTTTCACATTTGCTATTTTCTCATTTTGGACTTTTACGCCTACAGTGGGCTCATATGAGATTAGAGCTGGAAAAATTTACAAGGTACATATACTTCAGTATTGCACCTAGGGGTATAATCTGCAATTTTTAAACTTCTTTGAAACTCACAACAATTCAAGCGAATTTCTTCAGAGTGCCGCCAAAGCCATGCAACCAAATCACATGCATACTCCAAAATAATGCTTTTTTTTTTTTTTTAAATGTGTCCCCACTTTCAAAACTATAAAAAAAATATTTATAATTATGTATGTAGTGCTTAGAATCTTTTGCCTAATTACAATTCTAAGTTTGCATTGCTCCTCTCCAATATGTTTATCCATCCATCCATCCATCCATCCATCCATCCATCTTCAACCGCTTACTCCTTTTCAGGGCCGCGGGAGAACGTGGAGCCTATCCCAGGAAGCATCGGGCACAAGGACAGGGTGACAGTCCATCGCAGGCCACAATCACATACACACTCACACACACATTCATACACTACGGACCCAATATGTAATATCTAACAACCTATTTTGCTGATGAGTTCCTAAATTGTGCAAATTTAAACTTTGTGGTAAATTCATGTACACATACAACACTACTTCTAATTCTTCAAATACTCGAAATCTTCATTTAACAGACTTTGTATAGATACTTCATAATAAAACTCCAGGACTTTCAAGGACTTTTCAAGCACAATTTTTTAAGGACTATACAAGAGTCATTCAAAACATATTCTTTATTTTTTCTTCTAAAACGAATTTTTAAAAATAACAACAAAAACAACAACAACAACAACAACAACAATAATAATACTACTACTAATAAAACATAAGCATTTTTTATACGGCACCTTTCCCAGCCTCGCCAGACTAAATTTGCATTTCCCATGCATTGCTTCACCACAATGTCAATATACATATCTTTTAATAAAAAATCGCTAAATGTCATTAGACGATGCGCTAATTAGCATTTCACTATGTCATTACGTTGTATTTGCATTCTGCCCAGTGTCAGCCCTTGACATATTTTTTGCTTCTTTCCTACTCTCTGTGCACACACACTGTATTTTAATACAGCCAAATTCCCTATAAAGCTTTTCTCATTTACATATTTTTCTGTTTCTGTTTTGAAATACTTTATGAAATAGTGACTGAAATGCTGCCCATTAAGGCTACATGTTAACCAGCAGATTCCAAGCTGATGCTTCTCAGTGCTAAAATCCTGATTTTTTAACCAATGACATCCTCTGACAAAATCACCATCCATACAAGTTTGAAACTTATATACTTGGAAACGGTAACTTTTCAAGCTATAAGCTACTCCTAGTTTGAAGTCGTTAAGCTACAGTCAAGCTACCATTAAAAAAAATGTTTTAAGCTACACTACAAGTTAGTAAGAAAAAGTGGCTAACTACATTGAAGCTAGTTAAATAGGCAACATTTTTGTACAACATGTAATTCTTCATAAAGATATCAACCACAATTTAAAAATAATAATGAATTTATAATGTGCACATTAGGCTACTTACGTTTGTCCTTGAACTCTTCGACGTCGTATTATAATCGAAGTCTTGGATTTTAATCTTTGATTTGCAAAGATTACATATAAAGGTGTAAAATGTATTATTTGATTCCTCACACATGAAAAAGGCCATGGGTCAATGGTTTTCTCATTATCAGAATCAGTCACCAGCTTCCATTCTATCTTGGATAATAAGGATGAATAATCAATACTTCTGATAGGCCAATAATAATACATGCAAGTTTATTATTAATAATAATAATAATAATAATAATAATAATAATAATAATAATAATAATAATAATAATAATGATTATTATTATTATTAGTGGTAGTACTTGCAGCAATTTCTTATTTTTTCTCTCACACTGAATGTGCTGCTCCTCCCTGCCAATGACTGAACAGAGTAGCTGCAGAGAGAGCTGTACCTAGGTAAACAGGACCTCAAGTTCGTGGGGCAGTACTGGTGAAAGTAGCTAAAGTTTGTAAAAACAAACAAACAAAAAAAGCTAAATGAGTCCGGAGCTGTCTCATTCACTGTGATTAAGTGAATAGTGGGAAGAGAGGGAAGGGCTGCAGTGGGGACTCAGATTTTGAGTGAAAGGATTGTATTCATGTTCTATCGAAAATGAACACTAAAGTTTTTAGCGATTTCATATTTATTGACTTTTTATCTTTCAAGCACTTTTTAAGCACCACTAGACAAACAAATGGCTATTTTCAAGGTTTTCCAGTACTTAAATCTAGCAAACCCAAATTCAAGTATTTCAAGCACTTCAAGCACCTTGTACGAACCCTGATTTAAGCACTTTAAAATAGACAGAGTTACTCTGCCCTCCACTAGTATTGGCACACTTGGTTAATATGAGCAAAGAAAGCTGTAAAAATTGGTCTTTATTGTTTAACCTTTTGATATTTTGTTCAAAAGATTCATAAAAATACTCTACATGGATATCAAATAATTGCAACCACAACACAATTTTAACACAGGTGTGCAACGATTGTTGGCACCCCTATGAATTCATATGAGAATAATATATTTGAAGTATATTCCCATTGATATTTAACTTTTTTAGTACACCTGGGTGACTAGGAACAGGACATTGTCCAACCATGACTTCCTGTTTCACAGGGGTATAAATATAAGGTAAAACATAGACCAAATTCCAAAGTCAGTCATAACAATAGGTAAGACCAAGGAATATAGCCATGATGTGCGGCAAAAGGTTGTTGAGCTGCACAAAATGGGAAGTGGCTATACGAAAATAGCACAAGTATTGAAAATGCCCATTTCCACCCTGAGGGATAATTAAGAAATTCCAGTCAACTGGAAATTTTATGAATAAACCTATAAGAGGACATATGTCTATATTGTCTCAAACGCACTGTGAAGAGGATGGTTCGAGTTGCCAAAAAAATCTCAGAGAATCACAGCTGGAGAATTGCAGAAGCTAGTTGCATCGTGGGGTCAGAAAGTCTCCAAAACTACAATCCAACGTCACCTACATCACCACAAGTTGTTTGGAAGGGCTTCAAGAAAAAAAATGCCTCTACTCTCATCCAAAAAACAAACTCAAGCGTCTTCAGTTTGCCAGACACTACTGGAACTTCAAATGGGATCGGGTTCTATGATCAGATGAAACCAAAATAGAGCTTTTTGGCAATAAAAACCGGAGGTGGTTTTGGTGCACACAGAGAGGTAGCCATATGGAAAAGTACCTCATGCCCTGGTTAAATATGGTGGTGGCTCTTTAATGTTTTGGGGCTATTTTTCTGGGATTTTCTAGGATACATTGCATCATTGATATCAACAGATATTAAATGAAAACCTGACTGCCTCTGCCAGAAAGCTTAAAATGGGCCATGGTTACATCTTCCAGCAGGACAATTATCCAAAACATACATCAAAATCCTGCATCAAGGTCCTGCCATGGCCATCCCAGTCAACTGACTTGAAACCCATAGAACACCTGTCGGGTGAACTGAAAAGGAGAGTCCTCGGAATTTAAGAATCTGGAGAGATTCTGCATGGAGGAATGGTCTCAGATACCTTGCCATATATTCTAAAACCTCATCAGGCATTACAGGAGAAGACTCAGAGCTGTTATCTTGGCAAAGATTAGCACAAAGTATTGACTAAAAGGGTGCCAATAGTTGCGGCACACATATATTTAATAAAGATCAATCTGTTTTGTTTGCAATTGTTTGAAATCCATGAGAGCAAAGTATTGCTGTGATTTTTTTTTTAACAAAAGATCAAAAGATTATACAATAAAGACATTTTTTTTTTACCAAGGGTGCCAATATTAGTGGAGGGCATTGCATATTAAATAAGACTTATACTAGTCAAGTGTAAATCTATCACCACTGTATACACTCACTGGCCTCTTTATTAGAAAAACCTTCTTCGCAGCCAATGCGACAGCCAATGTTTCTTCTCAGAAACAAGTCAAGTTTCACATACTTTCACATCAAACATGAAAAAACAGGAAAATGTGATGTCACTAATTTTGGCCATGGAATGCTTGTTAGTACCAGACTGAATATTTCAGAAAGTGCTGTTCTTTTCACACAAAACAAAAAATCTCTTGAGTTTTCACAGAAAACAAAAAACAAAAATGCTGCCACATGATTGGCTGATGGGATTCAATAGGAGTTCCGATCAAAGTGTATGCTGAGTGTAGTTCGTTATTACTATTCATTTCTTTAAACGGTGACTTTTACAACAAGGTGCAAACTGTTATTTCCTATGAGTGTGTATGTGTGTGTGTAAACTGGAATTGCACTGGTACCTCCACCCTGCAAGAGTTCCAGTCTCCCAGCATCCAGCTGTAGCAGGGCCTAATGGGACATGGTTTTGTTTGAGAGAGCTGAGATGGACAGGGCCTACCACCTTCTTCTGCCTGGTGTAGAACTAATCTGGAGCGTGCCATCTGACCTGAATAACCACAGACACACACACACATTATATTCCCAGGAGCAGCAGCATTATTTATGTAGTTAGTTATAATAAGCACCTGGGGCAGTTTCCTCATTGGAGTGAATCGAGGCCCACATGAGTTGATGCTTTAAAGGATTATGAATCTATGTGGCATTAAAGCTAATACTGTGCTGTTTAAAAAAAAAAAAAAAAGTAATATCCTTAAGTGCATACACTTGCTCAACCAGATAAAAAAATTAAACATTAACAGATTTTAATGCCATATAACTTCACATTATTGCAATGATTTTAGCACAAGCTCATTTTCAATGAGAAAGAATGCTTACGTGCACCGTAAATTTGTAGAATATTTTAAACTGTGAATATTTTAAGTATTTGAAACACTACAAACAATACTTAACCCAAACATTAGCTTTTACGCACAATACACTTTTTAAATACTTTTGACTAAGCAAGAATGAGCATGTATATTTATATTAATATGCTATGTTTGACTAGTTATCCTCCCAGAACAAAAATCACACAATTATTAAATAAAATACAGGTATGACAGCTGACAGTGCTGCTTGAAAGTTTGTGAACCCTTTAGAATTTTCTACATTTCTGCTTAAATATGACCTAAAACATTGTTAGATTTCCACACAAGTCCTAAAAGTAGACAGAGAAAATCCAGTTAAATCATATAAGACAGAAACATTATACTTGGTCATTTATTTATTGAGGGAAATGATCCAATATTACATATCTGTGAGTGTAAAGTATGTGAAACTTTGCTTTTAGTATCTGGTGTGACCCCTTTGTGTAGTAATAACTGCAACTAAACATTTTGTAGTAAAAGTTGATCAGTGGAGGAATTTTAGCCCAGTCCTCAGTATAGAACAGCTTCAACTCTGGGATGTTGGTAGATTTCCTCACATGAACTACTTGCTTCAGGTCCTTCCACAACATTTATTGGATTAACACCAGGACTTTGCCTTGGCCATTCCAAAACATTAACTTTATTCTTCTTTAACCATTCTTGGTTGATCACTCCTGGAGTAACAATGGTCTTGAATTTCCTCAATTTATACATGATCTGTGTGACTGTGTGAGTCCAAACTCTTTAGAGATGGTTTTGTGACTGAAAGGAAATTCTCTTATATCATGTACTCTCTTATATTATGGACTGCTATTAAGACACCTTAGATACAGGGAATACTGGATTATAGTTTCTGTTTGTCTGTCACTGTGCTATCAAATACCGATGATGAATGTGTTCATTTAATTACCTCTTTGAATAAGCTGATAAACTGCCATCTTTATTATAGCTGGCACATGTATTTTTTATATCTTGAAAAGACTTATTTTCATAGTGTGCTGTGGTTTTTGTCTAAATCTGTCTAGCACCTGCATAAGTAGAAATCTGCCTACTACACAATGCTGTTATCAATGTGTATAAAAACTCCTGCTCTAGACAAAATAAACGGGACGTCTCTGTGAATAGCATGTGTCAGTGTGTGTTTTTAGACTCCTCCAGGTGCACCTGAACTCTCTGTGGTAAATCACACTTTCTAGCTCATAGCAGCACGAGTTAAGTATAATATAAGGCTGAAAGGGCATGAACGAGATTTGAAGATCTCTAACAGTGACTTTTTCCTCGCCTGATTAGCATCAACAGCATGTTTTCTGAGGTCCTCAAAAATCTTGTTCATGCCATGATACACTTCAACAAACATGTGTACTCACAGATATGTAATATTGGATCATTTCATCCTTAATAAATAAATGACCAAGTATGATATTTTTTGGCTCATTTGTTTAACTTGGTTCTCTCTGTCTACTTTTAGGACTTGTGAACAATCGGTGAAAATCTGATGATGTTTAGTCTATATTTCTGCAGATATATAGAAAAATCTAGAGTTCACAAACTTTTTGAAGTACCACTGTGTTAGACTGCTAATTTTTAATATGTGTACTCTATTCAGCATATATTTATTGACAGATGACAGAAAATACTAACTTCTGATTGGCTGGGAGGTGCCAATCACATATTTGGCCAAAAATGATTGCGTTTCAAGTAAGTGCTCCTGACAGTCATTTTCTACTATATTGAAATGCAAACAAGGCAGTGAGCATAATTATCATCTTGGGCTGGACCGATATTTCTGTTTGCCTATTCAGTCACTATATGAATATTAGTAAAAAGGAATTACAAGAATGTATGCAACAAGTAAGTATGTAGTTTTTGCTTGTATTTTTCTTATTTGTAAGTCGCTTTGGATAAAAGCGTCTGCTAAGTGAATAAATGTAATGTAATGTAATGTAATAGACTAAAGCAGATGCAAATGTTTTAATTAAAAGTGACAAGAACAGAATGATATAACACTCTTCGTAACCACAACAACTGTACAGAAATAACAGTACGTACTGATGTGGCAGTGAATGTGAAAGCCAGGTAAATAACATAACACAGAGTTGCTCTTTCAATTATGATTAATTAATGTTTGTTCATTTAAATGATGGTAAGTTACACCAGGCAAAGCATCAGAACATATTAAGTTGCTTCATTGCCATTGCCTCATCTGATATCTTCTATTTTTCATAATTATTGGGACACTATATCATTTACAGTATTTATACTGCAGTACTGTTAAATTCTCAAATCTGATTGGTTTGTCAGTTTTCTATAACAGCAGCTCTGACAATATTGTGTGAACAGATACATGTGTAATTGTTGATGTGGTGGTTTTCTGTGAAAATGTGGTGGGAGATGTTTATTTAGCAGTTTTGGAAGAAGTCTTGTTAACTTTTTAAAAAATATATTAGGCTGGTGAGACTGGGAATGACTCTTTAGAGCTGTTATAACATATGTGTTAACAGGAACTAACTTCTTAAGAACTTCTAATGGTTCCACAATGTCAAATGTAACTAGACTTTGCCAAACATATGTGGACACCTGGCATACATATGTGCTTGCGAAACATATTATAGAAACATATTATAGATTTGGTCCCCCTTTAATAACCTCTAATTTTCACGGAAGGCTTTCCACTAGATTTTGGAGCGTGCCTGTGAGGAATTGTGCTCATTCAGGACATGAGCATTGGTGATGTCAGGCTGATGTTGGGTGAGGAGGTCTGGGGTGCAGTCGGTGTTCCAGTTTATCCGAAAAGGTGTTCATTGGGGTTGAGGTCAGGTCTCTGAGTTCTTCCACTTCAACCATGGCAAACCATGTTATCATGGACCCTGCTTTGTGCACAGTGACACTATTTTGGGCCTCTTATTTCAAGTAAAGGAGAATTCTTAATGCTACAGCATACATATACATCCTATATAATTTTGTACTTCAAACTTTGTGGCAACATTCATCCTTCAATCCATTTTCCATACCACATATCCTACACAGGGTCACAGGGAGCCTGCAGCCTATCCCAGGGAACCTGGGACACACGGCAGGAGACACTCTGGGTGAGGTACGAACCCATCAAAAGGCTCTATCGCACACACACACTCACACACCATTTCACAGACTACAGACAATTTGGAAATGCCAAACAACGGAGTACCTGGAGGAATCACCAAAAGCACGGGGAGAACATGTACACAAACTCCATGCACACAAGGCAGAGGAAACATTTGAGCACCGACCCTGGAGGTGCAAGGCAAACATGCTAACCACTAAGCCTCCCTTGGTTACAGCACTTATGTTATGTTATGGACACATATGGGTGTGATGGTCAGGTGTCCACATACTTTTGGTCATACAGTGTATAAATGCAAAAAATATAGAGGAATAAAACACAATGAGGCATGCTGTTACAGGAGAATAATCACTGCTGGTGTGGTGTGATGCCACCCTGAAGTTTATACCATAAGATATGTTAAAAAAAGCTTTGCTATAAAATATAAAATTTTTGCTATATATAAAATAATAATTATAAATCAATTATTTTAAAAAAGGTTTGTCAAGTGACATTTCCTACATGGTACTAGGTAAGTAATAAAAAAGAATAATAATAATAAAAAAAACATACACTAGAGCATACAGCAGTGTCAAGCACCTGACAAGCAGAAATTAGTATGTAATGTAAGAAGACAATATGGCAGCTGTCATGACAACAGCAGGACAGTCATTGCTATACCAAAATCTGCCAAAACAACACTATATGTGAAGTAGGATAGGATTAGAATAGGAATAACATTACAAGGAGCATTTAAAATAAATCTGCTGAATTGTGTCGTCATACTTTGCGCTCCACAGGTGTGTGAGCACTCGGACCAGAGTGACCAGTCAGACAGCAGACAGTCCACAGGACAGCTCACTTCACATGGAGCAGATAGCTTCCCTCGTGAAGGACCCCACTGGTGTTAGATCACAGACAAGAATTGTATAGATCAGTGTTTAAAATTCCTCACATAGACACATTGACAAAAATTATTTAGTAGGACGTAAGAACAAAATAATGGTAAAATACTGGAATGAAATGTGTTCATCACCTCCTTGCACATGCTGAGTTCCACAAGCTTTCCATCACCATCAATGCAGTTCAGCAGACGTGTCTTCGTTCCTTGGCCACATACTGCATTGTCACTGAGCTGACAACTGCTCCAGTCTTTGAATCATACACACATATACAGTATAGTATCTACAGTGAGGGAAAGAGGTATTTGATCCCCTGCTGATTTTGTACGTTTGCCCACTGACAAAGAAATGATCAGTCTATAATTTTAATGGTAGGTTTATTTGAACAGTGAGAGACAGAATAACAACAAAAAAGTCCAGAAACATGCATGTCAAAAATGTTATAAATTAATTTGCATTTTAATGAGGGAAATAAGTATTTGACCCCCTCTCAATCAGAAAGATTTCTGGCTCCCAGGTGTCTTTTATACAGGTAACGAGCTGAGATTAGAAGCGCACTTTTATAGGGAGTGCTCTTAATCTCAGCTTGTTACCTGTATAAAAGACACCTGTCCACAGTAGCAATCGATCAATCAGATTCCAAACTCTCCACCATGGTCAAGACCAAAGAGCTCTCCAAGGATGTCAGGGACAAGATTGTAGACCTACACAAGTCTGGAATGGGCTACAAGACCATTGCCAATCAGCTTGGTGAGATGGTGACAACAGTTCGTGCAATTATTCGCAAATGGAAGAAACACAAAAGAACTGTCAATCTCCCTCGGCCTGGGGCTCCATGCAAGATCTCACCTTGTGGAGTTGCAATGATCATGAGAACAGGAAGGAATCAGCCCAGAACTACACGGGAGGATCTTGTCAATGATCTCAAGGCAGCTGGGAGCATAGTCACCAAGAAAACAATTGGTAACACACTATGCCGTGAAGGACTGAAATCCTGCAGCGCCCGCAAGGTCCCCCTGCTCAAGAAAGCACATATACATGCTCGTCTGAAGTTTGCCAATGAACATCTGAATGATTCAGAGGACAACTGGGTGAAAGTGTTGTGGTCAGATGAGAACAAAATGGAGCTCTTTGGCATCAACTCAACTCGCCGTGTTTGGAGGAGGAGGAATGCTGCCTATGACCCCAAGAACACCATCCCCAACATCAAACATGGAGGGGGAAACATTATGCTTTGGGGGTGTTTTTCTGCTAAGGGGACAGGACAACTTCACCGCATCAAAGGGACGATGGACGGGGCCATGTACCGTTAAATCTTGGGTGTGAACCTCCTTCCCTCAGCCAGGGCATTGAAAATGGGTTGTGGATGGGTATTCCAGCATGACAATGACCCAAAACACACGGCCAAGGCAAGAAAGGAGTGGCTCAAGAAGAACATTTAGGTCCTGGAGTGGCCTAGCCAGTCTCCAGACCTTAATCCCATAGAAAATCTGTGGAGGGAGCTGAAGGTTCGAGTTGCAAAATGTCAACCTTGAAACCTTAATGACTTGGAGAAGATCTGCAAAGAGGAGTGGGACAAAATCCCTCCTGAAATGTGTGCAAACCTGGTGGCCAACTACAAGAAACATTTTTGACATGTGTTTTTCTGGATTTTTTTTTGTTGTTATTTGTTTGTTGTCTCTCACTGTTCAAATAAATCTACCATTAAAATTATAGACTGATCATTTGTTTGTCAGTGGGCAAACGTACAAAATCAGCAGGGGATCAAATACTTTTTTCCCTCACTGTATAAAGTTATATTATAATAGTTTACACTATTAGACAATATGGTAAATGTAAATCGTAAATGTGCACTTATATAGCGCTTTTATCCAAAGCGCTTTACACTGTGTCTCATTCACCCATTCACACACCAATGGTAGCAGAGGTGCCATGCAAGGTGCTAGCTTGCCATCGGGAGCAACTTGGGGTTCAGTGTCTTGCCCAAGGACACTTCGGCATGTGGGGTCACCCGGGCCGGGAGTCAAACCGCCAACCCTACGATTAGTGGACAACCCACTCTACCAACTGCCCCACATCCGCCCAATATTAGAATTTTATAAACACTAATATATATATATATATATATATATATATATATATATATATATATTTTTATAAACACTAGCTGTGGTTGTTTAGTGGTTAAAATGTTTGACTTCTGCTTGGAAAGTCAGGAGTTCAAATCCCAGCACTACCAAGCTGCCACTGTTGGGCCCTTGAGCAAGGCCCTTAACCTCTGACTGCTCAGTTGGATAAATGTAAGTTTCTCTGGATAAGGGCATATGTGAGTACACGTAAGTGTACTAATTTTATGGAAAGAACAGTGTGTTTTTGTGTACGAGTACCTGAATAAGCATAGGAGTATGAGAGACAGGTAGTGTTGGTACAGAACTGAGTCTGATTCAGCTCAGGGCAGGTGTGTCCTCTTCCTGGCATCCTCAATACTCTTTTACTCCTCCATCTTAATTCCTTCTCATTACAGCCCTGTAGACACACACACACACACACACACACACACACGGACACACGGACACACACACACACACACACGGACATAAGTCTTAATAAGCTACTTAATGCTATACTACACTTAAATCTAACCTTAACCTCACAACGTTAACCTCAGTAACCAAAAGGAAACATTTTCAGCTTTTTTGTTGTTGTAGTTTTTGTGAAAAGGCAGTTTTCCATGTGTGGACCTTGCTAAATGTCCCCACAGAAGTCAAAACTGTCAGACATTCCTATCCTTTCAGATATAAGAATATCAATCGGTCACTCACCATAGGGCATTCATTCCACGGGCTCCATTCTGATGTAACGCATTTGCCAGGGCAAGGCAGGTAGCAGGCTTGAGCAGTGATTGGCCGATCATCCTGGCCACACAAAGAGTCATTCACGCTGCTGCGTCTGTCCTCTTCCTTCCTCACACACCTAAAGATCCCATCATGCAATGGAAGATTCATGAAACTTTATTCATGAGCTCAAAGGTTTGTCTTCATCAGTGGTCACTAACCCAATTCCTTGGGATATACTTCCCAAATCTAACACACCTGTTTTAGTTGATCAAGAACTTCTAAAGACAAAGATGTTAGGTGGACACCATTATGATTGGAGCTAAAGTCTTCAGGAAAGTAGATCTATAGGAACAGATATGGTGACCACTGGTCTAGGCAATATAATCATAAAGACAACAAAATAAACAGTCATAGAGTGAGTTGTTCCTCTTATAGCATGTATTTAAATTAAAGATAGTGATACTACAAATATCTGATCAGTAGGATGCGCAAACATCCTACTGATCCTGCTTAAATTATCCCATGTCAAATGGAAACCTAACTCGCATGCTAAATAAATCTCAATGTCATAGATGTTGTAGCACCAGTTGTAACCTTAGTCCTTTGTGAAAAATAGGACTTTGTCCTCATCAATCTATTTGTCAGTGTTATATCCTGTTCTCCATTTTGAACATAGATTTATGAGCCTATCTTTTCATTTGACAAGGACAGGATGTCTCCAGTCTTTTTTTTTATTTAAAAAAAAATATATATATATATTTAAAGAGCTGAATTTCAATTAGGTACAGCTTTGGTTAAGAAAGTAATTCTTAAAGTCAGAGCACACAGCAAAAACCTCACTGATGAGTATCGGCTTATCCCAAGGGGCTGGGAACACTTTGAGTATCGGCGATGATGCAAGAAAAATGGCAAATGGGGCATGGTGATGAAGTAAACTCACCTGATTTTCCGGGTCTGGACACCCTCTCCACATGATGGCTGGGTTTGGCTCATGATGCTCATATCGTTGGGTGGGTTGATGACACACATGGACCGGCTTAGTATTTTAATTATTTTTTTTGACGTTTTTTTTTTTTTTTTTCTTTTTTACAAATGATTATGTATTAAAACTTCCGGCCGACATTTAACAGTGGTGGCAGCTAGGGGACCGGCTTGTTCATAACGTACCAAAAACTGCACTTTCACACCCCATTCTCTTGTGTGCGGTTTTCTCTCATACTCACACAGACCTGAAATGCACTTATGAACATGAAACTGCTGTTCTATTTTCATCCAAGCACATACATAAGCATTGTTTTTTCTTTTCTCCTCCAGTTGCTATTTTCATGGGAAGAAATACATACACCAGAGCTGATGCAGGTCGTGTAGCAAAACAAGCAGCATTTGAAATCTGTCAGCACAGTGTGATTTTTGGACCAATATTATATTAACCTTTTTGGGACCCTGTCTTATCCAAAACAATGCCTGACGTCAAGCAAAGCCTTCTCGTCCCATTTTATACAACATGACTGATAACTAAATACAACTGGCTCAACTGTTTTATCTGTAACAAAATAAAAGCAAAATTTCACTGCAGCTTCACCCATCGAACATCATATGAATGTTGTAATTAATAGAAGGCTAACAATCTCACCATGTTTATTACCATTATCCAGATAAGAAATTGACAGATATAAATGCCATGTGCTAGAGATTCACGCAATTAAGTACAAGAATACCCCAAATCTATTAATTGTATTTTCTGCCACCCATCCAGTTATTTCAACTACTAAACCATTGACATGGCATCAATGCATGGGTGTAGGAGCCATTATACATTGGGGGTGGGGAAGACATGTCCCCCCATGTTTCAAAATCTAGGTTTTGTCCCCCCACTTTTTCCTAATCTCAAATTTATATTTCACATTATCTGCCTGTCTCCGAGGATTTCTGAATTGCACAATCTCCAAATAAATCCATTCCACAACTTTTAGAACATAATTCTATAAAAGAAACCCTGAACTTCTGCTATAATATGAGTAAGAATCTAGCAGCAAGGGCTCGCTGAACCGTTTGCCTGTTGCCAAGCTTGACGAGATCAAAGTGTCTGTCACTGCAAGGTAACAAGCAAAACCTAGTATGATTTTTCAAAGAGGTGGCTACTCTTAGACAGTGAAAGCGAAATGGATTCATTTGGAGATGACTCGAATATTCCGTGACCATCTGAGACAAAAAAACCCCTCGTGTCCTGAGGTGAGGGTGGTAGCACACTAACGTATAAATAAAAGGTTTACTACATTGTATTTGAGGTAGGATATCGTAGCTATTGCAGCCTATTAAATTACTGATTATTTGCTGGTTTTGATCGACAATTTTGTTGTCGAAATAATTATGTAGTCTATGAAACTGTCAAATATGCACAAGTTTGAAAGCTAGCTAGCATACCAAAATTGTGTGTATGTGTCATTGTTATGTTTCCATAAACGATGTAATGGTGATAATATTAGTCAAAATGTTCACACAGAGATGAGTATCCTACAATATTTTAAGCGGACGGGGACAGAGGAGGATGAACAGCAGGTCATATGAGGAGAAAAGACTGAGGAGGATGAACTTGTAAATTGTATGGATAGCTACCAGTTGGCCAGCAAGTTCACATCACACGATGTTGGATGTTTATGGGACGCTTCAACTCACCAACATAAACAGCAATCCTTACAGGATAGCACCCATGCCTCAAGAAGTACTGTGGCTAGCTACATTAATTAGCAGCTGTTCTAAATGAGTATAGTATCTAGTGTTTTAAACGAACAATCTCTGTTTGGAGTAATATTAATGAATAAATTGAACTTCATTCAATGACATACAGGAACATCAGGAACATACATTCAGGAACATCGTATCTCCATATTTCGTCATTTTTTATTTATTTTCATAAATCAGTGCTATTGGTCACCCTTTATGTCTGTTTGTGATTTTACAAATATTTAACCAATGAAAAGTGATTAGAAATGAATGCTCATTTTAAGTGCTTCATTTTAAAAAAAATATTTCAGGGGAGCATGCCCCTGAACCTCTCTACCCCCGAATCTGTCAGCGTCCCTCCGGGTTCATGATTGCTCCTACGCCCCTGCATCAATGACATACTACAACAACATACAACAATCAACTGATGAAGGTGCATCACAAAATGTACAGTATATAGGCATTATTTCAGGAAAATCAGATTTGATCAAATCTGCAGTGGGTCTTGAAGAGGCAGACTAAATTTAAACAATATATAATGCAGGCAGATGAAAACCATAAGGAAGGTTATGCAGTTCATAAACAGTATTCCAATAGGAATATTAAAGGTCCACTGCTATTTATAGCTTTGCAGCCTTTATGTTTATGTTGTGCCATATAGTTTCTTCTAGGTTTATTTTATTAGCAGTTACTGCAACTTTAAATAAATTCTGTTCATAAAAAATGACTGGTGGTGGTTGGGTTATTGTTTGTTGGTTTACGTGGGTTTCCTCTGAGTTCTCTGGTTTCCTCCAACTGTCCAAAGACATGCAGCCAAAAATTTACTCTAAATCGGCCCAAGATGCGAAAGAGTGTGTGAATGCGTGTGTGTGTGTGTGTGCGTGTGTGTGTGTGTGTTGCCTGCGATAGACTGGAATCTCATAAGGGTTCAATTCTCCCATCTTACGCCACTATTCCTTCGTTAGGTTCCAGATGCAACAAAGGATAAACGCTGACCATGTTAAAGTGGTTAATGAAGATGAATGAATCAACAGTAACATCATGATTGTTCAGTCCGTTAATCAGTGGTGTAGTGAAAAAGAACCGATACCACCTATTAAGATTAAGCAGAAATTTACTTGGAGCAACGCTACTCTCACCTGATTTTTGACATTCAGTTTTGGACAGGGTCGTCCTCCATTAAAAGGCTTCTCTCTTAACCAGCGAGCACGCACTTTCACTCCCCCACCACAGGGGGCACTGCACGAGGACCAGGCAGACCACTCACTCAGCCTGCAGTCGAAAGGACAGGGCACGACACACTTTGCCTCTTCAACACCTGGAACACAATACTTGTTAGTATTTGCAGAGGCCAACAAACATATGCATCTTATTAATCAGAGACAAATTATAGACATGTATATAGAATCACAGACATGTATACATGCCTAAATTATTGAGCTTACAACCAAGAATTGCTTTTATTTCTGCAGCTATGCAAGATTTCCAAAATCCAGTGATTTCCAAAAAGACAGGTTTATAGATTTAGAGCTTAATTTACCTTGTAGAGCTTAAAAAATGTTACACATACACATTTATTGACTGCTGCATACAGTGCCTCTAGGCTTCCATTATAAGTGAGTTATGAGTAAATGGGTTTTCCCCTTCTTTTCTCAATACAGAGAAAAACGGGTCGAAATTCTTATCCATGGTAATCATAAAGATGCTACAAAAGCAGTAGACAAAGATTAGGTTGAGAACATGTTATATATTATTTTTATATCATGTTATATGTTATTTTATATTATAAGACAACACAAGAATTTATGACAACAATTAATACTGTGCCATACCAACTACACCATTTGAAGAACAAACTAACTAACTAGAGTTTTTGCAATAATATTATGTTCCTGTAATTATGATGCTATTACTGCAAGAACATTTCATATTTAAATTTTTGCTGCACAGTCCCACTTCTGATACCAACAGCATTCAAAGAACCTTTAAAAAGGTTTTCATTCACCCACATCTTATGAACAGAACACTTCATGTTGTATTTTGAATAATTACAGTTTTCCCCCCCAACGTGTTTCATTGCCTGTAATTGGTTTTACACTTGAGTTTCAGGTTTAGTTCTGAGAGTCCAGCAAGGACAATCAACACACAGAAATTATTGTAATATTGTTTTCTCCCCTCCCATCATTGCAGATAACAGTCACTTAGGCAATTATTCTTTGTATATCACCTGCCAGCCTAACCTAACATGCAATTTATAATTTACATACAAATTAGTGCAGTTTGTTTAGAATCTTAGAAAATTAAAGCTGATGTGTATACAGAATAAATAAGTATATTTATATATATCAGTTTCATACACAGGTTTATCAAACAGCTGAAATTTTTATATATATATATATTCAGCATTTCGGTATAAGTAGTCACTGAGTGAAACCTTTTACCTATTTATTTATTTAAATGCTACAATAAAGACGTGTTTTTCTTATTAGTGGACAATGGTGTATATACCCTACTGTATACCATGTAAATGAATTGGGTAATGCCTCACCACTGCTATTGCAAAGAGCAGGATTAACCAGATGCTCAAGATGGTCCAGACATGCCAGGGCTCTATAGCGCCACCCTTTCCCACACTCCTTGCCCTCGCCATGTATATGCCAGGCTTGGGTGATCCTCTGAACCAGATGGGAGCCCCTCTTAGTAAATGGATTGCCAACAGGTTGGTGGAGCTCAGGGAGCAGGCACGGAGACCATGGTCCGTGGACTTGTGTATGATACTTAGAGCAGGGACATGCTTCTCTCTCCAGTAGTGTCTCCTGCTGGCAGCGCCACCATTTCTTACTGCGGCCTGGAGGATAACAGGGGACATGGGTGGTGTAATTAGAGATATTTTTTCATTACTCAGCCTACTCTAAAACTGTCTTTTTTGGGTGAAGAAAATGGTGCGCAAATGAAGACCAAAAACAGAACCCTCTGTAACAACCTGAATATTTCAGTCTTAGACACTCTACTAGTATATGCAGGGCTATATTACTGCTTGTTGCTGCAAACAAAATTTTATAAAGACGACCTCATAAATGTTTTTTTAAATGAAAAGTTGTAATGGTGTTCAAAAAATAGTCAAAAGTTTCACTACTAGTCTTATGAAAGCACTGCGCAGATTTCAAGCTGCTAATAAGATTCTGTTAGTTGTAGCCACGTACAGTATGTAATTGTACAAGTCAAAACCTATTATATTCATTTCATATGTGTTTACTCTAGTTACAAACAGACTATATTCCTATCTTCCTATCTTGAAGTGTTGCCAGGATACACTCCAGATCTACCATGACTCACACCAGAATATATGAATACAGGCTGAATAATGTACTACACTACAGTATGTATATACTGTTGTATATATATATATATATATATATAAAATCCTCCATCTTCCAGCTTACCTATTTACCTAGCAGAACATTTGTTAATGTGTCAATGTCTGTGCTTGCGTGTGAAACTGTACCAATGAGTGAACGAGTGCGAGTGCGCGACCCTCCACAGCCTTGGCACTGGGAGAATTTGCTCCAGGAGCTGAAGATGCAGTCATCTTTGCATGCCACCCCGCATTGCTGCACTGCATTGGGCATCACCCCAGCCCACCGCACACACTCTGCCATATCTGCAGGAGCATCGTCTATCCCGGCACATGTCACTGCTGTGGAACAGAATGACAGATACTCACAGTAAAAATGAGTAATACTGATGAATGAGCAGCAGGAGTGCAGAACTGTTCATAATTTGAACGTGTAGGTTTTCACCACTAAAAAATAAAATGAAAAACATTCCTATCTGATGAGAAATTTCAGAGTTAGTTAACAATTTCAATCCCAATTTGTTTATTTCCCATTCACTAGTTAACTATCCCCTATTACATGACTTTACCAAACAGGAATCAGGGTGAAGACTAGTACATGCATCCTCCAGAAAATGTAAAGCTAGGCACTGCATCTTTTCCAATTCACTTTTCCAATTTCCGTGGAAAACGTGTTAGGGCGACCGCTTATCTGATGCACCATTCAGGAGCCAATTAACTCCTTCTAAACTAACATGAGACACACTCAAAGACTGGCAGCTGCTAAACATTACAATAATTCTTGTTGCTAGGGTTACATAGTTGGCTACATCCCTGGTGTGTGCTGACTGGTCATTACTTACATTTAAATCTGCATAAAATGCACTGCGGGCCTAATTACAGTCAGACAGCATGGTGATGGTGAGCTATGTAAAAGTTTCTGTTTCAAAGATAAAGTCAGTCATTACTTTCTTAAAGACCATATATATACAGTGGGGGAGATGAGTATTGAATGCATCACATTGTTTTCAGTAAATAAATTTACAATGAGGCTATTCAAATGAAATTTTCACAAGACCTCGGTATTAACTCAAGAAATCCACAAATATAAAGACATCCAAACATTAAAGTCCATAAATGATGTTATGTGTAATAAAATGTGAATGAGAAAATATTGAAGACACTAAGAAAAAGCAGTTCTCTAAGGCAAGGTAAGGCAAGGAACCAGCTGAAGTAATTATAAGTAATTATCTGTGCAAATTAATATCAACTGGGTTAATAAATGGATTTTTTGTCACAAAAGAAACATCTCATGATGGGTAAAAGCAGAGCTCTCCCAAGACCGTCGCAACCTTATTGATGCAAAACATATTAATGGATTCAGATACAGATGGATTTCATATCTTCTGAATCCTCCAGTAAGCACCATTGGGGCCATTATGTGCTAGTGGAAGCAACATCACTCTGTCATCAACTGGCCACGCATAGGAGGTCCTCACAAAATTTCTGACCCAAGAGCCAAGAACCACTTGAAAAGAGCTCCAAAAACACTTGGAGGCAGCGGGTACCATCGTCACAGAGGAAACAATAGGCAATGCACTCCACTGCTCACGCTCACCCTGCAAGACTCCATTACTTCAAGTTTCATTTTTATCTAACATTTCTGCTGAACACTTCTGATGAACATTTCTACAGAACATTTCCATTACTAAAGAAAAGGCATGTCAAAGCTCATTTAAAGTTTGCTACAACTCATTTGGACAAGCCTATGAAATACTGGGAGAGAGTAGTCTGGTCAGAGGAGAGAAAAAATTTAACTTTTTGGCTGTTTTAATACACAACATGTTTGGAGAAGAAATGGCAGTGCACATCACCCTAAAAACACTATACCAACAGTGAATTTGGAGGTGGAAGCATTATGGTGTGGGGCTGTTTTCATCGCATGGTACTGGAAGACTTCAAATAATTGAAGGAACGATGAATGGAGCCCTTTACCGCAAGATTATTGAGAAGAAGTCCAAGAAGACCAAGAATTATCGACCAAGATGATGAAGATGAGACGTGGGTGGACTTCCACCAGGACAACGATCCAAAGCATACAGCAAAGGAAACTCTCAATGGGTTTCAGAGAAAAAAAATCAAGGTGTTAAAATGGCCGAGTCAATCACCTGACTTGAATCAAAAGATTTACAGACAATATGTTTAGAAGAATGGGCCAAAATCACACCTGAATACTGCGGACCATTAATTTCTTCATACAGGAAGTATGTTAAAGCGTCATTACAAACAAAGGCTTCTCCACTAAGTATTAAATACATTTCAGTTAGCGTGTTCAATACTTTTTTCTTGCGTCATTCCACTTTATTACATATAACTTTATTAATGGACTTTATATGTGTGGATTTCTTGAGTTAATACCAAAGTTTGGTGAATATTTTATGTCAATAACCTCATCGGAAATATATTTACTGAAAACAATGTTGATGCATTCAATACTTATTTCCCCCACTGCAGATATTCATAATATTACTGCATTATGTGTACAGATATACAGATTTCTTATCATCTTAAGAACCAAAAATATCGATTTTATTTATTTAAAACATTTGAGCAATAATTCAGCCACCCTGGTAGTGCCGGTATAATCCTGAAATTACAAATATTCACTCACCTCTGGTCTGCAGACCAAGCCCACAGGTTTCACTATGGCTACTGACCGCCTGTCTCACTGAATCAGGGACCAAAATGCATTGATGCCAACGGTGTGTCTGCCACCTGCCAGAAAAATAAACAAACAAACAAACAAAAAAAACAACAACACAGTACTGAAACATTACAGTAAGGAAAATTACAGCTCATAAAAATCATACAGTATGTGCATATACAGTGAGGGGAAAAAAGTATTTGATCCCCTGATGATTTTGTACGTTTGCCCACTGACAAAGAAATGATCAGTCTATAATTTTAATGGTAGACTTATTTGAACAGTGAGAGACAGAATAACAGCAAGAAAATCCAGAAAAAAGCATGTCAAAAATGTTATAAATTGATTTGCATTTTAATGAGGGGAAATATGTATTTGACCCCTCTGCAAAACATGACTTAGTATTTGGTGGCAAAACCCTTGTTGGCAATCACAGAGGTCAGACGTTTCTTGTAGTTGGCCACCAGGTTTGCACACATCTCAGGAAGAATTCTGTCCCACTCCTCTTTTCAGATCTTCTCCAAGTCATTAAGGTTTCGAGGCTGACGTTTGGCAACTCGAACCTTCAAACGTACAAAATCAGCAGGGGATCAAATACCTTTTCCCCCTCACTGTAGATCTGAAAAAAACTGTAAAACTAGTCTGCTAATATGTGGGTGTCACAACAGATACAGGACAGCAACCCTCCCCACCAGCAGAGGTCAATGTCTCCAGAATCCTAGTCAGTTGCTCATTTAGTCAGTTGTTTCCTGTCTACTTCTATATAAACATATGTTTTCAGTTATTAGTCGCAAAGTCTTGCCATTCATTTCATTTGGAATTGTATATGTTCTGAGGTGTGTTTTCCCTGATTGCTATTTCTGCAATCCCTAATTGATGATTAATGCCTACTATGATTTTTATAATCTCTGCACATAGATACTAATTCTTTTGCTGAGTGTGGTCCATTACAGTGTCTATGAACCAGAATGCTAACTTGCCAAAATATGCATCAGAAATATTACTGCAATTTCAGTCATCAAACATTATAATTAACATTATACACAATTATTATTTCAATTGAGCTCTGTAAACATATATTTCATTGATATATTGCACCTGTAGGTTGGACACAGAATTTGCGGGTCACATTCTCTCTCCTCGAACAGTGTGGCTGGACATTCTTGACCACCACTGGCTGGCCTCTGAATGATGATCCGATGTCGGGACTGGGTGCTAATAGTGGTATTCACTGAGAAAACAGGTTCTGATAGTAATCAAGCACACAAAACCAGATAAACATTGTACAATTACCTATAAATAGATTTGTATCTATATTTACTTGGTGAGCAGGAGGTCGGACAAGGACTCCATTCACTAAAAGGTGTAATGATGCAATCCACCTTGTATGGAAGAATACAGGAACGCTTCTGGTCTGGACGGGTTGATTCAGGACAGCTAGAGAAGTCGATCATATAAACACACGTGGATTTTAGAACCTGACTTGTTTTTTGTTTTGTTTTTTGATTTTCACTTTCTGTCCAAGTCCCTGACTGGAATATGCCACTGATATTTAACAGTTCAAATTATGCATTTATATGGAAACAAATAATTTACAAAATAAGAAAAAAGACAAGGTTTGGTTAAACAGGGGGCTGTATTCAGATCGCTGTATTCAGAGTTGGCAACTAAAGTTGGCAACTTAAGTCATAAAATATTGTCCAAAAATAGTCAATATTCATGCAAATATTTTGTGTATTCAAAATTTGGCTCTGCACCTGCTTAGTTATCCAAGACGGCGATTTCAATTAACATCTAGACCACTTTCTTTAAACACAAGCACTTGCCTTTACAAGTGAAAAAAAAGTCTAGAAAATATGGACTGAAGAAAGAAATAAAAAGTTTTAAATTTAAGTTTTTTATTAAAATGTAATTATTAATGAGAAGATTCCAAGCCCTATTGCTGCAATATTATGAATATTTTGCTGCATGACATCTAACTTGTAATTACTACATCTTGTAATTACTACAATCACTGTGTCGCAACTTAATGAACCATGAGTTACTAAATCAAGGTCATGACATCCTTATGTGTGCATAGGATATAATTTTTTTTCAGCAAATTTTTAGGTGCTTTGATTTTCAAATGTTTAATTCAAAGCACTTTTCTAGATGATGGTTTCAAGCATACACCGAGCAAGCATTCTTCTGGTACATTAAGAGTTCATTTCAAGTGTCGCTCATAATTTTAACCATATTTATTCTAGAAAAGAAGTCTCCAGTAAACATATGACCTCCATGCGAAACAAGAACAACAAACAAACAAAAACGTTTGGTGCACTTCGAAGGAACAATATACATAATAATGAGAATGAGTCTTTAATTAATTAATAGTGTAATTTTGATCAGTCCGTCCTCTATTACGTGATTTTGCGGTCGCAGAAATGAATGCAAAATCAAGTAAACTCTGAAATATTCAGAAATAAATAAATAAATAAATAAATAATATTCAGCTTGCAATTTTTCAAAATGAACATAAATTGTCCATAGATTTGGATCAAGACGTCATGTGTTGTCATCACAACGTGCATTCAGTCAAAGCCCTCTTCAATTTACTGTACGTCCGTCGAACATGAGTAGAGATAAAAGGTTTCATTTACCAACAGACATCATTGTGAAAGGCCGTGCAAAATAATTTCGAGCAATTGCAATTTTACTAATTAAATAGTTTTCTGCAAAAAAGCACAAAAAAGTTTTTTGGAAATTTTGAGAGACAGAAAAGTCATAGCAAAATCAAGCATTTATGGCTGCAACAATAAAGAAAAAAACACCCCAAAATCCTTTCCAGAATGATTTATGTACCTAGTATTGGCCGTGAATGGAATTTCATTAAAAAAAAGTGTATTTACATCCCAAAACAAGAATTTCAGAGTGACACATTTTGGATAAATCAAACTGTTGCACTGGACTTGCAGCCCAAAGAGAGAAAGAAAGAAAGAAGTTATTTTCTGTAATACACATACAGTATAATGAAATGCTTTCTTTGCTTAGTCCAGCTTGGAAAGGATATTGGGGAGTCCCTGGAGCAGTTGAGGATTAAAGACTCAGTTCAAAAGTCCAACATTAGCAGCTTGGTAACACTGGAAACACTCTCAACCTTAGGATCAATAGCCTAGTACCTTAACTGCCCTCTTCAATTATCTGTTTGGCAACATTGCAAGCTTGTAGCCAAGTGTTTCCCAAGAAACTTTATATTTTTATTATTAGTATTAGCGCTATAAAGACTCAGTAGAGTAGATTTTTATGAGACTAGTTATGAATGGACATTTACCCCACCAGGGCTGTGAAGAGAACAGTAGGTATGCTTAGATATGTCTTTAGGAAATAAAATAATATATTTGAAAATCTTTAACAATGAAAGGCAATATGAATAAAATACATACAGTATAATAGAATAGCTGCAAAGTTAGTTAGTTAGAAAATTGTGGGCACTGAATCCACATTCTAACTTCAAAACCTAGACAATATACCTCAAAAGCAACGACATGGAACACAATTATTAATTAAATTCACACCAGTACATCATGTAAGCACTATAACTGCACCAGAAAACTAATGGCCAAATGGCCAACTTTGTAGATAAGTTTAATTATAACATAGCTCAATAAAAACATGACATGAAACAGTGGGGCACAAAAGAAACTGCAAATACACACACTTTGCTATTCAAGGACAGATTGCATAATCATGACATCTTTGTATATTATCAGTTTAAACAAAGCTACAACAGAATAGTGAACATATGGTTGTGTAGTTTATGCAAAGCTTCACTTGCACATGTGAATGACAAGCAGAATATAAAACATATGCAATGTAACAGGCGTGTCTATGTTTTATATTCTGCTAATGCAGCTGGTGTGGATTGAAAGGTTTGTTTTAAATGGATACGTCAACACTGTCTGTCCAAAAACAAAAAACAAAAAAACAACAGAATTAATGAAAGCAGTTCCTTCATTTATTCATACAGATAGTTATTTAAATTCAAGTTATTGCACTATCTAGTCAGTTCACCTGATGACAGACTTTGCATATAAAAATGAGTATATTCTTCTACTACACATATTTCTTGGTGAAAGATGACTTATTTACCGTCAGTAAACAAAAAGTTTTTACTTTCTATATTTAACTAGAGTAATGAATTTGAAACTGTACTTTGACTCTTACAAGTATTTGTTCAGCACTTTTACTTTAACTTAAGTAAGACATTTACTGTATGTACAGTATTTGTACTACATCTGACACCCTTGCTCTATATTCCTTTGTAGTGCCTACCTGTTTGGCTCCACCTGTCCATCGTCGACTCTCCTGCAGGACACACGGCGAGTCTGTATCCCAGTGCCCCAGGCCCGTTCCTCCACATCTTCCTGCTCTGTGCTGTTCCTGTATATGCGAGAATCTGGAGTGCAGGGGCCCCACGGAGAAGTGTACCAGTGATACACTGTGTATGCCTGGGTGCCACAGGCTCTTGACTGCTCCAGTGCAGGTGCAGGCAAGCATCCCTTTCCCTCTGTATTCACAAAGTAGGCTCACTGACTATTGCAATACTTTTACATTTGCAGTTCAACCTGATGAAAACACACTGTATAGCACATTGTAATAAAAAATTAAGTCTCGCTGAGAGGTAAAATCTCTTGCTGTGTGTTAAGAGTGTACATCGGCTTTACAAATCGACTTGCACTCATTCGGGTCCATAAGTATTTGGACAGTGACACAAATGTCATAATTTTGCCTCTGTACACCACCAGAACGGGTTTGAAATGAAGATGTGATTGTAGACTTTTAGTTTTAATTCAAGGGGTTTAACAAAAATATTGTATTAATTGTTTAGGAATTACAGGCATTTTTTTTACAGAGTACCCCCATTTTCAAAGGCTCAAAAGGAATTGGACAAACCAACATATGCGTAAATATAAGGATTATTTTTAATACATGGATGCAAATCCTTTGCAGTTAATAACTGCCTCAAGTCTGGAACCCATGGACATTATCAAATGCTGAGTTTCTTTCAATGAGATGTTTCTTCAGGCCTTTTCTGCACATAAAGTACATGTATTGACTTGATTTAAAATCCGCTGGGGTAGTATACAGAGGCAAAATTATGAAAATTGTGTCACTTTCCAAACATTTATAGACCCTGCACTATATGTCATCACTACAGTTCGATAAATATATCAAACTGTAAATGTGTACGAAAAGCATTCAGATACATTTTTAACTCAGCTGTCAGTAAACAAAACGTTTTATATTGTCTTGGACAACAGCACTGATCTATAATACACTAAAATAAATAAAGTGGGACAATCAGTGATGCCAATTTTCTTTTCAATGTTACACATAAATAAGAAATGTTTCTACTTTCATGTATTTATAGGTATGCACGAGTGTATAAATATGTGACTCTTTCAAACACTACTCAATCTAGCACATTAAAATATGATTTAACTCACTAACCGTGCATAATACCGACAATTATAAATAAAAGTATTCTCTCCACACAAAATATTTGCCAATAACTACTGCCTAATAGCAGATACCATTTGTGACATGTTGCACTTTATGGATATATCTATATATATAAAAAAACCTCAACAAACTAAAACTACTTTCAGACACAAGACATGCAAACAAGTTTATTTGCATGATGTCCACCCACTGTTTTTGTTTGCCATCCATTATTGGATGCCACACACAAGACTGGCAAGTGGTGCATTTTAATTTGAGCCCTCAAGCAAATCAATAATTTAAGGCTAGTTTCACACTTGGTGTTACATATTCAGTGCAGTTGTACTTGCCATAAATTATAATTAAGATAAGTTTCCCCCTACTGTGGCATTGGTGATGTGTTTTAAGAGAGGTAGAAATGTCTTACGCTCTCCTGAAGGTGCAAGAATGACACGGGAGCGGTTTTGTTTGCCCTGCACTTGTTTGCTGGAGCAGCAGTAGGAGCAGGAGGACCAGGAGCTCCAATCTCCCAGCACGCAATCATCAGGACACGGCATCTCGCACGGCTTCCGGAGTGGTGGAGGATCCCCTGGACACCGCTCAGTGGGAACAACGTCTCCTGTAGGATGAGAACGTGTTGTCAAATCTCTGCAAAATGTTCTGTTTCACTTGTTTCATTCTTACTTTATTTGTGCTAGATTGTTATTTGTGTTAGAACTGAGGGCTTTATTGACATGAAGAATCAAAAATACAACAAAAGGTGTGCACATCCAACGCGCCATAATTGGGCTCAGGTGCAGGACAACAAAAATAACAATATGGATAAAAGAAGCGTGATGTCAACACACTCCAATTTATGTGTTTTATTTAAAGCACAACATTTTGACCATCGGGTCTTCAACAGGCACAATGTTCCTGATGTGCCTGATGATGTGTCTGAAGAAGACCTAATGGTTGAAACGTTGCTCTTTTAATAAAGTTGTTTGGAGCTGTATTTTCAGTGTGCGGACATCACGCTTCCTTTTTCCATGCTTTACCAACATGACTATTATGTCATTTACAGTATTGGCAAATACATTTTCTACAAATAGCAATGGATATGGTCACAGACACATGCATTTATGCAATCTTACACACACACAAGAAGAGATCAATATTATACATACTGGCACATAGAAACAAATCACGTGTAGAAGGTTAAGCCTCTTATTCAGTGGCTCTACTTGTCTTTAGAAACCCACAGAGGGTAACATCTCTCCAAGTATTAGTTCTCTATGGTTACAAAAAATGTGCAAATGGAGACCTTTTGTAAAACTGAAAATCAATTTGAAAAATGTGCCATACTAAAATGTAAATTTTATGAGCCCTGAAATTACCAGTGAGTCTGTTATTTTATAAGGGTGTAATTTAATTCCTCTCTGGAAAATAGCACTGCGTCTAGATTTGTGGAAATGGCTGTGCTGGACAGGGTCGTTTTCCTGACTGATCAAGGAGAAGGATATTAGGCATAAATCATGGAGTCACAGTGGATAGAGAAATGTCTGTATACAGAAAAAAATCCACATAGTCTTGTTTGGCACTGGTTTCTATGACATTTGTGTAAAAAAGAGGTAAGCTAACTGCAGAGGTAGGTGGAGTAGCCAAAGATTTTACTCAAGTACAAGTAAAACTATTCATAAAAATAATTATTCAAGTAACAGTAAAAATAATAATGTTAATAATTACTTGAGCATGAGTAATAAATTATCCAATGAGAAGACTATTCAAGTAGCAAATTACATGTTACTTAAGATCTGATTAAAATACTTCATATCTGATTAAACTCTCTCTCTCTCTCTCTCTCTCTCTCTCTCTCACACACACACACACACACACACACACCAAAATACAAACATTTTCCCAAAAGTGGACTGTCATAACATGTTAGCATCTGCAATTAAACAAGACAACAGAGAACAAAAGAACAGACTATGGTGAGAAAGTGTGTGTAAAGCGAGAGAGTGAGTGTTTTTGTGTGTGTTAGTATTTTTGTTTGTTTGTGTGTGCGTATGTGTGCATGCTTATCCTGCCCCGTTGACATGCTCGCTTTTTCCTTCTCTACAGGACTGAGTCGCTAAAAAAGTTAGCAGTTGTGTTCGCATTCAGACCACTAGAGCGTAGTGTAGACTCGCGACCTCATTTTACATGATAAATTAATTATTAAAACGATATGTATTCATTTATATTTAACAGTAACGGAGAAATGCCACTGATTGTAGCAAAGTAAAAGGACATTTCTGTGATTAAAAATTAACTTCAGTAAGAATATGATCAGTTTGAAACAGTGCCAAATAACGAAGCTGAAATACTTGAATAAATACCACAAGAAAAATTAGCATTTTCAATCATTTATTCAAACAGAAATATCAGCAAGTGTTACATCTTCTGTGGAAAAAATAAGTTGACCTCAGATGCTAGTATTGACTTCTTTAGCAGAAATATCTTCCTGTAAGCGTTTTGCATAATTGTCCACCAGTCTCTGACATCGGCTTGATGGAATTTTTGACCACTCTTCCATGCAATATTCTTTCAGTTGCAAGTTTTTTCTTGCATGTACTGCCCATTTCAAATCCCCCCATAACAATTCAATGGGATTCAAATCCGGGCTTTGTCTAGGCCAGACATGGGCAAACTACGGCCCGCGGACCATATACAGCCCGTTAGGCTTTTTAGTCCGGCCCGCCGAGCTTGTCCAAATTATAGTAAAAACCCATGGATGTGTAAAAACCTCATTCATTTCCCCTTTTCACCCTTTCCCCTGCATTACCCTCGTTTCCCCAATAGATAGCGCACTAGTCTAGACACATTGACCTTTGTTGGAGTATAACTTTCCCGCTGCCGTTTTCGCCCTTTGGTAAAAATGAGCGGACCAAAGAAAAGAAAAGTGGACACTGAGTGCCGAGTGTTTAAAAAGGAGTGGTCAACAAAATATTTCTTCACTGAGGTCCGATCAACGGCTGTATGTCTGATATGCCAAGAAATGGTTGCAGTTTTCAAAGAGTACAATATCAGCCGTCACTTTGCTACGAAGCATGCAAACTATGCTAGCAAGCAGTCAACAGAAGGACGGGCGGCTACTGCTCAGAGGTTGGCAGCTAATTTACAGGCTCAGCAGAATTTTTTTCACCTACAAACTGCGATTCAAGAGTCAAGCACCAAGGCAAAAAAAGGGAGACCAACAACACTGTTCCCACATGCATATGGAAAGTTTGGAGGAGTGTCTTTTAATAAAGCGCAATGTGCGCATTTACGCACAGCAGGGGTACAGTAGCTTAATTAACACGCTGCGCATCGCTCAATTTAAAGACCCCTTTCTAGTTTATGCTGAAGGCAGGATATTTAATGCAGTCTATCTCCCAGGACAATCCGTCCATGATTTTGCGGGGTTTAAAACAATTAAAAATTATTGAGCTTGAGTATTTCGTTGGGTAATATATGTTTTGAATGTTGAAAGTGATTCCATTGATCTTTTTCAGTAAATGTTGATTTCTTTAACTTTGCACCTTCAATTGAAACGTATAAAAATAATAAATTACATTGCGTGTCCAAATGCTCCTGGCCCGGCCCCTCTGTCAAATTTTAGAACCCATTGTGGCCCGCAAGTCAAAAAGTTTGCCCACCCCTGGTCTAGGCCATTCCATAACCCTGAATGTCTTATTTTCGAGCCATTCCTTGCTGGATTTGCTAGTGTGCTTAGGATCATTGTCCTGTTGAAAGGTTCACTTTCGGCTCAACTTCAATTTTTGGACAGATGACCTCATGGTATCAAGCACTCTTTGATATGATGCAGAATTCATAGTTGAATCAAGGAATGTAAGCTGAACAGTCCATGAGGCAGCGAAGCAACCCCAAACCATAACATTTAAACTAACCTGCTGCACAGTTGGTATGAGGTGCTTCTCCTGAAAAGCTGTCTTTTGTTGGTGCCAAACATGTCTGCTGTTACTCTGGCCAAACAATTCTATCTTTGATTCTTCTGTTCAAAGCACATTATTCTAAAAGGCATGGTCTTTGCATATATGCTCATTGGCAAACTGAAGTTTTGCTTTACTGTTCTTTTTAGACAACAAAGGCTTTTTTCATGGCATGCCTCCCATGCAGTTTAAATTTGTGCAATCTCTTTCTGGTTGTAGAAGCATGCACTTCACTTTGACACCAACAGTTGCAAGACTTACTAGCAGATCCTGTGATGAAATTTTGGGGTTCTTGCAGATGGTCTGCTCTTGGGCTGAATTTGCTGAGACGGCCAGTGCTGGATAAATTGGATAAATTTTAAATCTGCACCACTTGTAGATGATTTTCCTTACAGTGGAATGATGTATTTCAAATAATTTGGAGATCTTTTTAAATCCCTTGTCAGACTCATAGGCATCCACAACCTTTTTTTCTGAAGGCCTTACAGAACCCTTTAGATCTTGGCATGACTACACCACACACCTCAATAACTAAGGGAACACCAGACACTAGATATGAGAAGGGTATAAATTAGACCAGTTCCACCTGCATTCCCTAAGCGGGTTCTAATCACTGGCACCCAATCTTGAATTTTAAAGTGTGATAAATGTAGGGGTATTCTTACCCCTACCCCAACAATTTCATTGTATGTTTGTACAATTTCATGTCGTTTTATTGAGTGAATCACCTTTATTAATAGAGTTTGTTTCAAAGAGGATCAAATGTTTGCTTGTCCAAATATGTCAAAAAAGCCAACAATTTCCATGGGGTGTACTTATTTTTTCACATGACTGTACATATTACAGGCTATACAGGTTAAACACAACAAGCGACAAAACAGCGAACTTACAGTATATAGGGGTGCTAATTATGGGAAACGCAAAACGAGTATGGGTGATTACAGGACACATCATGGGGTCATGGGATTTGCAGGGTTGCTGGGGAATCCTGGGAATCCTACAACAGTCTTGATTTGACACCATCTCCTAGGAATTCCCAAAATGTTTGTAGGATAGAAACATTTAATCACATTATTAAATGTCTGTAATGATTTGAAATAGTGAAGTGGAACTAGAGACACATAAATGTCCATTGCTGTTACAATTGCGGAGATAGTGGATTGTTTAATATGAACATTAATGAGATAATGAGTTGACATCAGAATCATAATGTTTTATTCTATGATGAAAGGCATTAGTAAGAGATTGACTAATATTGTAACATGTTTGTTTAATGATCGTCTAAGTGTATAAATGAAGAATATTTTGCATATTGAATTACTCTCACATTCTTAATGGAATATATCATAAAAAAATTCCTTATTATGGAAAATCCCTTATTAACATACTAAATATAAATAAGATCCCAAGCAGTGCTAGCAACCCCCAAAGCTGAAATGAAGCCTACATCATGTACAGTCACGGCTGATCTGAGCACATGTATGAATTAAATGCCTTAGTTGGATTTTTTTCCCCCTCAAAAAGAATATACAGTCTATATTTCCTGCAGTGACCATCCATATTTGAATGATATTTGGGGAGCTTTGTGACTTGTTTCACACACTCAGAGGGTTTAAAAGTGTCTTGCATAGTGTGTGTGTGTGTGTGTGTGTGTGAGAGAGAGAGAGAGAGAGAGAGAGAGAGAGAGAGATGCTGCAGACAGTCATGAGACATCTGTGCCCCTGACTGAAACCCCAAAGGAGCCTTCAAAACATGGCTGGAAGCATTTAGCTATCATCTCAGGGACAAAATGTATGGAGCTCTGGCTCATGCTGGTCACAGAGGCTACTATATACACGTCTCTTTGTGTCTAATGACAGTCATTAGTGGAGTGTCCCATGATGTCCTGCTCTCTCAAAATCGGTGTGTATTCTGATAAATGAGCCACATTTATCTCTGTGGGGATGAGGTCAGTCAGGGCCAGCGAAAGACAGAGGATGAAAGTAGAGAGAAACGTGATGTCTAATATCATGGATGCAACTCTGTGTGTATAGGATACAGTCCTGAGAAATGAAAAAAAAAATAGCCATGGAAGGTGGAATGAAAGGACAAAAGAGCAAAGAAATTTTTTAAAGTGTGACGTGTACCTGTCATAGCAACACATTCCACTGTCTGCTCTTGGGCTCCACGGCCACAAGCTCCATCCTGAGGCATGCATGATCCTTGTGACGTCACACGCCACAGGAAGCTTATGGGGTGATCACAGGTCATCGCTTCGCTAACATGAGGGCAACTCTCGGACTCACCCCGGGGCTCCTCAACAATAAAGCGCATTCTGAACTTGAAACCTGAGAGAGAGAAACTGGATCAGCGGCGCGATGTGTGTGAGAGGTGGAATGCAGGCGTGATAAATGACAAGGTAAGTATGAAATGTGGAGCTGCAGACGTCAAAAACCAGGAGCATTTTTCTCATTATACTCATGCCATTACATTCAGATTTGAGCAATTTGAAATCAACAAACAATCCAGGGGAGATTGCACTCATCTAATGTCTCACACAGAAAGCAATCTGAAGCCGCAGATGAAGTTTTACTTTTTAATGTAATTTTTTTTATATATATACCTGCATAATGATTTAACTGGTACAATGGAGACAAGCAGCAGTAAAAGATCAATGCAGACTAGTGTATGAAAAGAGAACAATGCATTTCATAAGTCAGGGGAAAAATACAGAGAGAGCTGCTAATTAAATATAGACTAATTGACCCCTGTCTACACATCATAAAGATCAAAAGTTCTACACTGAGTTGTGTTGAAACATAGTTTGAATGTAAATGGCCACTATATTCAAGTTACAGTGGTGTGAAAAAGTGTTTGCCCCCTTCCTCATTTCCTGTTCCTTTGCATGTTTTTCACACTTAAGTGTTTCGGAACATCAAACCAATTTAAACAATAGTCAAGGACAACACAAGTAAACACAAAATGCAATTTGTAAATGAAGGTGTTTATTATTAAAGGTGAAAAAAAATCCAAACCATCATGGCCCTGTGTGAAAAAGTGATTGCCCCCTAAACCTAATAACTGGTTGGGCCACCCTTAGCAGCAACAACTGCAACCAAGCGTTTGCGATAACGTGCAATGAGGCTTTTACAGTGTCCTGGAGGAATTTTGGCCCACTCATCTTTGCAGAATTGTCCTAATTCAGTTACATTAGAGGGTTTTCGAGCATGAACGGCCTTTTTAAGGTCATACCACAACATCTCAATAGGATTCAGGTCAGGACTTTGGCTAGGCCACTCCAAAGTCTTCATTTTGTTTTTCTTCAGCCATTCGGTGGTGGACTTGCTGGTGTGTTTAGGATCATTTTCCTGCTGCAGAACCCAAGTTCGTTTCAACTTGAGTACACGAACAGATGGTCGGACATTCTCCTTCAGGATCTCTTGGTAGACAGCAGAATTCATAGTTCCTTTTATCACGGCAAGTCTTCCAGGTCCTGAAGCAGCAAAACAGCCCCAGACCATCACACTACCACCACCATATTTTACTGTTGGTATAATATAATATAATATAGTGTTCCTTCTACGCCAGATATACTTGGACACACACCTTCCAAAGAGTTCCACTTTTGTCTCATCGGTCCACAGAATGTTGTCCCAAAAGTCTTGGGGATCATCAAGATGTGTTGTGGAGAAATTGAGACGAGCTTTGATGTTCTTTTTGCTCAGCAGTGGTTTTCTCCTTGGAACTCTGCCATGCAGGCCATTTTTGCCCAGTCTTTTCCTGATGGTGGAGGCATGAACGCTGACCTTAACTGAGGCAAGTGAGGCCTGCAGTTCTTTGGACGTTGTTGTGGGGTCTTTTGTGACCTCTTGGATGAGTCGTCGCTGCGCTCTTGGGGTAATTTTGGGCAGCCGGCCACTCCTGGGAAGGTTCACCACTGTTCCATGTCTTCGCCATTTGTGGATAATGGCTCTCACTGTGGTTTGCTGGATTCCCAAAGCTTTGGAAATGGCTTTATAACCCTTTCCAGAATGATAGATCTCAATTACTTTCTTTCTCAATTGTTCCTGAATTTCTTTGGGTCTCGGCATGATGTGTAGCTTTTAAGGATCTTCTGGTGGACCTTACTGTGTCAAGCAGCTCCTATTTAAGTGATGCCTTGATTGTGAACAGGTGTGGCAATAATCAGGCCTGGGTGTGGCTAGAGAAATTGAACTCAGGTGTGGACAACCACAGTTATAGTATGTTTTAACAAGGGGGGCAATCACTTTTTCACACAGGGCCATGATGGTTTGGATTTTTTTCACCTTTAATAATAAACACCTTCATTTACAAATTGCATTTTGTGTTTACTTGTGTTGTCCTTGACTATTGTTTAAATTGGTTTGATGTTCCGAAACACTTAAGTGTGACAAACATGCAAAGGAACAGGAAATGAGGAAGGGGGCAAACACTTTTTCACACCACTGTACACCAAGTAGCAAAGTTTCAACACAGTTATAACTTAAAACTTACCCCCTAATAGGTGTAATGTTCACAGCAAATAATAATACTTGGGCATTCTGTTCACAGAGGACAATGCTGTCATAAGTAGAGTAAAAAGTGCATTTGCATGTAGTATATATCCTTTTTTTTGTTTTCTTTGTTATTTTATTCAGTTGAATATTTATTTTGATATTTATTCAGTTGGATTTATTTATTCAGTTGCATATGATCAGAGGACATGAAACATATAAACTGCAGAGATTATAAGACTTCATATAGGCAATATTTTATATATCAGCCAGTATTGTAAACTCTTTCTACTATAGTGCAAAATATCATCAAATTGAGATATTTTCATGGTAACAAACACTATAAAACAATTATTACACTAAGTGTATGTTTTTTTTTTTAGATGAAATGTGCAGGTGTTATTTTTTCCACTGCTATGGATCACTACTAAAATACAAATGCAAAATAAGAGATGGATAAATTGGGTCAGTACTTTATTGTGGAGCACGATCTGTTTGCTTTTTTTTTATATAATTTTTTTCTCAATTTTAAATATACAGTGAAGGAAAAAAGTATTTGATCCCCTGCTGATTTTGTATGTTTGCCCACTAACAAAGAAATGATCAGTCTATAATTTTAATGGTAGGTATGGTAGGTTTATTTGAACAGTGAGAGACAGAATAACAACAAATAAATCCAGAAAAACGCATGTCAAAAATGTTATTAATTGATTTGCATTTTAATGAGGGAAATATGTATTTGACCCCTCTGCAAAACATGACTTAGTACTTGGTAATGACTTAGTAATTACTTTTCATTTTCAATGCCCTGGCTGAGGGAAGGAGGTTCTCACCCAAGATTTGACAATACATGGCCCCGTCCATCGTCCCTTTGATGCAGTGAAGTTGTCCTGTCCCTTTAGCAGAAAAACACCCCCAAAGCATAATGTTTCCACCTCCATGTTTGACGGTGGGGATGGTGTTCTTGGGGTCATAGGCAGCATTCCTCCTCCTCCAAACACGGCGAGTTGAATTGATGCCAAAGAGCTCCATTTTGGTCTCATCTGACCACCAGAGGACAACTGGGTGAAAGCGTTGTGGTCAGGAGAACGAGGAATGCTGCCTATGACCCCAAGAACACCATCCCCACCATCAAACATGGAGGTGGAAACATTATGATTTGGGGGTGTTTTTCCTGACAAAATCAGCAGGGGATCAAATACTTTTTTCACCTCACTGTAACTAGCTGTAACTTGAAGTAAATACACATTATTACACTAAAGAAAAAGTCAGACAGTATCCACTTCAGTGGGTCTCGATCCCAGATGTAGTGGACCTATTTCCTGTTTATGTTGCATCATGTTTCTGATGTTCTAACACTGTGCAACAAAGTTTTGATTGATGATCACTTCGCTAATAGTTGCAATCTACCTTAAGTGTCTGTGATTCAATTGAAATTCTACACCATGCCAGTTTTAAACTTACTGATCTCAACATATTGATTAGGATAGACTTTTCCACCATGACTAACAATCAACCTTAAGTTCAGCTGATGCAAATGACCACAAGGTTAAAAAATCCCAAGTGATAAATGACAAGTAAGATTTAAATAGAGGTACATTTTATCCTTTAATGTGAAGAAATGTATAATTGGCCTATAATTCTTTTCAATGCAAGATTCAGTATTGCTTTAAGAACTTTGTTATACACCCCCTTAACAGTTAACAGTCCCCCTTCTCTTATTCATTTCATTTTCTCAGACATTAATCACATCTTTGTTTCACTATGTGTTAAGATCTTGTTAGACATGATATATGTCTTGTAAATATCATACTGTTTTTGCTGTTACAGTAGTTATCTGTATTGTTAAGCTTTGACTTTTGATTTCCTATGGTTTCGCAACATTGTACAATATACAGCCAATAAAACTCTAAAATAGAGAGACAGAATAAACAGAGGTTAGGAGTATATGATGAGGAGAATTCTGTAGTATTGACATTAGCTCAACCTCAATAGGAAAATAGTTTGTGCTGGAAAAGTGTTTGTGTGTACTTAGATTAAATTCTCTCATGAGCTTTGAGTGGGATGGTTCATCTCTCACCTTTTGTTCCAGGATGATCTATACTGTTGTCATGGATACAAGGCCCCCAGGGTGACCAAGGGGAGAGTTGGCAAGGTTTTGAACAGGGAATGGAACAAAACTGGATCAGTGATGGAGGAGGATTGGAGCAGAAGTTCTGCCCAACAGGTCTGGACACTGGACAAACAGAGAGTCCGATGTTATTACCTTGATACAATATAGTAACTTGTTAAAATATAAGCAATCCTGCCTTTTCAGAAGGTCACTATGAAATAATGTTTCAGACAAAATAAAACACGATGTATGACCAAAAGTATGTGGACACCTGACCATCATACAGCTATTAGCACAAAGTTGGAAGCACACAATTGTATAGAGTGTCTTTTTATGCGGTAGCATTACAATTTCCCTTCACTGGAACTAAGAGGCCCAAACCTGTTCCAGAACAACAGTCCTCCTGTGCACAAAGCAAGCTCCACAAAGACAGTTTGTTAAGGTTGGAGTGGAAGAATTCGAGTGGTCTACACAGAGCCCCGACCTGAAAACCCACTGAACTAGAATGCCAACTGCACCCCAGGCCTCTTCACCCTACACCAGTGCTTGACCTCAATAATGCTCTTGTGATGCTCCTAAATTTTAGTTTAAAGCCTCCCGAGAAGAGTGGAGGCTGTATTATAGCAAAGGGGGACTAAAACTCGAGTTGGATGTTCAAAAAGCACTTTTATTTTATTTATTGTTAAAATATAAATAAAAGTAAAAAAAAATGTATAGTGGCGCTAACTTTATGAAAGTGTTTATTCTTGACAATAGGTACCACAACAAAAACCTGAACTTTACACTGTCACTTTTATTTATCAATGTCAGAACACTCTTAAATAAAGGTTTGCTAGTTCAATAAAATGTTTTGGTGCCCAAGATATCTTTGATTAATGGAGCATTTTTGTTGTTGCCACAGAGCACACTTTTCCTCCCACCATAAAGGTTACACTGATTTGGACATATCTTTCTTGTGAAATATAATTATTATGTGATTATTATGTTTACTGTGGCAACAACAACGAAAAAATTTATTTTAGGAAGTCAAGGAAGAGAAAATGGCTGCTAAGTGCAACTTATCAGAAAAATAGTATAAACTGCGAACTTTGTTCAAAGTCCTAAAACCACAAGACAAAAAACAAACAATATATGTGTGTATATATATATATATATATATATATTATATATATATATATATATATATATATATATATATATATATATATATATATATATATATATATATATATATATATCCAATTTAAGTAACCACACGTTAACCAGTATCTGAACAGAATACATCCACACCCGTGGCAGTGCTGCATTATCATCTTTCTGAAATTTTATTACATAAAATGATGTAACTCATATATATAATGATATATACATATATATATATACAAATGATGTAACTCATATGCCGAATAGCATGGTGTTAAAGAGCCATTTCACGAAACATTAAGGAACTTGCCATGCAATCATAATATTCACAAGAAGACATGACACTGCAAAACAATTCAGCATTCCTAACTTTCAGGATTTATGTAAAGAGTTATGTTCTTACTGTTGGATTTTGTTGTGTTGTCAAATATCATGACACAGTAGGCCTCCCGGGTCTGGATCCCACCTCCACATAGAAAACTGCTGTTACCATGGCGATGATCCTGCTGACTGATAAGAGGTCTCACCTGACATGAACCCCAGTTCGTCACCTTCCAATCATACCTACATTATGGACATGTGAGGTAATGCCGGTGTGTTAGGAACAAGATAAACACGGAAATGTGAAGTGAAGGGAAACACACACCACACCACACATAAGTCAGAATTTTAGGATGAAATCATTCTATACATTTGTTACAGATGTCTGGTGAAAATTTCACGTAAATAGCCTCATACGAAATATTTTTACTGAAAAAAATGTTGACGCGTCCAATACTTATTTCCCCCACCGTATATAATGAATATTTCTGACAGTTTACCTGGGACAAAGGGGAAATAACTCTTCCAGTGTGTTACAAGTCTCTACTTCTTCTAGGGCAGGACATTCTTCTCCTCCATCCGTAGGAACTGTCCTCACACTGCGCTTCCTGCTCCTAAAGCCTGGTGATTGGTCTGTTGTCCTACAGGTTTTAGAGCACAGACTCCATGCTGACCAACCAGAAACGTCACAATCTCTAGGCATCACGCAAGAGCGAAAGTTTACAGGGGTGCCAGCATGGTCACAAAGACTGGAAATGGAGAAAAAAAGCTCATGATCATTATTCACTGTAGAGAACTGATCTAAGTCTAAAAGCTTTAAAGTGTTATATAAAACTTATTGATACTAAATTCCAAACTATATTTCAGTATAAGGCAAATATTTGTTTTCTGGGATCTGGGACACTGGACAAAAGATTGCTTTAGAAAAACAATTGCATTAAAGAAAATAAGTGAGGTCTCAAAACTGAAATGTTCTGCATGCCCACTATACTTACCAAGGTACCACTAAAAATTTTTTTAACTGAGACCCAGACCCTTCCCATTATAAATGGGACCTTAACTTTAACTGTGACCAATCTTGAGTATTACATTTGGACTTAAGTTATGAATATGAATGTGCAAAATGTTTATATATGTTCATGAACGAATTGTAATGTGTTATAGAGATCAGTTTTTGTTCCAAAGAGCTAGAATCATCCTGAGCTGAGACATTGAGGTTTCCATAAACAGATGTACAGTGTAACCAACTTTTGTTGTGTGACATGACTCAGAGATAGCCGTCATAGTTAAAGAAAGTAAAGGTGAAAGAAAACTGATAATTTTGCAATTCCATTACATAGAGATAATCACTCAAAAAATAGGATAATTAAAAACAGTTGAGTACCCAGCTTTGCAATTATTGGACCACTTGAGATCTAATAAATAATATTAATAAAAAAGAAGGATCATAAAAAAATGCACTTTGCTTTTTGATTTAGTCCTGCCCTGAAAAAGCTATTTCACAGATCAATGTGAAATTTATTTATTATTTAGTTCACAAGACACAATAATAATAATTATATTTACACAAATTAACTAGTTCAAGTTTAAACACTCTTGATTCTTAATACAGTCTGTCATTACTTGGATGATCAACGACTGCTTTTATGTTTTATGATAGTTGTTTGTCCTGAGCAGTTAAACTTCTTCAGAAAAATCCTCCAGGTCCTCCACATTCTTTGCTTTTCCAGCATCGTCTACATATTTGCCCCTTTTCCAACAAGGACTATATGATGGTGAGATCCATCTTTTCACACTGAGGGACTCATATACAACTATTAGAAAAGGTGCAAACATTCACTGATGCTCAAGAAGATAGCACAATACATTAAGAGTCAGGGGGGTGTAAACTTTTAACCAGATGATCAGTACAAATTGTTATTATATTGTTTATTTTGTCCCTGCTAGGCATGACACGTGTAATGATATTTCATTATTAAATGGTATATTAGCAGCGGAACAGACATATTTAGTCTACTGCAAATTTATGAATACTGAATGGGCCTAATATTTTCAGGCATAGTAATTTCATTTCAAGATAACATAAAAACAGATAAGATAGGAAAGACTTAATTCTGCATTTATTATTCTAATTTTGTGAATATTATTTTAGCTGAAAAGCAAATGTGATGCAAGTTATGATAATAGTGACAGCAAATACAATTTAGACACAATAAAGCCATAATTAATCAGGATAATAAACTGATTGGGCATTTCCAAAAAAGTTAATGACTTTCCTCAGTAATTACGTTATAATTTATAAACTAAGAACAACTATATTTGGCCGACACATTCAAATTTTTCAGTGTTAATATGATTAAGCTTCTGCTTGAACATTTTAATAGGTATGCTAATTAACTCTCAAAGAGTTTAATTTAAGGATCAGGAAAAAGTGTAGGAGTTGTACTCAGTAGTTAGTTTTGGTTCATGGAAGTTTATATTGAAAAATGTAGATCATATATTTTACATGCGGCATCTAGTTTGAGGATCCTGAGTCTTGAGACATGCTAATAATATGCATGTTGGATCAAATATTAGCTGAAAGGATATGAAAGCAAACGCTGATAGATATACTAAATGCATGGTTTAGTTAAAAAACATTTTTTTCATTATTGTACGGGAATACCTGAATATCTCTCTCTCTCTCTCTCTCTCTCTCTCTCTCTCTCTCTCTCTCTGTTGAGCTACACAAGATAATCCTGAGATACCAGAGATCCTGACCCCTTCTGCACTCCGGACCTGCCTGATCCATCTTGATGCCTACTTCTGCTTGTAGTTCTCATTACATGGAAGTCAATTGCTGCTGACACGGACATCCTAAAGATACATGAAGATGCCTTTGGACTCCAATTGATATGAACTGTTAAGCTATGATGGCTTAGGACCACAATTGCTAGTTTTAGAACCGTAATTGTCACGAACAGTTTTGCAGTTAAGTCTCCATCAATGAACAGCTGATAACTTGAATTTCATGAATTTCCTGGTAACACAATTGCACTTTTTGACCATATAGTACACAGTAATAGAATGGAATTATTAATAATTGCACTATCCATTATCATCTAGATGAGGATGGGTTCCCTTTTGAGTCTGGTTTCTCTCAAGTTTTTTTTCCTCGTATCATCTCAGGGAATTTTTCCTCGTATCATCTAAGGGAATTTTTCCTCGTATCATCTCAGGGAATTTTTCCTTGCAACCGTCGCCTCTGGCTTGCTCGTTAGGGATAAATTGATACATTTCAAATGTATATCCTGAATTGATATATTTCTATAAAGCTGCTTTTGCTATACAAATGAAATTGAATTGTACTGAATAGTATCTTTACATATTTGCATTTCACATTTTATTTGAAAATTTCCTTGATTTTTCTCCCCAATTTAGACACCTGCTAATTCCTACCAACCAGCAAGCTCTCCCCATCATACGACAGCTTCTAACCAGAGAGGGTGAAGCTAACACATTCTTCCTCCATGACACATATACCATCCAACCAAGCTTCATTATCAACTCTTGTTTTATCCATGCCAACAGCATTTACTGTTGATTCATGTAATGTTGCTTCATTCGTACATCCTACGCATTCATATTTAATAATACTAGCCAAAATGTTTTGGGTGTATTTATCATGTTACTGTCTATGAGAAACAATATCTTGTGAAAAATGTATTTTTGGTGAGTATGAAAAACCTCATAATAAACATATAAATGTACACACACACACACACACACACACACACACACACACACACACACACACACACACACTACACATTTCATATTAGACCTGTGAGAAGACTAAGAACTGCAAACAGAACAGAGAGATATATTCCTGCAATCAGTTGGCATTTTTCAAAACAGGCACAAACTGTGGTGAGTATTAGCTTTACTGAAAGAGCTTGGATGAATTGCTGACATATACAGGTGAGAACAGTGTTTGTAATAATCCAGCATGCAATAAACTGAAACGAAACATTCAAACTCATATAAGACTGGAAGCTAAAACATAGACAGAAGACTGTATGTAAGTCACAAAGTTACAGAAAATCTGTTTGGCCTGTTATATATATATATATATATATATATATATATATATATATATATATATATATATATATATATATATATATATATATATATATATATATATATATATATATATATATATATATATATATATGTATGTATATATAGATTGACTAATTTATTAATTTATTGATTATTTTAACTCACCTTAGCATGGCATTCTTGCCATCACTTCTCATACAACGAACTTGCCGTGTTTGGTAGCCGATGTAAATATCCCACGATGCTTTGAGGCTTCTGTGGTGAACATGGTGATGATGCTGAAAGTGGATATTCTCAGCATGGTGCTTGACAGTATGTGATGATTTTATCACTATGTGTCCACTCAGACTATTACTAAAGTCCACTGTGGTCCTTCCACTGGGCATTGTGCCTTTGCGTCTGCAAGGACTCCAAGGTCCTGCCCACAAGCTGTAGCTGTGCTTCTGTTGATCGGAGGGACAATGGGCAGTGTTATGGCTGCAGGGACGGACCTGCGTTAGACTCGGACATGCAGCTCCACCATAAAGAGGCGGGGCCAACACCTGCCGTATACGGTACTGTAGAGCAGGAGCACAGGTACGGCTGCAAGGTGACCAATGAGAGAAAGTTGAAACCACACAGTCGAGCGGGCATGGCAGTAGACACGCCCGCTCCAGCTCTGGTGTTGGAGAAAAGGTTTCGCACATGTGCGAGCTCACGGTAGTGCTGTTCAAATGAAGTACACACATTGCAGTGCGCCTCTGCAGGCCACGCTGCGCCATCACACACTGCTCAGCAGGCAGGGGAGGAGCTGGAGAACAAGGACCCCATGCAGATGGTTGCCATTTAAACAGCTGGCGCTGCCACTCACACATCTTCACACATGCTCGCTGGAGAGCTGGGCGCTGCCAGAGGTAACAGTTGGACTGGTGTGTGCTCCAGCCTTCAGCGTGAACACACCACACAGAGCGAACCTGCAGGCCTGTAGAGCCACACTCTGAAGCTATGCACCCACCCCACATGCCTTAAATGGGAGACAGAGAGAGAGAGAGATAGAGAAAAATACAGTAGCTGTTCTTAACCTTAGTTCTGTTCATGACCTGAAAGGTAGACCTAAACTTCATAATATAAGAAAAAAAACATGCACAATTTAATAGGAACACCTGTACACCTGCTCATCCATGCAATTATCCAATCAGACAATCATGTGGAAGCAGCAGAGTGTCATGCAGGTAATGGTCAAGAGCTTAATGTTCACATCAAACATCAAAATGTGATCTTATTGACTTTAAATGATGTGGTTGTTGGCACCTGGTGGGTTGGTTTGAGTATTTATTTAATTTTATTTTTTTTAATGCTGATTCCATTGTCTTCTTGCTGATCTACCTCAAGGTTTAATGTGTTTCTGAGATGCCTTTCTGCTCACCACAGTTGTAAAGAGTCATTATTTGAGTTACTGCAGCCTTCCTGTCATTCTCATCTGACCTCTCTCATCAACAAGGCACTTGTACCAACATAATTGCTGCTCACTGCATGTTTTTTGCACCATTCTGTATAAACACTAGAGATTGTTTGTGTGAAAATCTCAGAAGATCAGCGGTTTCTGAAATGCTCTAACCACTCTGTCTAGCACCAAAACCCATGTCACAGTCAAAGTCAATGAGTGCACAGCTTTCCCCATTCTGATGTTTGATGTGAACATTAACTGAAGCTTTTGACCTGTACTGCAGCTATATAATATTATGCATTGCACTGATACAACCTGACTGGCTGATTGGAAAATTGCATTACTATGCAGGTGTACATGCATTCGTATGAAAGTGGCTAGTTAATATATATTACATATGAAAACATGAACATCATGATACTAGATAGAAAGGCAAAAATATGATATTGTAAAATATTACATCAGTGAAACTTAGACTGCTATATCAGATTAGTATCGCTGTAATAAGAGAGGAAGGGTGTGGGCTGTAGAGGTTATAGGGGTTATACAGAAACTGTATGCTTCCCAGAAACTAAGAAAGTGACATCATCATCTGCTAGACCGCATGGAACATTAAGGCCTCAACCTCATATCACTCCCAATTCCCAAATCACAGCCACATTGAGGAGGTCATATCAGGGTGTGAAAAAAGATTCAATAAGAAAGAGAGGCATATGGAGACCACATTACTATTGTAAGCCTTAAATGGGCATCTCAACGAGTATTTGTTCTTGTCTATATCATCAGTTATTCAAAAAATCTGTTTCTATTACCCTTTGATACAGTATATATGATCTTTCTCTATATGCAAAATATTTCAACCACAGTCATCTGGCAGAACTTTTTTTTGGTTATTAAAACATTGGACCCACTCTCTTAGAGATAACATGCTAATTACTATCTTAAAACAACCTCCATATCATTTAACTTTCTGCTCACTAGAGCCTGCTAATTACTCCTAATGAGCTCTTTGTGCTTCAGTCTAATATTATTTGAATTGCACTTGGTTATAGTTCTAGTCCAATTAGCGATGATAATAATACAGGGACTTGCATTAAAGCTAAAGTTGGCAGTTTGTGTGGGACATGACTTTTCACTTTGGGTTTGGACATCTATTCTGAAACATTTCGGACATTTCCTAAGCTATGGTTGGGCAGTGTTCATAATTTCAGGCCCATTAAAGCTCAACACTGAGAATTAGTCTGACCACTGCAACTATTCTGAAGGAAAATCCCTATCACTTGTAATGGTTGTAAATATACTGCTAGCAATGGGTAAAGGAAGCACAGAAAGTTTTAGGAAACTGTAAAGCTTAGTGATTGAAAAATAAGTCTGATAAAAGATAAATTTCAGAGTGGCTGAGTCTACAAGAATGCCAGCACTAAACAAGCAGAGTAGTTTATTAACGAATATTTGAATGACAGAAGGCACATTATCAAGCCCTAAGGCCATTATTGATATGCTTATTCTCACTAAACCTTGGCAGAACATTCAATTCTACCCTGCAACAGTTCATTTGGACTCAAGTTTAAAAGTCTGAACAATCCTATATAGCCAACTTTCTTATAGTATACCCATGCATGTGGGCTATGATTCTCCAATACTGACCTCCTCAATATCTCTTACACCAGGCAACTGTCAGGTGAAATTACATCACTCCATGCAATAGTACTTAAATTGTTCAATTTGTTTTGCAAAATTTACCTTTTCTTGTAGAGGAAGAGACACCCAGAGGACATATGATCAAATGTTATTTTACTGAACAAATACAGATGGGCTACAGTCATTAACTATGTTTATCCCTATAAAGTGTATTTATTTGGAAGGTTTACCTGATAAAAATCTAATCAGCAAAAATGTGGCTGCATACAAACATTGACCAGAGGTTCAGTTGTTGTACAGACCAAGCATCATAATGTTGAGGAAACAAAAGTGACTTTGACTGTGCAACGATTGTTAGGGCCAGACAGGCTTTTTTTTGGGTAACTATATTGAGAAACTGCTGATCTCCTGCCATTTTCACACATGACAGTCTCTAAAGTATGGTATGAAAAAAGAAAATACACTGTGAACAGTATTAAAATCAGAAAAAATACCCTTTTAACCAAATGAAACAGCACTAGTAACCAGGAAGGTACCAGTAAGATAAATAACCATACATTGTGTGTGAGCATATGTGGAATCACAATACACTGAAACCTGAACCTTCTGTCAGCTAAGAATAGGAAACTGATGCTACAGTGCGCATGGACTCTCCAAAAATTGATAGTTGAAGATTGGAATTTTTTTTTCTTTCTTTCTTTTTTTTTTTTTGCAAATCTCAATTTCTGCTGCAAGTAGCATGTGGTAAGGCTACACCAAGAATTTGATGAAACAACATTAAACATGGGTCCATCCTTCAATGTGTCAACAGGTTAATCTGGGGCTAGCGGTGTAATAGTGTGGGGAATGATTTCATGACATATGTTAGTTTCTTAATATCAGTTGAATGTTGTTTAAATGCCACAGCTCTTGGCGCTGAGCATGTGAATGGTTTATACCTATTTTCTAATGGCTACTTCCGGGAGGTTAATGTGTCACAAAGCACATAACATGGCAAGCTGTTTTTACAAGCACAACATTGAGTGTACTTGCCATGAATTACCCATCTCAGCTCACAGCACAGCAAGCGCTGCTAACATGGCATTTGTTTTCCACATGCTATTTTTTATTTATTTTTTTTGTTTGGTTCCAATTTCTCCTCCCCTGTTAATTCATTGGTTTTCCTTAGTTTAGTCAGTTATCTGTGTCACCTGTGTCTTGTACCATACATGTGCATATATTTCTGGTTTATTTTTCTTGTCATGATGTGTTCTTTTTTCTTCTTGTATGCTTTTCACCTATCTAGTTACCTAACGTGAGTGTCTTTTCTAGTGGTCCAATTCTTTCTTTCTTTTTTCTTTTCTTTCTTTCTTTCTTTCTTTCTTTCTTTCTTTCTTTCTTTCTTTCTTTCTTTCTTTCTTTCTTTCTTTCTTTCTCTTCCTTCTTCTTCTTCTTCTTCTTCTTCATTTAAAAAAAATGTAACAGTTGTTTTCTTTTATTAAAACCATTGTGTACTTGTGTCCTAGTTTGCTTGTATTTCCTTGTTTTAAGTCATCATAGTCCTTCAGTGAACCTACAAAGTAACAATAGTGTATTGTGGAACAAAATATTTGCAGCATGAGTGTATAGCCAACACTGTCATGTCATCATTGGCCAGAGTCTCTAATAAATGTTCCCAGCATCTTGTTTTATCCATGCCATAAATAAATCACTGTGGGCTTACACCAATGCAAGAAAGGGATACGTTATAAAGTAGCAAGAGTCCATGATAATCCTATTTCCTGAACATTTTAGTACAAGTTCCTTAATAACAAAATTTAGGATTCTGCTAAGAAATATCTGTGGTACTACAAGAAGCTATATTTATTAATATTACATGCATGAGTTACTCAGTGCTTTTTTGTTTATTAGAGTTTATTTTAATTTTAACAAGCCTTGAGGCAAGTACTAACTCGTTCCCCTCCTTGAGCTTCTCCCAGCAAAACAAATGTAATGTTTTACTTTAAAACTACAATAGCTTACATTACTATGCATGTAATAAGTGGGAAATGGAGTCAAAAGATCAATTGCTGAAGGTCAATTGCAGTAGAAAAATTGTAGGGAACACAATTTTGAAAGTGTCTGGCAGTTTTATGTGAAATTAACTTAATAGTGAATAGTAATTAGAGTATAATATAAAAAATAGTTATGGTGAAAAATGATCAGATTCTTTTTTTTTTTTTTTTTTAAATAGGTGTCCAGCTTTTGGAAGTGAGGCATGCTCTTGATGGCTCCTGATCTAGCAAAATCCATGCCCATTTTGTCAATCAGTCCATTGTCATGGTAGCAGCAAGCAGACAGATGGAGAGAGAAAAAGGAGAAAATGATCATTCTCTTGCCAACGTGCATCTTAGAGGAAAATAAACTACTGCTTGAGGCAGGTGAAAGGTAATGATAATTATGTGTAATGGACACAGCAAAGCATATCCTACAGGGTCCTATAAAGCTTAGTACACCATCTGCTGAGAAACAGTATTGTAACGTCTATCTTGGTGTGTATGGTTTACTGTATATTAATTATGTAAGCATAGCTAACTCTGTAATTGTTTGTGGAATGGAGACAGATTATTGTAGAAGAGAACTGATACTTATAATTTATGAATTATATCTTTTTCGGTTGCTGTGAATTTGTAAAAGGACTTTTGTTGAATGTGGTACTTAGATTCGTGAGGCCACTTGGGTGGCCAATCATATTTCAATAGGAGTTGGTGCCCCATTGACCCTTTCTATAGATCTGTCCCTGGTTATGCTAGATAGAAAAAAATACCACTTGCATATAGTATAATATATAGACTGTAAAGTGTCTAGCCCAGGTATCAAAAATAAAACTGCAAGTCAAAACAATTATAAATAACTTATTTCTCCACAGTCTGCACTCTCTCTCAAGTGTGTTGCACTGGCTTTTTGTTAAGACTTCTTGGTGCTGCAATAAAGCTTAGCCACAGGATTATGTGAATAGGTGAATAGGTGGGAATAGGTGGGAACAGGTGGGACAATAAAGAATATGTGTATGCTGCCTTCCAAAATCAGAGAAAGAGATAAGGACTAGGAATAGATGACACCTACATAAGATCTACATATTTAACTACTAATATACAGTCCCCTCTGAAGCTATTGTATCAGAAAGGTCAATTCATTTGTTTGTGCTAAGACACACCAAAGACATTTGGGTCCAAGATGAAAAGGTGGATATGGTATGAGAGTTTAGGATTTCAGCTTTTATTTCCTTATATATACATCTAGAGGTGTTAAGCAACATAAACCATAGAACCTTTTGAATCAGCCCACCCAATTTTTAGCTGAGTAAAAGTATAGGAACAGATAAGTCTTGCAGTAAATTAATATCAATAAGACTTAATATTTGCTTGCATAGCCCTTGCTTTCAATAACTGCACCAAGACTGTGACTCATTGACATCACCAAATTGTTGGTTTCTTCTTTTGTGTTGCTTTTCCATGCTGCTCAATTGGTTAAGATCTGGTGATTGACTTGAGCAGTCCAAAATCTTCCACTTTTGCCTCCTGAAAGTCCTTTGTTGAGTTGGCAGTGTGTTTTGGATCATTGATTTGCTGCATGATAAAGTTCCTCATGATTAATTTGGATGCATTTCTCTGTAAACTGGCAGATAAAATGTTCCTGTAAACTTCTGAATTCATTCTGCTACTACCATCTTGAGTTACATCATCAATAAAGATTAGTGAGCCTGTTCCAGAAGCAGGCATGTAAGCCCAAGCCATGACCTCCACCATGTTGCACAGACGATCTTGTATGTTTTGGATCATGAGAAGATCTATTCTTTCTTCATACTTTGGCCTTTCCATCACTTTGATGGAGGTTATTCCTGATTCTAGAACTTTTGTGGCTCTTCCCTGTATTTCTCTGTGAATTCAATTCTGCCGTTCTGATTCTTATACCTTCACCTCTGCCCTGTGGAGTTTGTTGGTGATGTCACTAATTGTTGTTTTGGGGTTTTTCTTTACAGCTCTCACAATGTTCCCTTTCAAAGGGAACTTCGACATTGCATTTAACATAACACTACGGGAGCGGCTCTTGCGCGTGACTGGCATCTGAAGCTTGTGTAAAATCATGCCTATTTATAGGCCTGACATGATCAGGTGACGTGGCAATTAAGTGCGTCATGTGATATAAATATGGAACTTGTGAACTGTGCCAACAGCTTTTATTGTCTTCAGTAAAAGACTGCATGTCAGTTGTTTGTGTAAAGAAACAAAAAGATGCTTCATTTCCTCGCTATCTTTTCTCAAAATCTCAGAACTTTTCTATCCCTTTAAAACAAAAAAAAAGAACAAAAGAAAGGAATGAGCGAGAGAGAAAAATATGAGTGAGAGAATTCAGGAAGTATGTTACAGCTTGCTCCCGTTTCATCACGAGGAATAGTGCACACTTTCTGGGTGAAGTGTCCAGAGATGTAACATGCGATGACAGCCTTGTGAGGCTGCGCATGGTAATGCCTACATTAAGCAGCTCGGCTTGCGACTTGCGCTCTTCTCATAAGCCAAAGCGAGTTGGGTTTCAGAGCCTCATGGATCTGGGCCGACCACTGCTGAGGCAGCTAGCCATCTCAGGATTGGGGGATCTCTTATGGATCCAGAAGAGGAGCTGGAGAAGAGCGCTGCTCTATCTCTTGCTCTGTCTTCCGGGTTTGTCTCTCAGCTGGATTTTGTAGCTCGCGTCACGACTCATCCTTTTGCTATGGAAAGCCAAAAAACCACACGCAAAAATAATAGTAATAATTCCTCTCTGACTTCGAGGAGCCAAGGATGTGCTAAAAATTGAAAGCAGCATATAAAGAGCTGCTTGAAGTGACTATTAAGGTTGGATGAGCCTTTTTTTCCCCAGTGAAAGTAAATCCCTCACACTGCAGAAAACTCCCCTTTCTTCCAGAAGTGCAGGACAAAATATCAGGCTTCTTGGGGAAAACCATGCATAAGCCGTATTTATAACCCCACGATGTTGGATTATTCAGCCATTGTGGGAATGAACGGCATGGCTATTTAGCTATGCTGAAGGAGGAGGAGGCACTTGCGAGCTACCTCTCTCCATCGACGGCAGGTAATTAGGGGGGCCGTCTTTGCCATCCATGCCACCCTGTAAGGCCACCATGGCATTGGTGGGCAAGGCCTATGCGGTAGTAGTCTTGCTTGTGGGTCACTGCAGACAATGACAGTGTTGCAGACCTACCAAGCAGACCTGCTGAGTGAGCTCAACATGTGGCGGCATTCAGCCATTTCCTTTCATATTGTCTCGAGCTCACCCAGGCATGCACGAGTAGAGCCCGGGCCAGCACTACTGCGAGGGAGATCCAGAAGGTGAATATGGAAGCCCACCAACCCCTGCAGACAGCCAGGGGAACCGGGCGACCACAGTCACGGCCTGCTACTAGGCCTGATCTGAGAATGGTCATTAAGTGGCCGTGGAGGTGTATCAGGACGTATCATGGGACATGAGGTTGTTACGGCAGTTATCCCAAAGTGCTACTGTAGGGCCTCCCCTAGCCCAGGTGGTCCCCAAGTTTTCATTGTTCTCTGGTCAGCAAGCAGTCACAGGGCAACGAAAATCTGATGCTTTCCCTCCAATAGAATGTGGAATAGTTAACGTCAACAAAAGACTCTCTGGCAGTGTCTCCATGGGCTCTGTCTACCGTAGAAAAGGGTTACCGGGTCCAGCTTATAGGTCTTAGACAGCTGTCCAGCTCATGGTCTCTGGTGTGGCCCTCATTTAGAGCAGCATATAAATTGCCTAGAAATGTGGGCCATATCTATAGGACTGAAATTCCTTCTTCCTCAATTGAGAGGTCACCATGTCTTTACAGACAACACACCGGCGGTATCATATATTGACCAACAGGGAATATTTTGTCTGTGCCCCCTGTTCAGGCAGGCACAACTAATTCTTCTCTGGGCAGAAGGAAAGTTTGTCAGTGAGTGCAATGTACATTCTGTGAATATGGGTGCAGACATCCTGTTGAGGCAGGGGCTGAGGCCCAGGAATTGGTGGTTCCATCCACAAGTGGTGGAGTCAATATGGCAAGGTTTGGCCAAGCAGGACTGCATGTGTTCGCTTTCGAGGAGACAACACACGGCTTGCTGTGGTTTGTCCTCACTCCTCCCGCACGGTTAGGGCTGGACGGCATGTGGCCAAGGTTACATCTGTACGCAGTTCCCCTCATCGCTCTGCTCCCAAAAGCACTAGCAAGAGGTCGCCAAGACAGTCTATGTCTGCTGCTAGTAGTACCTTATTGGTCAGCTCAAATACAGTTCTGAGAGATAATATCACTGCTAGATGGCACTCCTTGAGAGATTCCCATCCACAGGGATCCACTGTAGACCCAGTGAACTGCACAATAACTGCAGTCCTGGAGTTCTTACAAGAACACTTCTCAGCGAGGTGGGCTCCTTCTACAATCAGGGTTTACGTGACCGCCATTTCATCCAGCCATGCCCTGTTGATGGAGCCTCTGTGGGGTAACGTCCTCTAACTTCGAAGTTTATTCGTGTTGTCAGGCGGCTGAGTCTCAACTGCATCCTGGAACCTTCTGTGGTCCTGGAAGGCCTGTCAGGTGACCCATTTGAGCCCTTGGAGTGGATTTACTGTCTCAAGCCGGAGTGATGACTTATCACCCTCGGCCAGAACTATGGAAACTGTGGGTCTGGCCCCTGAGGAGCACCAGCTCATAGATTCTGGTCTCACAACTGAGATTGTAGGGAATATGTTAAAATGCTAGATCACCATCCACAAGGAAATTGTATGCACTCAAGTGGCAACTTCTTCTCCTGTGGTGTGAGGAACGTTAGCTAGACCCAGTGAACTGCACAATAGCTACAGTACTGGAGTTCTTACAAGGACGTTTCTCAGTGGCTTTGGCTCCTTCTACAATCAGGGTGTACGTGACCACCATTTTATTCAGCCCTGGCCCTATTAAAGGAGCCTCTGTGGGGCAACATCCACTAACTTTGAGTTTTCTGTGTGGTGTCAGGCGGCTGAGGCCCATCTCTAGCCCATCATCTGGGACCTTTCTATGGTCCTGGAAGGTCTGTCAGGGACAACATTTGAGCCTTTAGAGTCAGCCTCTGAGAAGCTTCTGACTCTAAAGGTAATTCTTCTACTGGCCCTGACATCTCTCAAGTGAGTGGGAGATCTACAAGCTCTCTCTGTTGTCCCTTTCTGCCTTGACTTTGTCCAAAGGGTATCCTTACAGGATGTGTGTGCTGCTGCAGGGTGGTCTACACCACACACATTCATTCGTTATTACAGCCTGGATATTCATTCCATCCCATCGAATGCCTTGCAGTGACACTCGGGCTTGGGTCTTTTTGAACAGGCCGTACCCTCAGTATGACGCAGTGGGTAATCTCAATCCCAAGTTCTCTTTGAAAGGAGCAGGGAACGAGACATTACGTAACTTTGTCATACCAGGACAGGCGTATGAATTGCGTCTTCGCTTCAGATAATAGAGGCTGATGGTACGGTTCACAGGTGCCATATTTATATCACACGACGCGTTTAATTGCCACGTCACCTGATCATGGCAGGCCTATTTATGATTTTACACAAGCTTCAGATGCCACTCATGTGCGAGAGGCGCTCCCATAGTGTTATGCTAAACATAACGTCTCGTTCTCTTCTCAGGGAACAGGGTTACATGCTTAACCCAGGCATTTTTGTTAACAGCTGCTGTTCTTTTCATTGGCTGACCCATTCAGTGTCTGTTGCTCAGTACGTCAGTGGATTCTTTCATTTTTTAGGACATTTCAAATTGTTGTATTGGCCATGCCCAATGCTTGTGCAATGGCTCTGAGTTTCCCTCTTTTCTCAGCTTCAAAAAGGCTTGCTTTTCTAACATAGACAGCTCCCTGATGTTCATGTTAGCTTATCCTTTTTAAAAACAAATGCAGTCTTCACACTTGAATCTGAAGGGTAAAAGCAAGTGTAGATGTTCACAGCTATTTAGTATTTAAACAATCAATCTAACAGGGCACACCTGGGTAACAGGAAAAACCTGTCAGTCACATGTTCCAATATTTTTGGAACGATAAAATTCTAAACGCTCTTCTCATATTCATATTGATCTCAACCCAAATGTCTCCCCAAATGGCCTTGCGATTCTAATAGTTTGATTTCGATTCTAAGAGTAAACCCATATAAATATTTTTAAAGGCTTATTTAAAATCTTTCATCTGTTTTTTTTATAGTTTAATTTTTATTGAACATTTCTGCTGAACATTTCTACAGAACAGTTCTACAGAACATTTCTACATTTCGACAGAACATTTCGACAGAACATTTCTACAGAACATTTCTACATTTCTACGTTTCATTTTTATTGAATATTTTTCATCTGTTTTTATATCAAATTGACATAACACCTTAATGTTCTTTTTACTGACATATGCTTCTGTTATGACAATTTCTGAGCTGATAACTGACTTCGACACTTTGTATATTTATGGTATATTTCTGATGAGATATTATGAGTATGTATAGCAATGTCATAAAACTGACTTTCATTCATTCATTCCTTCATTCTCTTCAGTAAATGCTTTATCAGCTGCACCACCATGCATCATGATAGTTATTTCCATCTTTTTATTGGTCCAGATATACAATGCATATTATATTTCTGTTACCAGTCTTCTGTGAATACTTGAGACATGATCCAGAGCCTTTCTGGCTCCAAATACAGCATCAATGAACAGCATTTATTATGTTTCAGGCATGCTTGAGGAATTATGAAAACCTTCGGCTATATCTAGTGTTAATTGGGATATGTTAATTTTCTGCTGTCAATTTCCTTATTTTATTTTTTTTTCTGCTATTATTTTTGCCAAACATATAAATGGGGAGAATTTGTAGTCAAAGCAATAGCTGTGTCTCATGGCCCCCAGGGGCAATTCCGACATTCTAACTGTCAATGCAGAACATCTTCTTTTCTTGTCTTACTGATTTCCTGTCTCAACCATTCCCACCTGTTTGTTATTTCTTGATTAATTGTTCTATTTAAGGTCCTTGTTTTCTCTCTTGCTTTGCTGGAGCATTATGTTCAGGTTATGTTGTGTTTTGTGTTTATTTCTTAATTTCCATTTGATGTCATTTGTACTATACATAATCTTTTTGATAGTTTAAGTATTTTCTTGCCTTGTTTAAATAGTATTGCTTAGTTTCTGGTTGTTTTGGTTCCCTGGTTTACTGCTGTTCCAGGTTCTTAGTGTCTGTTTCCCTGTGTTCTGTTTTTTTTTTTTAAATAAAGAAGTTCTGCATGGGCATCCACCTCCATGGACTCTCCCCTGTGACAGAATGCTCCAGCCACTGAAAATGATTCAGCAGAACTTCAGTGCTGTGGCAGGAGTGGGTTCTGGCTCTTGAGATGAGATTTACCTTAAGAAACTGTTCACCTACAGGAGGGACATTTCGGGCAATGCTCGGCTTCCAGGTTTCGCTGAATGCTCGGCTTCTGTGTTCCCCTGGGGACATTGTTCAGCTTCCGTGTTCCCCTGGGGAGGTTTTTCGGCTTCTGTGTTCCCCTAAGGAAGAACACTCTGCTTCTGTTTTCCACTGAGGCTGTTGCTCTGCCTCTGTGTCTTGCTGAGGTTGTTGCCCTACTTCCCTGTTTTGCTGAGGATGTCGCTCCACCTCTGTGTTCTGCTGAGGACATATCTCCGCTTCATGATCCCATTAAGGTCATTCTGCCTCCCGTCTCAGCTGAGATCGTCACTCTCCACCCTGGTCTCACTGTCATTGTCACTCCCCCCTCTGGCCTTGCTGCAGTTACTGCTTAAGGTCCCTCTGATTGGTGACGCTTCAAGGGGGGCTCTGTCATAGCCCCCCAGGGGTAGTTCCATTCCAGACAACTAGAGCACATCATCGTTCCCCATGTAGAACTTCTTCTGTTTCCCTCATTTCCTGTGTAATACCCATGTGTTGTTTTCCCTGCTTGATTAGTGCTCTATTTAAGTTCTCTGGTTTTCTCCTCAGTTGCAGTATGTTTGTGTTTCTCATTTTATTACATCTGTTATTGTTAATTTATGCACTTTTTAATATTAATTGGAGATGGATGGATGGATGAATAAAATAATTTTTTCCTGAGTTTTTGGAGTTTCTGGTTGTCCAGGATCCTTAGTGTTTCCTATTCCTGGAGTCTGTTCCCTGAGTCTGTTCCCCTGTGTTTTATCTGTAAAAAGAAGTTCTGCATGTGCATCCATCTCATTGGACTCTCCCTTGTGACACTGTGCCTTTGAATAATGTTCATGTAACAATGTAAGTTCTTCTATGCTTTAAAATGTTGCTGTTGGTTAATAATGTTACAGTTGTATTATTATTATTATTATTATTATTATTATTATTATTATTATTATTATTATTATTATTATTATTATTATTATTATTTCAGTTCCAAAAAGTTATATAATACATTTGCAGAGTATGTGGTGCAAATTATTAGTGTCAAGATGATTTCTTACAGAATGTTCTGCATATGTGTGCCCGTAATTATAAGAAGCCTGTCTTGAATTATTTACAGTCAGCCATTGTGGTGTACTGTTATAGAGTGGGTAATTTTATACTCATAGAAGACCCCTAGCATCAGTTGTCAAGTGTTCATCTCAAATTAAAAAATACCTAACTACATTGCATCAGGAAAATGTTTATGGCCTTGCAGGTGTAGTGGGAAAACAATACATACAAGAAAAATATAATGAGATGCAAACTCAGTGTTATTTAGTCCACTTATTAAACAAAACCCTCAATCTTACTTATTGAAATTACTGGTATGTAAATTACTGGTTTAATCAGTGCTTTTAATCAAGCCTTATTCCAGTGGTTCTCAAACTGGGGGGGTAATTTTTTTTTTTTTTTTTTTTTACCTGTATGTAAGTCGGGATTGTGAACCTTAAGACTATGATGTAGAACTCTTAATAAATGAAATCAATTATACATTGCACACTAAGACACACCAAACAGAGACATCTGTTTATATACTAGTGTACATTACTGTTAGCCACAAGCTGATAAAACCTATAGTCTACTTAAAATGCATACGTTTTTAGATTAGAAGACATAGTCTCTTAAAAAAAAAATCTGGCCACAAAGGGATGCACACTACACAAGGGGGGCCTCACCCTGAAAAAGTTTGAGAACCACTGCCTTATTCATTAGAGTGGAGTGCATATTTATAATCAGCTAACTTGTTCCACTGCTTCCACTCTTCTCAGCATGAACAATATTTAAGTTTGTATTATCTGCTATTTGCATAATTACTTTAAAAGTGTACATTATTATGCATTTAACAAGCAGCCAATGGAGTCAAATTAGTGAGAGCTAAAGGGTGATTGCTGTAGGCGAGAAAAGTGGTAGGAAACATGATTTCAAAATGATGATGAAACAAAGTAGCACTAGAAGAAATATGCAATGCAGAACATTAATTAGAGTATAATGTAGAAAATCTTTATGATGATGGTGTCCAGCGTGTACAGATGGCATTCAGGCTTGAGTGACCTCCATTTAGTATAGTGTATAAATAATGTGTCTTGGATGTGCACGATATTTCATCCCTGCTCTGTCAATCAGGCTGTTGTCATAGTAATAAAATGGAGACAGATGGAGAGAGGAAGAAAAGGAAAGACGAGCATTCACAGAGTCACAGAGGGTTAAAGCTGAGTGCTTTGATAGGGTTAGTGTGAGGACAGCAAAGGCATGTTTGATACTGATTGACTGAATGGGTCAGATCATTGGATTTCAAATGGTGTTAAAGGAAGGGAAAAAAAAGAAACAATTTGTGACTAGTGTTATCTTTAGATGATTCAGTTACATTTCATATATCACATAATGCTGTCTGCTTTTATAGTAGAGAAGCAATTATGTAATTTGTATTATTTGAATGCTTGGAAGTTCTAACCAATCACATCAACCCTGACTTAGTTAGCTATCTCGAGTTTCTATTTCAAAATGGTTCATCCAAAAGCATTGCTTTATCTTATTAGACATAAGATAAGAAGTGATGAAAGCATCAGTCTGAGTCCTTATGTTAAGCTCAAAATTGATTCAGTATTCTCAGAGATTTTCAGAAGCAACATGTTGAGAAGCAGCACAGCTAACTTACTGTCCAAATCAATCCCCGTTTACCAGCAGCAGGTTTTCTCATAGAAAGCACTGTAAAGGATTAAATCATGTTAACTTTCTTATTGTGTTAGTACAATAAGAGAAGGATTTGCCCACAGCAAAATCATGTAATGATGTGTGCTTACTAGTTGGTTGTGCAATATGGGGCACATGTTAGCGGGTGTGTATACCAAGATGTAGTGTTGGGTCTGAATCTACCTTTGTCGAGTTCAAGTCGAGCCGAGTTCTACTCAAGTCTGAGTCCTTAATGGCCGAGTTTGAAATTGCAATTTGAAATTGCAATTGTAAACTCAACACTGAGCTGTTGTTGGTCATGCAATACGGGGCACATGTTGGGGGATGTATATAACAAGATGGAGGGTTGGGACCGAGTCCACTTTTGTCGAGTTCGAGTCGAAACCAAGTCCTTAACCAGTCAAGTCCGAGTCCAAAAGGGACTGAGTTGGACTCAAGTCTGAGTCCTTAATGGCCAAGTGCGAGTTGAGCCTGGCAATTTGAAATTGCAATTGTAAACTCAACACTGAGCTATTAAATTTATATTTTAACCTTCACAAACCAGTGGCAACATAAATATAACAAAAATACCACTATTAAATCTTGCCATTGCGATTTAATATTTTTAATATTTTTATTTCATGTCATCAACACCTCAACTAGTTTCCTATCAAAAAATGTTTTCAAAGAAAAAAAGGGATATCGAGGTATATGTAGAACTTTTATTATATTACAAGTGCTAATTATGAATTATTTCTTAATAGTTTTTTTTATGTTGACATATAGATAGTTATTTATTTTGAGCAGTTATTAAATTGCAATAAATAGTTTATTCATAAACCTTTGTTTGACTAGATTATTACTGAACCTGCGCCATCACACACTGCGCCATCCACCACCGCAAGTATATTCTCAAACTGTGGGAAACACTGTATCATTATAGTAATGGCTTCCAGAAAGTTAAAGTATTAATGGCGGGTAGACAGTAGTTCAGCCGAACATTGCTGTGTCCCGTTATGTGAGACCTCCTCAAAGTTCAACTCTTAGAGTCTGACATATTTAAATGCATCTTTAATTTTTTTACTTTGCAAGGGAGTAAATTGAAATGTAATGAAGGTTAATGTTTTATTAAAATAAAATAAAAAACTCAAGAAAAAGTACTATGATTTATCAATACTCAAAAAGGTACGATTACAGTGAACCATGAACTCAAGTTGTCATGGACTGGAGGAGGAGGTGAATACAAGTGGATGCAAATTTTTTTGTATAAAGTAAATATTAATTAAATAATAATAATAAAAAACAAATAATTCAAAGACAGGTATGAACTGTCAGAAATGGAGACTTAGCTAGATTCACTAGTCAGATATAGCATGAGAATACTCACCCTAAAAGTCATCGATGTAACTTGAAATATATAATTTGAAGCCGTTCTCCTTCTTACTGTTGGGTGTAGCAGCTGACTGCATGAATGTAGGAGGCATTATACATGGGGGGTCCCCCCCACGTTTCAAATGATAGGTTTTGTCCCTCTAATACACTCCCCACTTCTTCCTAATCTCAAATTATATTTCACATTGTCTGCCTGTCTCCAAGGATTTATGAGTTGGACAGTCTCCATATAAATCCATTCCGCAACTTTTAGAAACATAATTCAATAAAAAAAAAATCCCTATAATAAGCACAGGGGTAAGACTCTAGTAGCTAGGGCTCGCGGAACCATTTACCGATTGCAAGCTTGATGAGAGCAAAGTGTCTGTCACTACAAGGTAACAAGCAAAACTTAGTATGGATTTTCAGAGAGGTGGCTACTCTCACACAATGAAAGCAAAATGGATTCATTTGGAGATGACTCAAATATTCCGTGACCGTACTGTTTGTTTTCTGGTTTGGTCAACAATTTTGTTGTTGAAATGATTATTTAGCATATGAAACTGTCAAATATGCACAAGTTTGCAAGCTAGCTAGTACACCAAAATTGTGTGTATGTGTCATTGTTATGTGTCCACAAATGATTTAATTGCATCCTATAATACTTTAAGAGGAAGAGGACAGAGGAGGATGAACAGAAGGTCATAGCAGTAGAAAAGACTGAGGAGGATGAGCTAGTCAGTTGTATGGATAGCTACCAGTTCGCCAACAAGTTCACGTCACACCGTGTTGGATGTTCCCTGCACATCACAGCCACAGCACCCTCTGCAGGGTAGATCGTGACAGGTACTCTTGAAATGCATGCGCAGAAAGCCCCCTAGTCAGGCAAGGAGACATTCATTAATTTCTTGTTATTTTATGTTGTTATTTTTTTTAATCTTTCTTTTTATGTTACACATGAAAATGACACAAGTTCATTTCAAGTTCAAGTTCAAGTTTGTTCATAATTGGACTGGAGTCTGGGATTGAGTACCCCAACTCTAAAAATATGTTATAAGATGGACATAGAGTATAAACACAATCAAGGAGTAATACGGCATTCATGGCCAAGTGGGAACTGGGACTTTTACAACCCCAAGAAAGAAAAATCAATTTAAATGGCTCTCTATGTTACACCACCGCCGACAGAGGGCACTGCGACATGGCTTTCGAGTGGACATGTGACTTTGTTTTGTTCGCTTGCTTCCGGATTAGCGTTAGCTTTAGCTCTGATTTGTCACAGGTGCATTTGTTTTAAGTTGATGATAGTTGGTATTTAAACGCCTGGGTTACTGAGCACGTCGCTCGGTATTATTAGTTGATGTGTGTGTAGCGGTCGTGCCGTTTATGCTAAGAAGGATAGTGTTCTATGCCACGTTTCTTGTTTCCCGGTGAAGGCCGCGTTTACTTTGAGTTTTGTGTTTGTATTTAATAAAGAAGATGACCTGCACCTGCATCCGCCTCCAGTCTATGTAACGTAACACTCTACATTGGAAATCTCACTCTTTATGATCACTAAATACAGAATAATATTTGGATCATTTAATGTGTTGAACAATTTGTATGTAAATTTTTTCTGTGCTATTAATGGTGAATTGCTGAACAATCTATAAAGAAAAAAATTGATCTAAAAAAGTCAAATCTAGAACCCTTAAAAGTTCTTGGTTGTTGCTATGGAGGAACCCTTTAAGGATCTACAGTATCGCATAAAAGTGAGCACACCCCTCACATTTTTGGAAATATTTGATTATATCTTTTAATGTGACAACACTGAAGAAATAACACTTTGCTACAATGCAAAGTAGTGATTGTACAACTTGTGTAGCAGTGTAAATTTGCTGTCCCCTCAAAATAACTCAACACACAGCCATTAATGTTTAAACCGCTGGCAACAAAAGTGAGTACACCCGTAATGAAAATGTCCAAATTGGGCCCAATTAGCCATTTTCCCTCCCGGGTGTCATGTGACTTGTTAGTCTCTGGCGTGAATGGGGAGCAGGTGTGTCAAATTTGGTGTCATCACTCTCACACTCCCTCACACTGGTCACTGAAAGTTTAACATGGCACCACATGACAAAGAACTCTCTGAGGATATGAAAAAAATGATTGTTGCTATACATAAAGATGGCCTAGGCTACAAGAAGATTGCCAAGACCCTGACACTGAGCTGCAGCACGGTGGCCAAGACCATACAGTGGTTTAACAGGACAGGTTCCACTCAGAACAGGCCTCACCATGGTCGACCAAAGATGTTGAGTGCATGTGCTCAGCAACATATACAGAGTTTTTCTTTGGGAAATAGATGTATGAGTGTTGCCAGCATTTCTGCAGAGGTTGAAGGGGTGGGGGCTCAGACCATACGCCGCACACTGCATCAAATTGGTCTGCATGGCTGTCGTCCCAGAGGGAAGCCTCTTCTAAAGATGATGCACAAGAAAGCCCGCAAACAGTTTGCTGAAGACAAGCAGACTAAGGACATGGATTACTGTAACCATGTCCTGTAGTCTGATGAGACTAAGATAAACTTATTTGGTTCAGGTGGTGTCAAGCGTGTGTGGCGGCAACCAGATGAGGAGTACAAAGACAAGTGTGTCTTGCCTACAGTCAAGCATGGTGGTGGGAGTGTCATGGTCTGGGGCTGCTTGAGTGCTGCACATAGTGCAGTACATGCCAACATGTACTATGACATACTGAAGCAGAGCATGATCAGTATGCAGTATTCCAGCATGATAACGACCCCAAACACACCTCCAAGATGACCACTGCCTTGCTAAAGAAGCTGAGGGTGAAGGTGATGGACTGGCCAAGCATGTCTCCAGACCTAAACCTTACTGAGCATCTGTGTCACATCCTCAAACAGAAGGTGGAGGAGCACAAGGTCTCTAACATGCACAAGCTCCGTGATGTCATCATGGAGGATTGGAAGTGGACACCAGTGGCAACTTGTGAAGCTCTGGTGAACTCCATGCCCAAGAGGGTTAAGACAGTGCTGTAAAATAATGGTGGCCGCACAAAATATTGACACTTTGGGCCCAATTTGGACATTTTCACTTAGGGGTGTACTCACTTTTGTTGCGAGTTATTTTGAGGGGTCAGCAAATTGACATTTGTAAGTTATACAAGCTGTACACTCACTACTTTACATTGTAGCAAAATGTCATTTCTTTAGTGTTGTCACATTAAAAGATATAATCGAATATTTCCAAAAATTGTAAGAGGTGTAGTAACTTTTTTGAGATATTGTAGTCTTATGAGGCTCAGTGTGTAGTGAGGGCAGAGGTGCAGTATAGGGCCTTTTTGTCCCTGAAAGGAATATATATTGTTAAGTGAACCCAATGCAAGAGTGTAACATGAGCAAGTGCACACCAGCTGACAAACAGCTCAACCAAAACCGTCAACCAAAAAAGTCTTAGCCAAGGCACAAACCAAGTAACTTTTATATGCTGCTACTTAGTTCTAGCCACTCAGCTGATTATGGGAGCAGTGCACATGAGGCCAGTGGTGCTTATGTGATACGATGAGTGGTCAGAAAAGTAGGAGCTTCAGAACATTAGGCTCAACAAAAAGAGTACTGTGGTGAGGCAGGAAATGACAAACTTAAAAGGACCAAATGTTAATGGACCCAAATATGTATTTCAAAATCAGGCCTTCTCTTTCTAACCTCCTCTTTAGTATTATATTTCTTTTCCTTCTTTTCCTTAATCTACATTCTCTGTACGTCTGAGTTCCCCTTCTTCCCTTTCTTAAATCTGTTTTCTTAATAATTCTGAGTTCATTTTCTTTCCTTTCCTCAGGTGCAACTTTAGGCTAATTTTTAGACCTGCGAAGGTGGCCACAGATTTGCCTGAGAGGGCACTCGTAACAACAACAATAATAATAATATATGTACTTCCAAAAAAAAAAAAACCCCACCAAACTTTCCAGAAAGGCATTTTAATCCATAGGGTCACTCAAACATTTTTCTTTTAAGCACAGCAATTTTTCTCATCTTCATACATGTTTCCAGGTCATTATTTATACTAGAAATTGCAAATTTTTAAGGACCTTTGACATGGCATTAATCTGACACTTATTTTGCAGAATGGATTCAGTTTGTCTTGCTGTGCTGCACTATGCCCACCATGATTCCCATTCAGTTTCTAAATATCACCTCTCCAACCGAGAACCCCTTTTCTGATGCACAGCAATTTAGGGCACTGCATGCACTTTCTTACTGAATGGTCTTTCTTAGTGAATGGCTGAAAACTTTTCATTTTGCAGTATAACTATAAAACTTTACTTGAATTGAGCCTTTCTATCATATACTGCATGTGCTAATGGATCGTATGAGCTGTTTTTCTTCAGTTTTTGTTATTATAAGTTATGGTGTTGCTATGTGCATGCACCACAAAATACCAGTTATAATCAGGTAAAATGCTTCCTAAGAGGTTTTCTGAAGAAACATCAGTTAATTGCTCTCACCATTCATGTTATTATGAACACCATACTAATATTCGGTTAGGGAAATAAATAGACAAACTAATCAGAGTGGGAAACAGAAACAGCTGTAACAATGATGACACATAAGGGAAACAACCAATCACAAAACAGGGGCGGAGACCGGACAGAAACCAAAACAAAACGTACACGGCAAAGAAAACAAAGTCACGTCAACCCAGAAGCACACTGTCTTATTACAGGCAGCTAAGTTTTCGAAAAGGGGGGAAAATACCGGACACTGCCATTTTAACAGGGGTGTGTAGACTTTTTATGTCCACTGTATGTAAAGACAAACATATTTTTTATTATGTTAATGTAGTGTGGTGTGTGGCATGGTTAAAACCTCACCCTTATTAACTACATGGCCAATGAGCTTCCTACCACAGTATATAAGTGTTTGTTTAGGCCTCCCAGAATGCGTCATGGTTGAAAACCCCACTCCATCCTTTCGTTGCTATGGACTACAGCTGTATTTGTTTTTAGCTTTGTCGCTTAGCTGTGTGATGCTAGTATTGTCCACTTACCATGCAATTTACTTGTTTACTTCTCCATCATGCCTTGCGTGACAAAATATAGATTTTGTTACATCAGGAGCATGGTCACCAAGGGCTTGAGCGTACCACTGAATTGTTAAGGAGAAGTCTCACACTACAACTTATCATCCAGCTGGGAATGGTCAGTGTGTGTAATTTATTTGCACTTTGCATAGTCTTTGGCATTTCCCTGTGTCAAGGAAAAAGGATTGGGTATTATGTGTGCCACAACTGTTTTGTTATAATACCACTACCCACCAAACCACTGCCGAGTCTCCAGATTTCCTTATTTTCGGACAAGAACCATGACTTCCAGTGGATTTCCTTCTTGGAAGGGTTCAGGAGTTGGTGGCTGGTAATGTGCATGAGTGAGTTGTGGAGCACCAAGCAATGCTGCAAGTTGGGTTTGAGTGGGCTTGGGAATGGCTACAGATGATCTCCGGGGAGCATCAAGTTCCTAAGGAAGCAAGTGTGCGGGGTAGATTGTGAGAGTTCTGCCTGAGTTTGCCTGACATTGATGACATCATCAATGTATGCCATGAATGTATATAAACTGTTGGTGTGCACCACAGGAGGAGGCACCATTTTCTATGTTATCACTCTGTTTACTGCCCATTGCTGGAAGCCATTGACTACTCTAGGTATGATAAAGAAAAATTTATTGAGTGTGGAATGTAATTGAGGCATCTGAGCAAAAATTTAGTAGGTTGCCTGTTTCAGAGTTTTGCTTCATGTTTGTTCCAGCTTCCATTGGCAGTGGCTGATATTATAGCCGTCTCGGTGTCCTTCGTGTTTGTCTGCCCTCTGCTGAGAGGTTATGCACTCGTCTTCCAGGTATATATTCTTGGTTGTGAGCTTATGTACAGTATCAGCTGTTTTAATAGCGTGATTTAGTCATTTGTGCTTTATTTTAGTTTAATGTTGTCATAGGTGGGCTGTTGCAAATAGGGAGTATTTAGCCATTTGCATATATCCATGATCCCATAGCTTTTGCATATGGTAGGTTTGGAATCCTCTCTTTTTCTTAGATAATGTTGAACATTGTTTGCATTTTAATTTAGTGTACCTGTTCTATGTGAATAGGAGGGTGCAGGCTGTTTTTTTTTTTTGCAGTGGCACTTTTTTGTTCCACTTTTTTGTTTTGTTTTTGTTACCACTGTTTTGTTCCTTCTTTGGTCTGTATTGTTCTTGTGTGGTTTTTTTTGTTTGTTTTTTTTGTTCCCGTTGGGCACTCGGTTTGGAGAATACTCAACTTCAGTGGGGCAGCACAGAGTGTTTATCTTGTGTAGTTTTATTTTAAACTTGATGTTAGTTTTAATAATTTTTTTGTGTTTATTTGTGAAAGCAAGTTAATCTTGTTTGAGTGGTTAATGTTAATTTTTATTGTTTGTTGTCTTGTTTTAATTGATTTTCAGTTATTTTTAATTTTTTGCTTCATAATTGAGTATTTCAAATTATTACACATCTTGTCAGATATACTCAGTGAACATTTATGTGAGTTATATTTTATTGGAAATGGGAAGTGTTTGAGTTTGTTTAATGTGTCGATTTAATTGTTTTGTTAATGAGACTTGAGCCTTGCAGTTAGCATGTTTTAGATCTTGCAACCAACAGAAAGGCCTTTAATAGTGTGTGTGCATTTTCTTTTTAGGAGCTGTAGGCCTTTGTTGGTGTAGGAAGAAGGATTGATTTCCTACTGGTGGTGCCGTGTGTGCAGTGTGCACTGGGTTTCTTTGCTGGTGTGTTGGTGATGAATGTAATGCTTAACTTTTTGCCCAGTCTGCCCTGGAGCATCGGCTGCAGCTCCATAAGTGTTCTATTTGGTAATTGTGCAAATTATATTCAGTGGAGATTTGAGGCTTTCTCTCCTGTGCTACTGAAAGTTTTCATTGTGTTGTCTTTCTTGTAATGAAGAATTTTGTATTTGGAACCGATACCTGTGTCTCCATGTTCTGTTCTTCCTTGGGTGGGGAACCTGTGCATAGCCTTATAGATAAACTCCTTGTGTGAAATTCCCAGGGTGGTGTAGTTGGTTATTAGTTTGTTTGTTTTCCCTTTTTTGAGTCCTATTTTTTTTTTTATTCTTTGATCCCAAGTTTGGTTACATATATAAACTTATATTGTTTGCAAAGTGTGCGTATTGTGTATAGTGTAATAAATGGTTATAACTATTTATAACCTAATTGATTCAACTAGCATTGGCATTGAAACTTATGACAATGCTACAGCCCAGCACTGCACAATGCATATTATGATCCACATAAATGCATTATTAATGTAGGACATTGTAAATAAAATATGCAAGAGCCAAATAAAAGAAACACAGTCACTTAGACTTGAGTCTTGAGTCACTTAGAGAACCTTCAAGATAGACAAATCGGATCTGAATAAAAATTCAGAATTGTGCAATAATTCTTGTAATGTGAACATAGTCCAAAATGTGATTAATTTCAGGTCAATTCCTGAGTATTATTCGAGTCTAAAGACCTTTATTTAGAGCACAGGAAAGCTGCTTTTCTAATTATCAGAGTCCCTTGAGATCTCACTATTAGAATATTGGTCTCTCTTGGTTTCTACCTACATGGGGAATGTAAATGACATTAAAAACAGAAAGACAGATGAGAACCCTCAACAGCAGCTAGAAAAACAAAACAAATTATAGTTTTCACAAGAACAATAGGTCTCTTTATGTCACAATGGCTTAGAAATCTTTGAACAATTCTCTCTTGTACCCACACACACACACACACACACACACACACACACACACACACATACCAGCTGGGACTGTTTGAAGAATAGGATGCCAGCTCTTGTCATTTGTAACAATAGAGCAATGACAGAATAATTACATAGTAATGGTCATAGAAGCAATTACAGTGCTCATTTTCTCACACAGATTTTGGCAGAAAAGATGTGGATACTTTTATCTTGTCATTGGTGTAGGGAGGGTGGAAAATGATGTCTAACTGGCTCAGAAAAAAGATATGTTAAGAGTCTTAAATACGAGACTGGCCTGCGCTGTCTGTGTTTACTGTATGTGTGTGAGTAGATTAACAGCAATGTATTTTAAGGGTACGAGTAATAGTTTATTCTACCTCATATTATTCTGCTCATATGGACCTTTATAATAAGTTGATAAGCTTTTGAAATGTAGGTAAACACAAAGCTGTACACTGCAGGGAAAAGTATTGTTCATTGTTCTTGTCGATTGAAAGCCAATTTTTATAATCTTCGCAGCTCAAGTACAGTTTGTTAGATGTATGCACGGGAAAACTAAGGGGTAGTCAGGTTTGGCCACCCCTCTGGCCATGCCAAGTAGCAATAAGCTAGGGTGAATTCCCTGGAACTACTGAGCACAATGAGCAAACAGCTGAGCAAACACTGGTGTTTTACATTAATGATATTCTTTATTTGTAGGCATAAATAGATTTTTTTAACGTCATTATTAGCTACCATTAACTAATGATATTAGCTAATTTGATATTGGCTAATACTATTAGCTAAATTGTAATTCTAGTGATCATCACACCAATATGTGGTTATTCCCCAACTATTGCCACAAAGGAAGCACATAATTGTCTACTGTATTGTTGTCACCTTTTGCGAAGCGGCAAAGAAGCAGGAGGAGAGCTGGTGGTATAAACTAAGCAAAGATCGGGCGATCGGGCAAACAGGACAAACTAGAGAAGGCAAAGACGTAGTCGGAAAAGCCGGAAGCAGGGTCGAGGTAAACAAACGAGAAGTGAAACAGGAAAGGCTTGGTAACGCAGGTAAATGAGTTAGAACTCTAAGAGAGTGATTCTCTAAATACTAGGGGAGAGAGTGTGTGATTGGTGACAGGTGCTTCAGATCAGAACTTCAGGGATGGTGAGCGCATGCGTGCATGCGAGGTGCGTGTAGCATTCTGGGATCTGGACTTCTGATCTGACGGAGCTGTGAGAGAACCTACCCCCCCACCCCCCACCCCCAACCCTCCAATGGCCTCACTCCGGGAGCCAAGTTCTTTCTAGGCCTTTCCCGGGGTCATGGACCCAGGAGCTCAGGATGGTTTGTGTGGAAGTCCTTGGTCAGATTAGGATCCAGTATATCCTGCCTGGGGACCCAGCATTGTTTTCCAGGCCCGTACCCCTCCCACTCAACCAAATACTCCAGCCTGCCTCTTCTATATCTGGACTTGAGGATTCTCCTGACGCGGTAAGCCGGTTGTCCCTCGATCTCGAGAGGGGATGAAGGATTCTCTGAAGGTACTTCAGTGGCTAGTGGACCATCGACTACAGAATTGAGCCGAGAGACATGAAATGAGGTAGAGATGCGGCTGTGTCATGGCAGCTTAAGATGATAAGTGACCTCATTAATCTGTTTGAGAACCTTGAATGGTCCTGTGTACCTGGGAGTTAGTTTCTTGCAGCTGTGAGGTTGTCTTAAGTCCCTGGTGGCTAACCATACCCTATCACCTGGCTGGTAGTTCGGGTAGTTCGCTACTTAAGAACCACTGGTCTACGGCCGGAGATGCGGTGGGAGTGGCGTTCCAGGGGAACAACGGGGGTTGGTACCCTAGAACGCATTGAAATGGCGTGAGCTTGGTGGCAGAGTGACGCTATGACTTCTGGGCATACTCAGCCCAGGGCAAGAACTGACTCCAATCCTCCGGGTGGCAGGCACAGAAGGTATGAAGGAATTGTCCCAGTTCATGTTTGATCCTTTTGACTTGACCATTAGATTGAGGGTGGTAGCCGGAGGTGAGATTAACCATTACTAACTTAGTCATGAAGTTTGACCATACTCTGCACGTGAACTGTGGGCCCCAATTACATGTAATCTCCTCTGGGATGCCGAAGTATCTGAAGATATGCTGAAATAGAAGTTTGGCTGTAAAAGCAGTAGGGAGAGCGGGTAATAGAATGAACCGGTAGATTTTGAGAACCAGTTCACGGTGACCAGAATCGGGGTGCTTCCTTGGGACCTTGGCAGATTGGTGATGAAGTCCACTGAGATGTGGGACCAGGGATGCTCGGGTGTGGGTAACCGTTTAAGCCTCCCAGCGGGGAGTGTTCGCGGAATCTAACTCTGTGCACAAGACGAACAGGATGCCATGACTGCTTGTATATCTTTCTCCATACTGGGCCACCAGTATTTTTCATTGAGGAGATGATGTGTTCGCTGTGCCCCTGGATGCCCTGTCCCAAGTACCGTGTGTGCCCAGATAATCAATTCTTGCCGGTACTCCTCGGGTACAAATAGTTTGGTAGGGGGACAATTGACAGGCACTCGTGACGGAGTAATCTCCTCTAAACTCAAGTTCAGGTCCCACTCCAGGGCATTGATGATGCATGAGGGCTTAATGATGTATTCCTCGTGATCACTGACACATTCGGAGGGGTCACGACGCGAGAGGGCATACGCCTTTATGTTCTTGGACTCTGGTCAGTAAGATAACGTGAAGTCGAACCTGGTAAAAAAAAAGGGCCCAACGGGCCTGGCGGGGTGTTAGTCTCTTGGCGGTCCGCAGATATTCCAGGTTTTTGTGGTCTGTAAAAATGACAAAAGGGTGTGTTGCTCCCTCTAAACAATGTCTCCATTCCTCCAATGCTAATGACAGCTAGGAGTTCCTGATTTCCTACATCATAGTTCCTCTCGGTGGGGGTAAGCTTCCTTGAGAAGAATGCCACAGGATGGAGTTTGGGTCTTTCTCAAATCTTTGGAATGGCACCGCTCCTACCCCAGTCTCTGACACATCTACCTCCACTAAGAACGGTCTTGCAAGGTCAGGATGTTTGAGGATGGGAGCAGAAGTGAAGACTTTCCTAAACTGGTCATAAGCTGTTTGGGCACTGGGGCCCCAAGACAGGCGCTTGGGTTTCCCCTTAAGTAGGGATGTGAGGGGGTTAGCTACGGCACTAAATTTCCTAATGAACCTCCTATAAAAATTGGCAAATCCCAAGAATCTCTGTAAGTCCTTGATTGTCGTGGGTATCGGCCATTCCACAACTGCCGTGACCTTTTCCTGGTCCATGGAAATTCCTTCTGAGCTGATGTTATAACCTGAAAACGTGATGGTGGTTCTGTGGAATTCGCACTTTTCAGTTTTAATGTATAACTGGTGACGTAGTAGCCATTGTAAAACTTTACGAATGTGAGCAATGTGTTCCTTCATGGAGGTAGAGTAGATGAGAATGTCGTCTATGTAGGTGATCACATAGCGTCCCAGCATGTCACGCAACATGTCATTGATTAAACACTGGAATACCGAGGGAGCGTTTGAAAGCCCATACGGCATAACCTGATTTTCATAGTGACTGAAAATCATGCTAAAACCGGTCTTCCATTCGTCTCCCTCTCGAATACGAACAAGGTTGTATGTACTGCGTAAACCTAGTTTGGTAAAGATGGTGGCAGTGCGCAGTTGTTCCAGGGTGGCTGGTACTAGAGGTAGAGGGTAACGATACTTGATACAGCACCGGTTTAATCCATTGAAGTCTATGCATTGGCGTAAGCCGCCACCCTTCTTCTCCACAAAAAAAAAACCCTGCAGACGCTGGGGAGGTATAAGGTCGGACATAGCCCTGGTTCAACGCTTCCTGGATATATTCCTCCATGGCCTGTTGTTCCGTTACTGTCAACGGATACACCCTCCCCCACAGGGGTGTAGTGCCAGGAAGAAGATCAGTAGCGCAATGATAATCGTGATGTGGCGGTAGTCCACTAGCCTTCTTCTTGCTGAAAACTTCCCTGAGGTCGTGGTAAACACTGGGAATTATGACACTGTCTGCGTTGTCGGGGCTCTCAATGGATGTGGACGCGAGGGTGATCACTGGGGCTTGGAGACAGTGGTGGAGACAATGATTCGACCAGTGTGTGATTTCTCTTTGTTCTGATAACATGAAATTAGATCTTCTCTTGATGCAGAGCACTGGTACGGAGGGTAATTGGGTCTGTGCATTGGGCAATGATGCCATCCCCTATGGGGGCCCCATGAATGGCTTGGACACGGCGGGGCTTGTGGAGATGGTGAACCGAGATGTTGTGTTGACGAATGGTCTCTTGGTCAATGAAATTCCCCGCTGCGCTGGAGTCGATCAGTGCTTCTAAAACACAGGAAATGCTTGAGTATTCTAGGATAACTGGTAAAACAAATGCAGCCTGAGTGATGTGTTGGGTAGTGGGTTCTAAGCTCACCTCAGGCAGGGATGATTTTGGAACGGGGTTCTCCTTTCGGTGAATGCGTGGTTTATGAGGGCACTGTGGCACGAGATGATCCTTTCAGCCACAGTAAAAACAACAATGCTCCCGGCGTTGTCACTCTCATTCCTGGGAGCTCACCCGAGTCTGTCCTAGATGCATGGGTTCCTCCGGGCTCTCCGGTGCGGGTAATTTCGCCTCATCACGTATTGAGAGGCGGCTCTGTAGAAGACGGTCCAAACAGATAGCCAAGCTGATAAGTGTGTCCAGAGACATCAGATCATTGCGGCATGCTAGTTCCTTTATGATGTCAGCGTTTAATTCACGGCGAAACATGGTCTTTAGAGCCGGCTCATCCCAGTCTCTTTGTTATCCGGGGAATGATCAAACACGGTGCGGAAGCGTGAGGTCAGCTGATCGTACAGTCATGGACGAAATTATTGGCACCTCTGGAACTTTTCCAGAAAATGCACCATTTCTCCCAGAAAAGTGTTGCAATGACAAATGTTTTGGTATACACATGTTCATTACCTTTAATGTTTATTACCTTTACCACAAAAAAGCCAAAGAAAAAAGGCAAATTTGACATCATTTTACACAAAACTCAAAAATTATGTCAGACAAAATTGTTGGCACCCTCACCTTAATATTTGGTTGCACACCCTTTGGAGAAAATAACTGAAACCAATCGCTTCCTATAACATCAACAAGCTTCCTACACCTCTCAACTGGAATTTGGACCACTCTTCTTTTGAAAACTGCTCCAGGTCTCTCAGATTTGAAGGGTGCCTTCTCGCAACAGCAATTTTGAGATCTCTCCATAGGTGTTCTATGGGATTTAGATCCGGACTCATCGATGGCCACTTCAGAATTCTCCAGCGCCTTGTCTCCAACCATTTCTGGGTGGTTTTTGAGGTATGTTTCGGGTCATTGTCCTGCTGAAACACCCATGACCTCTGACGCAGACCCAGCTTTCTGACACTAGGCCCTACATTATGGGCCAAAATATTTTGATAGTCTCCAGCAAAACAACTCCAAAACATCCTTGAACCTCCACCATGTTTGACTGTAGGTACTGTGTTTATTTATATTCTTAACTTTAATGCAGATTTTAGATTTTAGATTGGTTAATATTAGCAGTCAAACGCTCCCTTTCACTGCTCTCCATTGTCATGTGACTGGGAGCTAACTAGCATGCAAAATGTAAAGAGCTGAAGAGAGAAGACGAAAAGAAAACTGAGAGATGTCTTTTGTAAGCTGTCTAAAGTTACAGGTAATGTAATTCCTGGAGATGGTGATGGTGATCATGTGGTGAATGTGGATTCACCAGCGGAAAAGAAGTCTTACAGTTTTCAGAGAGAGAGCTGAAAGACTTCGAGTGGCTCCAATATAAAAATGGGTCAATGCACTGTGTTCACTGTAAAGCCTGTGGGACAGAGGTATGGTGGCAGGATCCCTGCAGGATTTCTCGTTTCAGGTCCAACACCGGGCGGGGGCCCTGCATGGGAATGCAGATGGGCTCTCACGGCGAGACACACTCTGGGCCCACCACCAAGCGGCAGTAGGCTCGGAGCTGGGGGGAGGGTACTGTCGCGGCGGACTGACACCCGACGCGCAGGCTAAGAGAATCGCTCCTTCCCCGACTGCCGCACGCGGGCAGCCCAGCGCCGGTCCCAACAATAACCGGAAGGGTCGTCACAGCAGGGTGGAGCCACCCACTCCTCGCCGGCGGCTGATTGGTGAACCTGGAGCGAGATGCCCACCACTCCAGCCTCGGAAGGAGGAAATGAAAGGAGGCCCTTCCGCCCGAGGAAAGACGAAGACCGACTCGGCTACGCTCCGACCCGGACGAGGATGATGGCAGACGAGACCAGTGGTGACGCTGAGAACCGGCACAGGAATCCGCTCCTTCCCAGCTTCTTCTGGGAATCCCGACACGCCCCTGAGGACGCCGCTACACCAGCCCCGCCCCCTCCGGGTTTCCCTCACTCAGCCACACACACACACACAGCCACACACACCACTTCCAAAGGACCGAAAATAAACCTTTTTTCCACTTTCTTTCACCACAACCAGCTTCCCTCGTGTTTGTGCTTTGCCTCCCCCGGGCTACTCCCGCTACTATATATATATATGTGTGTGTGTGTGTGTGTGTGTGTGTGTGTTTGTGTGTGTATCTGTGTATATAAGACATTTGGGTTTGAGATCAAAAGATGATTATGAAAAAATAGTTTTTAGCTTTCACTTCCTCATATTTAGTTGTTTATGTGTTAAACAATTTAGAACATAGCACTTTTTGTTTAAACCCACCCATTTTTCAAGTGATCAAAATGTTGGGACATTTGACTGATAGGTGTAACTGATAGGTGCCCAGCTGTGCCATGTTACATTGATTGAATTAATAGCACTGAATGTCTACTCTTGGTTTAAGCCCTAGGTTTTGCCTGTGAAGACTGCATTTCATGTTACAAAGTATAAACCAACATGAGGACAAGAGAGCTGTCAGTGGGAAAGTCATTTTGAAGCTGAGAAAAGAGAGAAAATCTGTCAGAGCCATTGCGCAAGCATTGGGCATAGCCAATACAACACTTTGGAATGTCCTGAAAAAGAAAGAAACCACTGGTGTACTAACAAGCAGACATGGAACAGGTCGGCCAAGGAAAACAACAGCAGCTTATGACAGAAACCTTGAAGATTTGTGAAGAAAAACTCCAAAACAAAAATTAGTGACATCACCAACAACATTCACAGTGCAGGGGTGAAGGAATCACAATCCACCATTCGAAGAAGACGTCACGAAATATAGAGGCCATACTATACGATGCAAACCACTAATGAGCAGGAAGAATCAGACAAGGTTGGGAGGGTTATTTTTAAAATTTAAGGCTAAGGGTTGAGAGGCAGGAATTGGGCCAATAGTTGCTGCAATCCTTTTATAATCTACCAATTGGTGTGCAAGAAGTCGGGAATTACAGAGAGGGTTTAAAGCAATGTAAACATGCGCACACATGATGCACATCATAATAGAACTACAGCTGAATCCTGGATATTTTCTCAAATTTAGAAATCCTGGCCAGACACTTTTTTAGAAATCCTGGCCAGACACACCAGATCTGAAAAGGAAGACATATTGTCACCCAAAAAATTTCAGAGAACAGTTAATTTCTACCAGATTAACTTAGCACAACATTTATTTACACATGCACCAGGAGGTTGCTCATGAGAGTCACACCTGGCAAGAGAGAACCAGAACTATAATCAAGCAGCTGTGTATACTGTGTTATGTCAATGATTCATTTCTTTGGTTTTTGTCACAATCAGCAAGGATGATTTGCAGGATGCATGTGCAGTAAAGAGCTTTAATAAGGAAATCAAGCAGACAAATCCATAACGTGAATCAATAATGTGGTCAAAAACTAGCAAAGGTCAGGTGATCGTCAAACATAAACCATAACAAACATGTACAAAAAACAAAACAAAACAAAAAACTTACTCTGGCTCTTACACCTCTACACTGCACAGTTTGCTTTTCTATAACTCAATAAAAAGAACTTGTATGGTAGCACTGTATTGTTCTCTGCAACGCTTTGCTTGTATTCCCTCATTTGTAAGTTGCTTTGGATAAAAACGTCTGCTAAATGAATAAATGTAAATGTAAATAAATGCAAACACACATAGCATTCCCATTTTTTTTTTTTTTTTTTTTTTTTTTACAAAATGTACCTGTGATCTGATTATTTAGTTTTTTGACATAACTGTAACAGAATACAGTTACCAGTTTTTGTATCCTGATTACATAACAATTTTACAAGTATTCTGTTACTCCCCAAGCCTGGACTCAGAAGGCCAGACTGGAAATCACAAAGAAATCAAATTTGGTGATGTCAGTCGGTCAGCGGTTTGATGCAGTTACTGCAATTAAGGGATATGCACCAAATATTAAGTGTTATTTAGTTTAATTTTCTTTACTTAATTTTCTTTACTAAATATTTACTGATCTTCTCCTATACACGAACACACACACACTCACACACATATGGATATATGTGCATATGGAGAGAGAGAGAGAGAGAGAGAAAGAGAGAGATGGAGTTGTAATCTTAAGATTATGACACAGATTTTGATATTATAATAATACACAATGTTCTGTGCTATTGGGTTTTTATATATATCCAAATACTATATATGACAGCTAATATATCTTCACTATTATTTAGAAATGCAATATGATTCACATAATTTGAAGAGTATTACTTCAGCTGCATTGTACTTTCTGCCAAGGGCAAGCAATTTCTGCTGCAAATTCATCTTTTTTCTATCTCTGCTCAGTGTGTGCTACATGTGGGCTTTCATGTGTCAAATGTGATATACACTTACGAGGCTGCTGAACATGGCAGAATGGCATATTCATATACTTTATAATGCATACTGCACCAAATTATAATGTATTACAAACAGATAACAATATTCAGTAAGAGATTAGTATTAGGCCTACATTACATTGAACATTTTCCATGTTAAAAACAACATATTTGTCTTGTACACCTTAAGTAATGCTTGCCATTTGTGTTCCTTGGTCTTCATGATGCTCTCTGCGCTTTCAACAGAACCCTGAGACTATCACAGAGCAGGTGCATGTATACAGAGACTTGATTACACACAGGTGGATTCTATTTATCACCATCAGTCATTTAGGACAACATTGGATCATTCAGAGATCCTCGCTAAACTTGTGGAGTGAGTTTGCTGCACTGAAAGTAAAGAGGCCGAATAATTTTGCACGCACCACTTTTCAGTTTTTTATTTGCTAAAAAAGTTTAAAATATACAATAGATTTTGTTCCACTTCACAATTGTGTCCCACTTGTTGGTGATTCTTCACAAAAAATTAAAATTTTATATCTTTATGTTTGAAGCCTGAAATGTGGCAAAAGGTTGAAAAGTTCAAAGGGGCCGAATACTTTCGCAAGGCATTGTATGTGCGCCCTCTGGTTTCCAGTACCAATTCTTCCATCTTACGTTCTCACTGCTCACTGTTTTGATATGCTTTGTCTATGGGTGCAACAGACACTCTATCAACCACTTCTGAAAAACATTAAACCTAAAAGTAAACTTTTTGTGGGGTACTACAGAATCACAGTCTTCTAGTTTGGTCTACCAGCATTCTTTTTCAATCTAATAGCTACCGATAGATGGATGGGCTGGTTTGAGTATTTCAGAGGCTGCTGACCACCTGAGATGTTCTGCAATAAACATCTTAAACAGAATAGTGAGGAAAACAAATGAACTTCCAGTGAGTGGCAGTTCTGTTGGCAGAAAAGCCAGGTTGATGAACAAGATCGGGGAGAATGGTCTGGCTGGTTCAAGATGACAGGAGACAAGAGTAAGTTTACAACCATGGTGAGCAGCAAAGCATAAAATCTTCAGGTGGATTGGCCTAAACAGCAGAAGACCACATAGAAAGCCACTGCTCTGGACAGCTGAAAATCGGCAATGTCACCATTCAATGATCATGGATATATTGTATAGTATTAAATTAGATTGCCTCATTTAAATGTGTTCATGTAGTGTGTAATGATAAACACAATGCACTAGCATGTCAAAAAACACTAAGCACACATGTCGTTCTACCAAAGAATGGTTAAAGAAGAATAACGTTAATGTTTTGGAATGGCCAAGTCGATTTCCTGACCTTAATTCAGTAGAAATGTTGAAGCAAGCAGTTCATGTGTGGAGACCCACCAACATCCCAGAGTTGAAACTGTTCTGTACTGTGAAATGGGGTAAAATTCATCCAAGCCGATGTGCAAGACTGATCAACAGTTAGCAGAAGCTTTTATTTGCAGTTATTGCTACACAAGGGGGTCATATGAGATACTGAAAGCAAAAGTTAACATACTTTTGCCAGTCACAGATATGTACCATAATTCTCGGTTATTATTATCTCGACTATTGAGCACACCTGAATATAAGCCGCACTCGCTAATTTTAAAAAGAAAAACAATTTTGTACATATATAGGCCGCACTTGTCTATAAGCCGCAGGTGTCCATGTTGTAACTGTCACGATTCGTGACATAAACGAAGCAGGACAGATGCAAGTGCAGTTAGGATGAGACCTTTTTATTGAAACAGAGGAGAGCAGACACAAGGGAAACAAGAACCATGACCAACTCAATGAACTAAGCTAACTAAACCAACTAACCTATATATTAACTATGTCATGAAACGTGACAATGACTATGAACATAGACATAAGTCTATACAACTCTAAGCTATACTATCCGCTACTATGCTATAAGCTATGCTACAAGCTACTAGGCTATAAGCTATGCTATAAGCTACTAGGCTACAGGCTAAGCTATAAGCTATGCTATAAGTTAACTAGCCTTGACATGAACTCAGTTATTGACTATGGCTAGGAAACATGAACAACTACTAAGACACATGGCATGAACAAAGACTTTATTTGCTGTCTAATTCTAACTCTATATCTAATTTCCCGCGTTGTGTGTGTCATGGCTCCCGGGTATATATACACACCAGCAAAACTGCTAACAGCTGCGGGCAATACCAAACACACGTGACTCGACAACACATGACAAGACGGGGCGGAGACATGACGTAAACCAATATGCATTTCTTCGTGTGTTTTCCCTGATGAGGGGGTGTGCATGAAGCGCAAAACGACTGATCTGAAGAATGTAGTGTGAGCGCGTTAGATTTAATTCGAACAGTTTCATTGGTCCACTGTGACCTGTTGAGTAATTTCATTTGTCCGATGTAACGAGGCTAAATGTTTTGGTGGCATGAAACTCGTTAGCCCGTAAAAATTCATAAATTAGCCGCATCATTGTTTAAGCCGCAGTGTTCAAAGCGTGTGAAAAAAGTAGCGGCTTATAGTCCAGAAATTACGGTAATATTGGATCATTTTTCTCAATAAATAAGTGACCAAGTATAATATTTTGGTCTGTTTATTCACTTTGAACAAGTCTGTCATATTTATGCAAAAATATAAAAAAAAATCGTAAGAGTTTAAAACTTTCAAATACCATTTTAAATCAATCATCTAAATATTCAATGATCATGTTCAAATACAACACACTATTTACTGCTTTTGGCCAGAGTATGAGTAGTATGCATAATATGCCAATTTTGAACACAGGAAAACCTGCTGATTTGGTGCCCACACATCTGAAAGTCTTGGCAGCAATTCATAACCAGTCAAAATTTAATACATCTGCCAGTAATGTTTGGTTCTTCTTCAAGAGTATGATTAGCTGAAACAGGTGTATAACATTAGAATTGATCTCTAACATCGCAGGTGACAGATTTCCAGCAACTGTGATGAGAAATTGATATGGCGCAGAACATTTCAATCTCAAACTCATTTCAGTTCTGAAATCATCTTTAACACAGAATCAGACAGTAATAGACAGTGTTAATTTAAAGAAACCTTGTGCTCTATGTTCCTTAAATATGACAATTTCAAGACCAATTTGGTAAGTAAAAACATCACCTAAATCCAAACTCAAAACCCTATGAGTGTGATGTGTGCCCTTCTACATTATGACCTGTTTATATATATCCTTAAAATCCTTAATCCAGCAAGATAGTCCTGACAAAGTGCATTTTATTAATTCTATGATTCTTTTTAAAAAATTTAAAAGGTGAAAGAATACCACTGAATCCGCTATGGTATGATTCGAATTCGTATCCTCCAATCAATATCTGACCATTTTTAGGTTGGACAACCATTAATTATTGAATAATGATAATGTACATAGGCAAGGGCATTATATTAAACATACAGTATATTAAACATCAGAATTATGGGCAAATCACTATTCAAGCCTATTTAATTTATTTACACATCAGTTTAAAAATACTAATTATTTTCCTGCACACTAGTTGTCTGTCTTGTTTTAATAATTATTATTATTAAAAACTTATAAGACTTACAAGACTTATAATCAATCATAATCAGCAATAATCAGTTTATAACCAATCATATTCAATAAGAATCTATTTATAATTTTTGGCTTGATTGTTTTAATTTCCATCGTTGCATTTTAAACTGATACGTTGATTCAAATTGTCTGATCATTACACCCAAAGCTGTTATACACACTATATATTTTACAGTAAAGATGTTTTGACCTTGTGAGGACATTTGGTTACTGATTTTAAGGTTAGGGTTAGATGTAGGTGAAGCATTGCATTAATATTTATGTAAGTAGAAGGTGCTTAGAAGGATAGTATGAAACACATATTTTACAGTTGTGTGTGTGTGTGTGTGTGTGTGTGTGTGTGTGTAGGTTGCACTGATTATTTCTTATCCCTATTGCAAATATTAATGAATCAAAAAAATTAAAGGGCGATGATGCACTTAATTAATAAAGCAAAAGGAAAACAAAATACAGACAGGGATAATCGCACTGTGAGATGTGTATGTTTTATCATGTTTCATTTGAATGTCCATCCAATTTTTTTTCTGTCCTGAGGGGGCTATCTTTTTTCTCTCTCCCATTCTGTCCATCTCTTTCATGCTATCTGTTACCCACAAATGACAGAGGGACAGACAAAAAACAAACAAAGAAAAAAAAAACATCACAGAAAAAAAGTTGTGGTAAGAAATGTTCAAAAATGGAAAGGAGTGAAATCTGGAATTATGTATAAAGCTCAGCAATACCATTACAGATGTGCTTTCAGCATGTCCTTCCACTTGATCTTTCATGTCAAATGAGACAGGCCATCGTTGCTATACTGAAGTTGTCATGGTGATGGAGATGTCTCATTAGCAGAGGGATTGTTTGCCTGGTAATGAAATGTACATCCACAAAGACTCATGGGACATGCAGAATGAGGTGGAATGGTGCATCTTTTTCCTACTGACCACATAAAGAGAGCTGCCAGTCAAACCTAGGCTTTTAAGAAGAATACATTCAAAATTTATGTTATTCTTTTCTTTTACAGGCAGATTAATTATTAGTGTTGTCTTTCCTGCTGTAGTAATATAGCTGGAGCTCCTGCCCAATAATTCAGCTTTCTTTTAGTTTAAAAGAGAAGGCCATTTACAATGTTGTGTTAATTGTATCAGCCAGAGTGAAGGGTCTCTTGAGTAACAAAACAAACCTAGCAATGGCATCAAAATTTTACTTTCATTTGCATGCTTCCTTTCCTTCCTTGCCCTTTGATCCACTTAATCCTACCATTGGTCAGCTATGTGCAGTGAGGAGAAAGAAGTATTCGGACACGTTTTTGTTATTTAATTTCCAGTGCATACATAATATATGCCCTTGAAATGTACACAGATAACATGTTTTCAAAAGACATTACACGCATCATATCTTTTGAAAAGAGCAAGTATGTATTTGTATGCATTAACAAAGATCTGCATTAACAAAAATGAATGAAATTGACACCAGAAATTCCCCAAATTAATACTTTTCTGCAAAGCCATATTTGGCAATTACATCTTCAGACATGTACGGTAAGAAGTAATTAGGTTTTTGTAATATTGAGGCTCGGTTTGACCCATTCCTCTTGGCAAACCATTTTCAATTCACCTTATGGACTTGCCAATTCAAAATCCTAATTTTTAATGAGATTTAAGTCATGAGATTTCATGATCTTTTGGCTGTATGTTTGGGGCCATTGTCTTGTTGAAACATATATCTTCACCCCAGTTTCTTGGCCACTGGAGAGTAAAATCTCTGCATTCATGTTTTCCCCAATGACATTTAATGCCCCAGTCCTTGTGCAGAGAAGCAGCCCCATATCATGATGCTCCCACCTACATGCTTCACTGTGAGTATGGTGCTCTTGGGATCATACATGAAACCCATCTTTTATCAGAATTACCAGAGTTCTATGTTTGTTTCTAAGGACCACAATACTGTATATTGTTCATAAAGAGTTGTGATTTGTCTAAATACTTTCTTTATCTCTGTGCTCATTGTTTTAATTATGATTGTTGTTATTATTCTTATATATATATATATATATATATATATATATATATATATATATATATATATATATATATATATATATATATATATATATATATATATATAATTTATTTTTTTGGCCGAGACATTTAGGGATGTAGGGATGTTTGTAGAGATGACTGTGGTGCAGTTCACTGCTTATTGTTCTCTGTGTAACTGCAACACAGTGCTGCCCTATTTTGGATAAATCATATTCCATTATTTGCATCCATGCCAGTATATCTTACTTGTTTGAGTAAATTTTATGTTGTTACCTAAATCATTGATCTAAACATTATGAACAGTAGCTATTAAAATTTAACACATTTCCCATTACGCAGTCACAAACATGGAATAAAGGATACTAATAGCAACATTCAAAGCAATATAATTGTGGGAATTCCTAAAGAATAGCAGCAGCACATCTTTTGGAGCCACTAAACCTTCTAAAATGCCCCTATGATACAGTAAAACCATGTCCAGATGGAATTCAAGCAAACCATACTAATTGATCAAGAATTGTCCCAGTTGTCCTTCTTGAAAGATACACTAGATTCCAGGAGCCCTGTAGTATGCTCAGTGGAGCTCCAGCTGGATTGTAGGGTCTGTGCACTCTTCTCATATTACATGCCCAGATGGACTGACGCGCGAACTGTAATTCAACAACTGCTATAGATTCAGAAATCATCCAGGAGCTGTGTTGACAAGGATCAATACTTCTTTGTACTTATTTGCTATGTACATTTCTTATATACCTTTGAGAACACATACTCATGTCTACATTCAGTTTTTGGGAGTCTCTTTGAGCACTGAAATTGTCATTACATGTTTTATATGTAGTGTAAAACACATTTACACATTGTTTCCTCCCTCTATGCAGCATGCACTGCATGTAGCATAATTCATGCAGTTATTATTATCACCCACATCATGGCCACAAGGGAATGAACATGAATAAGAATTATTTTGAATAGGATTTTACAAAGGAGTCATATAAGTGGTAAGTATTTATTTAACTTTCATGTGTAAGTAGTGTCCAAGAAGAATCTCATTTGTTACGATACGGTAAGCAGATGGCACCGTGGCTCGGCTCTGGACAAGTCACATGACTTTGTTTTGGTTCGCTCGCTTCCGGATTGAGCATTAGCTCTAGTGACTTTAATTTACCACAGGTGCTAATGTTTGAGTTTGATTATGTTTTGTATTTAAACGCCATGGTTACTGAGCACGTCGCTCAGTATTATTGGTTGTAGTATTTGTATTGGTCGTATTGTTTGTTTCCATGCCTCGAAAGATATTGTTATATGCCACGTTTCTAGTTTGCCGGTGAAGACTGCGTTTACTTTGGTTTTGGTGTTTTATGTTGAATAAAGACTTTGATCTGCACCTGCATCCGCCTCCAGTCTACGTGATGTTACATCATTAACATACAGCATTAATTTATTCATCCTTAGTAAATGCCTGGTCAGGGTTGCAGTGGTTTAAATTAGGTCACTGGTTTGTTTGTAATATGGGAAATAAATTCAACTAAATATATTTAGAAAATCTCAGGTACAAACAAAAATAATAAATGAGCAAGAAAGATTAAAAAACACATCTTGCACACATCTCATAGGGATTTAAAAACAACAACAACAGCAACAACATCAACAAACCTAGTTTAGGCCATACCCACTTCCTGTTTAAATCTGAATACAGAAACAGAAATTTTGGAGCACTACACAGATACAGACAATGACACTGTGCAACCCTATGGAGCTTTGAAGCTTACAAAAGAATTTGGATATGGATTTTATATACATGTTACACTTATTACAATTTATTATTTGTGCTGTATTTTATAAATCTTTATTTTTGCCTTTAAAAACATATAATACAAAATGATATGTTACAGTTTTGAGAAAAGAGCACAAAATACAGTACAAATCAAAAATTCAAATAACAGAAATACAGATTACGCCAAATATGATGAATCCAAGATTCCCAGGGATATGTTTTTATGTTCTACTCAAATAGCTAATTTTCTACAGTGTTAATCACTCAATGCTTATGTAAAAGTTTAAGTAATGTTAGTTTACCTGAAGTTATCATTACCTTGCTGGTAAGAATTAGCTGCTTAATATGAATTAACTATTTCAGTAGAACAAACAATTTAAATGCACTCACTTCTTTACAGTTCATATATTCTGTTTTGACTCCATTGAACTTTCCATGCATCGTCAATTCACTTTGCAGTCATAAACATAAGCATGGCAGATGCCTGTGATTGACTAAATGCCTACTTTTTTCCTGGGAATCCTAGATGTTTAATTTTTGACCTAATTTCAATAATCAAATTTTTGAGATTTGAATTTACGATTCAGATTTTTTTCATTTAAATCTCAAAACTATAACCTATCATTCTGAATTCTGTTTTAAAAAGCACATCTTACTTCAACAAGTTCACAATTAAAATGTCAAATTTATTAAAGACATCACAAGAAAAAAGGTAATACATATAGTATAATTCAAATATATGAAATTAATATTCAAATACTTTTGTCAGCTCCCAAGATCCATATTACAGACATAATGCTGAAATTGATCAAAGTCCACATGTAAGAAAACAAATTAGTCCCCTTTATTTTGGACTCAAATATCTGTTTTTCACTGTAAAACATGTTTAAAAACCTTTAAAGAAGTTATGTAGAGTATGTATGTATGTATTTATTTATTTATTTATTTTATTGTGGTGCACATGCTAGATGCTAGAAAATACAAGCAAAGTAAAAATGTTCCAGAATCAACAGACCTGTTATCTTGGAATGTGTTATTTTTATGGTTAGTCTGGAACACAAGTATGCTTCTTGACTCAAAACCCAAACAGATGGACTCCACTGAAAACTGTACTTTTTTTTTTTCCTCCACATTTTCAACATTGATGGATGAAAGACAGTGTGATTGTAATGCTTCCAAAATCACAGCTATTATATTCAATTTCTGATGTGTGAATTCATGCACTTGAGGACTTTATTAAACCAAAATCCATCAATATCTCTAGAGCCTTAGAATATCTGCTTGACTAGTCTCACCTCACGTGCAGTTACTGAAATGTCAAAATATTGAGGCAGACAGAAAGTCACACCTGTTTTCCATGAGAATGGACTCTTCTTTGGAACATCTGTGCTTGCTGCAGTGGCAATTAGGGAAAGGCAGAGCAGAGAGTTCTGGATGGAGCAGAAAAAGACCAGGCCATGCTTTAGAAACCACATCCTCCCTCACGCTCTGCTTCCTCACACCTGAAAAAGACAGAAGCACATATACTAGTGAGATTTTTTTATCAGCAGTCATTAATTACAGTCCTGCAGAACTAACTAATAATCTAATAATCTGTGATTATAAAATAAGCAAGAAGCAAAGATTAGAGTGCTATAATCATTTGTGATAGCCAAGTTACTTAGTGGACTATGGGATGTTGAACACATTAAGAAAAACAAAACAATGAACTAAACCAGAAACCTTCTCAAAAGACCAAATGTGCAATGTGCAAACAAAATCTAACTGTCAAACACTTAATGATTTATCAAGAACGAGAAACATACAGGCACATTTTAGGAAAAAAAATAATGTGCCTGCAGTCTCCTGGGCCAGCCACAGAAAAGGCTCTCTCTGTTGGAGAAGTGATATTTAAGAATTGAATAGAAAACTCAGTGAGAGCAGAGCAGCATGCTGAATGCATTCAGCCAAAAATGCATGAGTCAGATTCACACCATGCAAAGACTATAAGACAGACAGAGATAACATGCTGCCATGTCATTAAAAGGCTGTGGTTTTCTCTTGCCCACAGGAACACTGAAAGTACAAAGTACACATAAAGTGCACCGCTCATTAATCCGATGTCCTTCTGAAAATGTTTTTTAGACTAGAAGCAGACAAGCGATGACAAAACCAATTGGAAAAAAGATCCTATTTGTTTGGTAGTCTTGTTGATGTGATTTCCCTACATCTGCAGATGTCTGGTTAACATGATTCTCATTTGAAATGAGAAAGGAGTATGTGTCAGTTCAAACTACATTGGACGGCATCAAATCAATGATTCCTGGTTACAAAGAATCAATACTGAATCTTCTTCTGTGTTCCTTTCAATACACATGGCAGCAATTTTAAGCAAGTCAAGTTTCCACAAAAAAACCCTGTCACATCTTTTAATGGAGAAGACAGAGCCAAATCATTTTGTGCTGTATATTATAAGGATAATATGTGAAGAATTTTCTTCTGTAAAGAATGTATGTGCACAAGAAGGACCATGACTGATTAAGCACAGGCTAGATAGAAAAATAAAGGAATACGTGAGCTGTGAGAGGAGGAAAACCACAATATAAATATTGTGTATAAAAATCTCTTGGACAGTAACTATTAATTCGCTAAATTAGTTGTTATTCTACATGCCAGATTTCTGCAACCTGCGATGGGAGTCCTTGTCCTTGATTTAAGGAACTTGGAAAACCAGATGTAAATTGCACTATAAATTAGCTGGTTGAGTATTTAAGTCTGCAAAGCCTTCATATGTGTCCTATTAGACACATCCAATTAAATCATTGCAATGGTGTTTTGCAATCTCTCTCTCTCTCTCTCTCTTTGTGTTTCTCTTGTGCTCTTCTATGAACTAGACTCTATCCATCCATCTTCAACCGCTTATTCCTGCTTCAGGGTCGCGGGGAACCTGGAGCCCATCCCAGGAAGCATCGGGCACAAGGCAGGGTACACCCTGAACAGGGTGCCAGTCCATCGCAGGGCACAATCACATACACACTCACACACCCATTCATACACTACCATGCATGTCTTTGGACTGGGGGAGGAAACCGGAGGAAACCCCCGCAACACGGGGAGAACATGCAAACTCCGCACACACATGGCCCCGGCGGGAATCGAACCCCGGACCCTGGAGGTGTGAGACGAACTAGACTCTAATCTAGTTGAAATATAGTCATGTGCATTACATTCATACAACAATGCACATTTGGACTCATTTTTTTTGAGGAAAACTAGAGTTTTAGTTATTCCAATGATCTTTGTATCTCCTCTAATCTGTCTCTTGAAATGAGTTCATGTGATCCCATTCCCAGTTCCATGAAGCTATCCTTCTCCTTTCTCCTCACATCTTAAATGCCTGTTGCAAACACCTATGTGCTATTTTGTCACTTGATCCTCCACTGTTTGAGAGCAATATTCAAGTCTGTTTGTAGAGTTCATACAGGATTTTGCTGAGTATTTTAGTTATTGTTGTAGTCAAAAATGCTTGATGTTGCTGCAGCTTTTTTTAAAAATTTGCGATGCAGAGTTTTTGTGGGGAAAACATCTGGGTTACGCATGTAACCCTGTTCCCTGAGAAGGGAATAAGACGTTGCGCTTACTCAATGCTGTAGAAGTGCTCTGGCGCGTGACTGACATCTGAAGTTTGTGTAACATGCCCATTAATAAGTGTTATGCCACGGCAAACTTGCAGCTGCAGTTCCCAGCATGTAGTGCCGCCCATGGACATGACAGACAAAGACTACACTTCCCAGCCATACCTGTGCTTGAGTTTGCCGGAGTTCTGATTACAAACACCTGCACTACATCAAAAGTTATAAAAGGCCTTGTTAACGTCAGCTGCTTGCAAAGTAAACGCTCAGCAGCCTCGTCTCTGTTCGTGCACCAAGCCTTAATTTCATATACGTTTGCTTGGTTTCGATATTCACTTGTCTTTAGATTATGCTTCTGCCTAAGCCCCGTATAACTCGATTGCCTGATTATTCTGACCTTGATTTCTTTCCATGTTCCGTCTGTTGTCTGCTCCACATAATCCAAATTGCCAGTCTGAATTTGTCTCTGCCAACGAATTGTACCATTAGGCCTGCCGTGATCAGGTGACCTGGAAATTAAGCATGATTTATATATATATATGGCGCCTGTGAACCGCGCCATCAGCCTCTATTATCTGAAGTGAAGACGCAACTCGCAGGCATGCTCTGGTGTGACAAAACAATGCAAAGTCTCGTTCTCTTCAAAGGGAACTCCACATTCTGTTTGCTCAACACTATGGGAATGAGAATACCCACTCCGTCATACTGAGGGTATGGCCTGTTCAAAAGACCCAAGCCCAAGGATAAGACACTTGAGCCCGGGGAGGAATGAATATCCAATCTGTAATAACAAAAGAATGAATGAGGTGTAGACCATCCAGCAGCAGCACAGACATCCTGTAAGGATAAACCTTTGGACAAAGCCTCCTGGGAGGCAACCCTCCCTAGTGGAATGAGCCCTTATGCCCAGAGGCGTAGCAAGACCGCACGCCTTATAATCGATAGAGATTGCTTCCACTATCCAATTAGAGATGTGCTGCTTCGACACACCATCACCTCTACTGTCACCACCAAAGCAGATCAGCAGCTGTTCTGACTTACTCTACTGGCCGGAGAAATGGACATAAGTACAGAGAGCCCTTACTGGACACAGAAGGTGCATTCTCTCTTGTTCTGGTGTGAGGAATGGAGGAGGCCAGAAAGACTGCTATAGGCTGAGCAGCAGGTGCAGGCACTTTAGGAATATAACATATATATATACAGGAAGGCCTTGGGTAATCCAGGGGTAAACAGAGAGAGCTTGTAGATTTGTTACTTGCTTGAGATATGTCAGGGCCAGCAGAATAGCTACCTTTAGAGTCAGAAGCTTCTCAGGGCCTAAGGGCACAAATGGGGCACCTGACAGGCCTTCCAGGACCACAGAAAGGTATCAGATGGTGGTCGGGAGATGGGCCTCAGCTGCCTGACACCACACATAAAACTCAAAGTTAGTGTACAGTGGTGTGAAAAAGTGTTTGCCCCCTTCCTCATTTCCTGTTCCTTTGCATGTTTGTCACACTTAAGTGTTTTGGAACATCAAACCAATTTAAACAATAGTCAAGGACAACACAAGTAAACACAAAATGCAATTTGTAAATGAAGGTGTTTATTATTAAAGGTGAAAAAAAATCCAAACCATCATGGCCCTGTGTGAAAAAGTGATTGCCCCCTAAACCTAATAACTGGTTGGGCCACCCTTAGCAGCAACAACTGCAACCAAGCGTTTGTGATAATGTGCAATGAGGCTTTTACAGCGTCCTGGAGGAATTTTGGCCCACTCATCTTTGCAGAATTGTTCTAATTCAGTTACATTAGAGGGTTTTCGAGCATGAACGGCCTTTTTAAGGTCATACCACAACATCTCAATAGGATTCAGGTCAGGACTTTGGCTAGGCCACTCCAAAGTCTTCATTTTGTTTTTCTTCAGCCATTCGGTGGTGGACTTGCTGGTGTGTTTAGGATCATTGTCCTGCTGCAGAACCCAAGTTCGTTTCAGCTTGAGTACACGAACAGATGGTCGGACATTCTCCTTCAGGATCTCTTGGTAGACAGCAGAATTCATAGTTCCTTTTATCACGGCAAGTCTTCCAGGTCCTGAAGCAGCAAAACATCCCCAGACCATCACACTACCACCACCATATTTTACTGTTGGTATAATGTTCTTTTTATGAAATGCAGTGTTCCTTCTACGCCAGATATACTTGGACACACACCTTCCAAAGAGTTCCACTTTTGTCTCATCGGTCCACAGAATGTTGTCCCAAAAGTCTTGGGGATCATCAAGATGTGTTGTGGAGAAATTGAGACGAGCTTTGATGTTCTTTTTGCTCAGCAGTGGTTTTCTCCTTGGAACTCTGCCATGCAGGCCATTTTTGCCCAGTCTTTTCCTGATGGTGGAGGCATGAACGCTGACCTTAACTGAGGCAAGTGAGGCCTGCAGTTCTTGCGGGCGTTGTTGTGGGGTCTTTTGTGACCTCTTGGATGAGTCGTCGCTGCGCTCTTGGGGTAATTTTGTTGGGCGGCCGGCCACTCCTGGGAAGGTTCACCACTGTTCCATGTCTTCGCCATTTGTGGATAATGGCTCTCACTGCGGTTCGCTGGATTCCCAAAGCTTTGGAAATGGGCTTTATAACCCTTTCCAGACTGATAGATCTCAATTACTTTCTTTCTCAATTGTTCCTGAATTTCTTTGGGGTCTCGGCATGATGTGTAGCTTTTAAGGATCTTCTGGTGGACCTTACTGTGTCAAGCAGCTCCTATTTAAGTGATGCCTTGATTGTGAACAGGTGTGGCAATAATCAGGCCTGGGTGTGGCTAGAGAAATTGAACTCAGGTGTGGACAACCACAGTTATAGTATGTTTTAACAAGGGGGGGCATCACTTTTTCACCCAGGGCCCATGATGGTTTGGATTTTTTTCACCTTTAATAATAAACACCTTCATTTACAAATTGCATTTTGTGTTTACTTGTGTTGTCCTTGACTATTGTTTAAATTGGTTTGATGTTCCGAAACACTTAAGTGTGACAAACATGCAAAGGAACAGGAAATGAGGAAGGGGGCAAACACTTTTTCACACCACTGTATGTTGCCCCACAGAGGCTCCTCTGATTGGGGCATGGCTGACCAAAATGGTGGCCATGTAGACCCTGATTGTAGAAGGAGCCAAAGCCACTGAGAAATGTCCTTGTATGAACTCCAGTTCTGTAGCTATTGTGCAGTTCACTGGGTCTAGCTAACATTCCTCACACCACAAGAGAAGAAGTTGCCACTTGAGTGCATACTATTTCCTTGTGGATGGTACTCTAGCATTCAACATGGTGTCTACCACCTCAGTTGTGAATCTATGTTCACATAGATGAACCCCTCAGGGGCCAGACCCACATTTTCCATAGTTGAGCCACAGGTGCTTCTCCACTGCAAGCAAGGTACACATTGAACAACCGATATGACGGGCCATTTGCTTGGTCACCCAGAGAGACAAATCTGTGGGGCGGCATAGCTCTGTAGGTCTGCTTGGTAGGCCTGAACTCTGCCATTGTATGTAGTGACCCAGAAGCAAGGCCAGCTGCCCCAAGGAAGCCGGCCCCCAAATTACCAGCTGTTAATGGAGAGAGGTGGCTCGCAAGTGCCTCCTCCACATTTGGCATAGCTAAATAGCCATGCTGTTTACTACCCGCGATGGCCAAATAATCAGACGTGGTGGGGTTATAAGCATGGCTAGTGTATGGTTTTCCCCAGAAGCGTGATATTTCCTTATGCACTTTTGGAATAAAGGTGCGTTTTCTACGGTGTGAGGGAGATTTATTTTCACTGGGGAGGAAGTGCTCATCCGACCTGCTACAAGCCACTTCCTCTTCCACAGGCCAATCTAGATTTAGTTTTTCAACTGCCCTAGAAATCAACTCAAGCAGGTCTTTAAATGCTTGAGAGCTGCTGTCTGTTTTTGGTGCAATGGCTCCCCCTACTGGCTCCTTTGAGTCAGAGAAGGTATTTTGGCTTTCCACTGCGGAAAGAGGCAAGCTCCAATGACCTGGAAGACAGAGCAAGAGGTAGAGCAATGCTTTTCTCCGGCTCCTCTTCCAGATCCATATGAGATCCCCAGGACCTGAGCCAGCTGGCCCCAGTCAGAATCCCTCAAGGGCTGCTGTGGCATGTTCCACCCCTAAACACTGCACACAGAAAGTGCTACACCCTCCACCCACACATGATGAGCAGCATAACACAATGCAAAGGGAGCAAGGTGCAACACACTTCCTGAATTCTCTCCTGCTCATTTTTTTTTTTTTTTTACAATGAAGAGATTTTTGTTTGAAAATATTGAAAAGATGGAGAGGAAATGAAACATATTTTTGCAAGCATTACACAAATTACCGACATGCAGTCTCGCTGAAGATAATAAGGCTGGTGGTGCGGTTCACAGATTGTAGTGGGAAAGAGCGGAGCACAGAGACACGGAGGCTGGAGTAGGGCAAAAGCTGAGTCTTTTATTTTCTTTCTGGTAGAGTGCAGGTTTGTGTGGGTGTGTGTGTGGGGCTGCGGAGGCAGCCTGACGTCGTGACGCTCGCGGGGGCGTGTTGGGGGAATCCTCGGGGTTCTCGTGCCGTTCCTCAGCGCTGCGTGTCGTCTCCGCCGGTGTCGTCCTCATCCGTGTCACCTGACCTTGCGCCAAATATGGGGAGGGAGAGAGAGAGAGAAAGATTAGTCACGCTAACGCTAGTGCGTGGGGAATACCTCCTCCTGTATCCGCTCCGGACGCTAACCGTTTCGGTGAGTTAGTACTCAACTTTCCCGGCGCGGAAGGGCGTCCTTTAATTTCTGCCTTTCGGCGTGGGAGTGGTGGAATTCTCCCGACAGCGCCTCCAATCAGTAGACGGTACGGCGTCGGTGATTCCACCCCGCCATGGCGGCTGTTCTGGTTAGCGCAGGGTTCGGCGCGGGGCTGCCTGCTTCGCGCTGGCACGGCAGTTGGAGATGGAGTGATTCTCTTTCCTCTCGTGCCGCGTATTAGAGCGTCGCGACAATATATATATAATCACATCATGTGACGTGCTTTTGCCACGTCACCTGATCACTGCAGGCCTATAAGTAAGCATGATGTTACACAAGCTTCAGATGCCGGTCATGCGCAAGGGCACTACCCATAGTGTTGAGCAAATGCAACGTGGACTTCCAATTGCAATTCCGCGAAATTTTGTTGCACAGTCTTATGGAGTGATGTTTGTTGGTCAAAGAGACCTTTTAGCTGTACTCATGTTCAAGGCACATGAATCGAAGAGGACTTTGACTGAATATGTGTTATTATGATGTCACATGTGTCTTGTCTCAAATCTGCAGAAATGTAGAAAAATTGCAAGGTCCTCTTAATATTGTGTAGTTTGCTTGATTTAACGTAAACTTAACGTGATCACAAAATTGCTAAATCCTGGAGGGACTGTTCATAAATAGAGCATAATTACAGAAGTTATTTAGTCTTTCATGCATGAGACAGAGAGGCTGGTAATAGCCCTCTTCAGCTCTCAGGCCTTCAGATTTATTTCTATCTAAAAACTAAGAGGGTGCAGATTGACACTTAGCATTGGCCTAGACATTCTAGGTTCACAAGATTCCTGGCCAAGCCTGAGTAATTATAAAGCTAATCATTTCAGACATGGACCCATTCACCGACACATGCACAAAGAGGGGCTAGGCTTTCCAAAATGTTGCATGATTAAAACTATCAATCTCTTTTTAATTAAATTGATTTTTAAAAGAGGAAGTATCTGTCAGAAAGTTTGATTAAACAGTTTGTTTGACCAATTAAAGGGACACCTCCTTTTCATTACAGAAAGCCTCTAAATGAATGTCTTGTGGGTTGTTAGGAAAGGGTAGTGCAGAGAAATGAACATCCACTGACCTGTTTTTTATGGTATACACAGAAGCTGTCTGATCAACACGTGGCCAGATACTGTATTCCGATTGATTATTCTAGTATGCTTGAATACTACATGTTAGTAAATACGTGTCCTCCAAAGTGCTGATATGTTCTTGAATCTGATTTGTCAGATAATGTTGATATTCTATAACAGCAGCTCTGACAGCAGGGCTGATTGTAAGGCAAATTACAGTTTTTTTTTTTATTAATATGCTTGTTCTAATACGTATTTGTTCTTATAATAGTAGCTAATTCACAGCAACTTGCAAGGGAGATGCTCCAATTTAATGCAATTTAAGTCTAAGAATAATAAATGGATTGTTACTTAATAATGAAAGACATACAGTTATTTACAGTGGATATGAAACACACCTCTGGTCTACATACCCCTGTTAAAAGGTTTTTGTGCTGTAAAAAATGAAATCAAGGTAAATCATGTCAGATCTTTTCCACCTTTAATATAACATAAATGTTTTACGGGGGAAAAATAGAGAGAAAACTTACCATAACTTGGTTAAATAAGTGTGCACCGATTATATGTTGTTTTTATTTTAAGAACGGTTATTTTTTGTAGGATTTTCTTATCTTGTGGCTTTCATCCAACTGCTGAAGCCGTGGTCCACGAAGAGTTTAGAAAGCATGTACAGAATCTCATTGTTGTAGGGTATCAATCAGGAGATTTACAAAAGAATTTCCAAAATATTTCATGTACCATGGAATATTGTGAAGGTCATCTGTTATGAGGCTCAATGTGTAGTGTGGGCAGAGGTGCAGTATAGAGCCCAGTTGTCCCTGAAAGGATGATATATCATTAAGGAAAGAGGGAGAGCAGGGCGAAAAAGCAAGTGCACGCCGGCTTGTTCGCCCAGCTCAACAAAAACCGAGCGTCTTAACCGAGGCACAAACCAAGTAACTTTTATATGCTGCTACCTAGTGATAGCCACCAAGCCGATTACTGGAGCAGTGCACATGAGGGTAGTGGTGCTTATGTGACATGATGAGGAGTCAGAAACTGTGGTACAGTGCCTTGCGAAAGTATTCGGCCCCCTTGAACTTTTCAATCTTTTGCCACATTTCAGGCTTCAAACATAAAGATATAAAGTTTTTATTTTTTGTGAAGAATCACCAACAAGTGGGACACAATTGTGAAGTGGAACGAAATCTATTGTATTTTTGAAACTTTTTTAACTAATAAAAAAATGAAAAGTGGGGCGTGCAAAATTATTCGGCCCCCTTGCGTTAATACTTTGTAGAGCCACCATTTGCTGCGATTACAGCTGCAAGTCGCTTGGGGTATGTCTCTATCAGTTTTGCACATCGAGAGACTGAAATTCTTGCCCATTCTTCCTTGCAAAACAGCTCGAGCTCAGTGAGGTTGGATGGAGAGCGTTTGTGAACAGCAGTTTTCAGCTCTTTCCACAGATTCTCGACTGGATTCAGGTCTGGACTTTGACTTGGCCATTCTAACACCTGGATATGTTTATTTGTGACCCATTCCTTTGTAGATTTTGCTGTATGTTTGGGATCATTGTCTTGTTGGAAGATAAATCTCCGTCCCAGTTTCAGGTCTTTTGCAGACTCCAACAGGTTTTCATCCAGAATGGTCCTGTATTTGGCTGCATCCATCTTCCCTCATTTTTAACCATCTTCCCTGCTGAAGAAAAGCAGGCCCAAATCATGATGCTGCCACCACCATGTTTGACAGTGGGGATGGTGTGTTGAGGGTGATGAGCTGTGTTGCTTTTACGCCAAACATATCGTTTTGCATTGTGGGCAAAAAGTTCGATTTTGGTTTCATCTGACCAGAGCACCTTCTTTCACATGTTTGGTGTGTCTCCCAGGTGGCTTGTGGCAAACTATAGACGAGACTTTTTATGGATATCTTTGAGAAATGGCTTTCTTCTTGCTACTCTTCCATAAAGGCCAGATTTGTGCAGTGTACGACTGATTGTTGTCCTATGGACAGACTCTCCCACCTCAGCTGTAGTTCTCTGCAGTTCGTCCAGAGTGATCATGGGCCTCTTGGCTGCATCTCTGATCAGTCTTCTCCTTGTCTGAGCTGAAAGTTTAGAGGGACGGCCAGGTCTTGGTAGATTTGCAGTGGTCTGATACTCCTTCCATTTCAAAATGATCGCTTGCACAGTGCTCCTTGGGATGTTTAAAGCTTGGGAAATCTTTTTGTATCCAAATCCGGCTTTAAACTTCTCCATAACAGTATTACGGACCTGCCTGGTGTGTTCCTTGGTCTTCATGATGCTCTCTGTGCTTTCAACAGAACCCTGAGACTATCACAGAGCAGGTGCATTTATACAGAGACTTGATTACACACAGGTGAATTCTATTTATCACCATCAGTCACTTAGGACAACATTGGATCATTCAGAGATCGTCGCTGAACTTCTGGAGTGAGCTTGCTGCACTGAAAGTAAAGGGCCGAATAATTTTGCATGCACCACTTTTCAGTTTTTTATTTGCTAAAAAAGTTTAAAATATCCAATAGATTTCGTTCCACTTCACAATTATGTCCCACTTGTTGGTGATTCTTCACAAAAATTTTTAATTTTATATCTTTATGTTTGAAGCCTGAAATGTGGCAAAAGGTTGAAAAGTTCAAAGGGGCCGAATACTTCCACAAGGCACTGTAGCTTCAGAACATTAGGCTCAACACAAGAGTATGGGGATGAGGCAGGAAACAACAACTCAAAACAAGAACTTCCACTACGGCATACTTCCATTTGGCAGGGTTTAACTTCCTTCTCATGGACAGGGCCAGGTGCTCTTCGCCATCAAAAGTCTGGGACAGGATGAACGTGGTAAACGTGGCAACCTCACTTTCAGAGCTCCTGCCTGAGACCAATGAGGTGTTCTCCCCTGCTGTGCTCCTGCTAGAGACCGATGGCATGGCTTCTCAAGTTTTGCTTCAGTTAAAAACCAAAGGCGCATCCTCACAATTCATACTCCTGCCAAAGGTCAGCAAGACCCACTCCCATGTCAAGCTCTAGTTTAAGGTTCTGTTCCTGTCAGAAGCTGACAGCATGGCCTCCCACACCATGCTCAAGCCTGAAGCCCACAAAATGGCCTCCCATGCCATGCTCACGCCAGAGGCAGATTAGATGGCCTACCAAGCCTGAGGCCATCGAGGCCATATCATGCGGCATCATTCATTATCACACACATGCTGCGGGCGCAGGAAAGACAGGACCAGTAGGGGTCAGTCATTTGAACAAACATGGCTAGCTAGTAGATACAGTTGTTCTGCCAGGACATATACTGTATACAGCATATATTTTTTTGCCAACCAAACGGTGCTGTTTCTCGAACTGAAGCAGATTGATCTGCTTGCGCTTGGCCTGCAGATCTGTGAACCATTTTGCAAAAAGCAGCAGAGCACATTAAATGTTGTCAAGCCTGAAAAAAATTTATTGTGTGATTGGTTAGATTTAAACACCCTTACAGGTTCTGATTCAGAAGAAAAAGACTGTCTGAGAAATGTGGGAAATGCCCCACTTTTCAGTAGTAGGTTTTGTGTCTAGCCTGCCTTGTACTCGCCCAGGTTGAGGAAGCTATCCTCCATAAAATGTGCTTTGCATAAGCAAACATTGGGGTTGTACTGGACAGGAACACCATTATAAAGAAAGAGTAACCAATTATTCCTAATTTGGTCCCTTTTCGGAAGGCTAAACAAAAGGATTTTGCTTTTTCACCAAAAACAGTACATGGCGCCTGAATTCACTGAAGCCTCGATTGAATTCACTGAAGCCTCGCCTTCTTTATTGTGGCTGACTTTGGGCAGGATTATGCTGATAGGATTATGCTGATATGCTGTGACATAGACAAATTACGAAAGTAAATCTGGACTTTGAACTATGTGTTTCGGTCAGGTTTGGAGCAGTGTTCTCGATTAGAATAAAAAATATTTATTTATTTATTTATTTTTTAAAATTTTTGTGACTTTGCAGAGCTTATACACACAAAAAGACACATTTCACTCCCAAACAGAAGGTCAACTTTAAAAATCATGTTATGACCCCTTTATGGTTTACATAAAAAAATATGTTTCTCATCAAAACTTATGCTAAAAATAATTTAGATTTTTTATTATGTCTAACCAACCACACATTCCATTTTATTATTGTACTATGTGTTCAACTACAGTATGTTATTCCATGCACCACCTATTGTGGGAAGCGTAACAAATTAATTGGAAATCTAAGCAGTGTGCCTGCAGGGTGTCAAGTGACATCATGTAATGAATTGCATGATACCGTGTGAAAAAATGCACATTCTTAAAGGCCACAGCTGTACTAAGTAGTACAAAATCAAAATGTATTAAGTTGGTAAACCCTTACACCAAGAGACTGTGTTAAATGCTGTATTACAATATGTAACAAAATATTAGTTACGGGGTGTGCTCATTTACACAACAAGGTTATTGTAAGTCTTTAATGTTTTTTTGTTTCTAGTTGTTTTTCACTTTAATTTAGTTGTTTGCTATATCACATTAAAGGTGGAAAAAAATCTGACTAAGTTATTTATTTATTATTTATTATGGAAGGAGTCTCCCGTGTCAGCTTTTCGTAACAGTCAGTAGGTAAACATAAAGCTTTTCCTTTACATGCTCCATCATGGGAAAGTCATCAGGAGCAAGGGTGTGGCCCTTTATGATTTCTTGGTAACAAGCAGCATTTGTTTGGTCTAAAGTGAGAGAAAACAAGAAGCAGGTGAGCAAAGAAATGTTTATAGGTGCTATAACAGAAGTGCTTACAGGCTTACAAACTTGTTTCGCATAATTAAATGTAATTATAAATTGATATAGGAAAAAGAAAAGTAGGACATTTTCTTTAATTTAATTAATAAAGTTGCGGTCAAATTGTTATGATTATTAGAGGTATTGTTACAACACTTAGGTGGAGACAAGCGTGGACTGGCATTTGATATGATGTGGGGATGATAGACGAAACACAAAACGAGATCAAATACAGTATGATCTGGAAGTCAGGTTATATGGGGCATAGACAGAAACGTAATCTAAGGACAAGCAAGTATCAAAAAACAGGTAAGCGTATAGGAGGTTAATGCTTGGCAAATGAACAGAGATGAGGCTGCTGAGTGGATACTTCACAAGTGACATTAACAACACCCTAATATAACTTTAGATTGCAAGTGTTCATCATCAGAACTCTGCCTCAGAACTCAGAAGGGCCCGATATATTTGGGTTGAAGCTTCTTGCCCAGGAGGGGTGACTTTAAATCCCTCGTGGAGACCCACACCCAATCCCCGGGTTGATAATTGGGGTCAATCCTCTGATGCCGGTTGGTCTTCCGTTAGGCAGTGTGGGACACCTGCACCAGCCGTTGATGGGCTCATTCCCAGACTTGTACGAACCACTCATCCACTGCTGGTGAGTCCATGTGGGATGCGTTCCAGGGGAACAATAGTGGCTGGTAGTCCAAGACACACTGGAAAGGGGTGAGCTGGGTGGCGGAATGCCGTAATGAGTTCTGAGCATAGAGGATTTCTAAAACCAATCTACGACCACCAGCATCATGGTATTTCCCTGCAACTTCGCAAGTCTGTTTTGAAATCTACGGCCAGGTGGGACCACGGACATTCAGGTATCGGTAGAGGCACCAACCTCCCGGCAGGTAGCGCACATTGTCCCTTGGACTGAGTGCAAGAGGAACAAGAGGTTACGATGCGCTGAACCTCTCTGGGCATGTTGGGCCACCAATACTTCTAGGCCAGCAGTTGGTACATACAGCGGGCCCCCGTGTGACCCGTAGCTAAAGTCGTGTGGGCCCAGGTGATGAGTTTGAGATGATACCGTTTTGGTATGAACTGTTTATCGAGAGGACAGGCTGCCAGGAGTTTTGCTCTAGAGTCCACTCCAAGGCACCCACTATGCAGGAGGGAGGCACAATATAACTCTCCTGGTCCTCCAGCCCCTCTGATGTGTGAATACGAGACATCAGCCTTTGTGTTCTTTGAGCCAGGCCTATAAGACAGGGTGAATTGTAACCTGGAAAAGAACAGGGACCAGCGAGCCTGGTGAGGAGTGAGGCGTTTGGTGGTTCTTAGATACTACAAGTTCTTATGGCCCATAAAAATAGCAAATGAGTGATTGGCTTCTTCCAGCCAGTGTCTCCACTCCTCTAGGACTAGCTTATCAGCCAGGAGTTCACGGTTCCCCACATAATTGTTTCGTTCCGCTGATGACAACTTCCGGGAAAAGAAAGCCACGGGGGGCAACTTGGGTTTGTCTCCAAATCTTTGTGACAGGATAGCCCCCACTCCCACTTCACATGCATCTACTTCCACGAAAAAATGGCCTGGAGGGATCCAGGTGTCTGAGGATGGGGGCTGTGGTAAAGGCCCACTTAAGCTTCTCTAGAGCCTCCTGTGTGATTTGGGTCCAAAGGAGTCACCGGGCCTTACCTTTCACCAGGGATGTTAGGGGTTGCTGGTCGCTGGTAGAAGTTGGTGAAGCCAAGGAAACGCTGCAACTCCCTGAGGATTCGCGGAGTGGGCCATCCCACGTCTTGAATCTTACGCTGGTCCATGGCGACTCCCCTTGGGCTAATGACATACCCTAAGAAGGAAATCGTATGCTGGTGGAAATTGCATTTCTCTGCCTTTACGTAAAGCTGGTATTGCAGCAGGCAATGCAATACTTGCCGGACATGCTGGATGTACTCCTCCAAAGATATAACAGAATGTCGTCAATGTAGGCAACGATGTACCTCCCCAGCATGTACCTCAGGGCGTCTGTGATCAGGTTCTGGAACACGGAGGGGCGTTAGTGAGCGCATACGACATAACCAAGTACTCATAGTGTCCTGAGGTGTGCTGAAGGCCGTTTTCCACTTGTCCCCCTGCCTAATGAAGATCAGGTTGTAAGTGCTGCGTAGGTCCCGCTTAGTAAACATGGTTGTGGACTGTAACTGCTCCAAGGCTGAGGGGACGAGAGGCAAGGGATACTGGAACTTTATGGTCACCTGGCTTTCCCCTTGCTGAGCACCTCATGGAGGTTGCGGTATTTTGGGGGGATCTTGATCGGGACATGAAACAGGGGACTCTCCACAGTCGTGGTTGCCAAAGGGACCAAAAAAAAAATTTTTTGCAAACAATACGAGGACCATTGGGTGAGTTCTTTGTCCGCCCAGGAGATTTGGGGGTTGTGCCATTCTAGCCAGGGTAGTCTGAGTATGACAGAATCTCTAGTGGAGACTGTGATGTATAAGACTGTAGTCTCATGGTGGAGGGCACTAACTTGAAGGTTGACTGGGTGTGCTGTGAGATATTATGCCTCCAACTAGGCGACCTGTCTATGGACTGAAGATCCCGAGGTCAGAGCAGGGTAATATAAGGAGGCCGAGCTTCTGAGCCTTATTCTCATCTATGAAGATCTCTGCCGCTCCGGAGTCGATGAGTGCTGAAAGGACAAAAGACCAACCTGAATGTTCTATCACGACTGGTAAAGCAAATATGTGTGAAGCTTCTCTCGGTCCCTCAAGGCATCCTGTGGGTGCACTGTCGGATGATGTGGATGCCCTCACCACAATAGAAACACCGGAACTCGTTACGCCTTCTTTCCCTCTCCTCCTCGTGGGTCCGCACACGTCCCAGCTGCATGAGTTTGGCTGGTGTGACAGGCTCTGGAGGCAATGGACTATGCAGTACAGGGCAGTTAGTATGGCACAGACGATCCTGCCTTATGGTTAGATCGAAGAGGTCATCAAAAGTTAGCTGTTCTCCCTAACAGGCTAACTCTTACAGTAACTTCGGATCTAGGCCCCGACAGAACGCGGTCTTAAGGACTGGTTCGTTCCATCTGCTCCGGGCAGTGATTGTATGAAGCTCCAGTGCGTATTACCTCACGGTACGTGAGCCCTGTCTAAGCTGCATGAGTTCGTCACCAGTCTCCCAGCCATCAGGAGAATGGTTGAAGGCGCGCTGGAAACAGGCGAGGAAGTCTGCTAGCGAGGTCTGACACTGCCATCTCAATCCCACTCGACTGTAGCCCAAGCCAGGATTGTTTCAGAGAGTAATTCCATAAAATGGGTCAACTTACAGACCTCCGGCATATCTAGGTGGCTCTCAAAAAATACTGCGCATTGTAGCAGGAAGCCCTTGCATCATCCCAGCATATCGCTCTGGTGTAGGCAGAGTCGGGTTGTGCACCGTTGGCATGGTAGAAATATGAGCAGCCGGCGCCGGAATGTGCGCAGCCGGTACGCTGATGCAGCCGGCGGTGGTTGTATCGTGAGAGCCGATGGCGTTGCGGTAGTAGATGCGGAAGCGCTCAATATCCCTATACACAGCTAGCGTGCAGTTTTGGTCCAGGATATAGCATTGCCACTCCGAGGTGTCCACTGCTTCCATTGTAATGGCAAAGTAATCTGTTATGACACTTAGGCGGAGACAAGCGCGGACTGGCGTTTGATATGATGTGGGGTGGACGATAGACGAAAGACGAAAGACAGTATGATCAGGAAATCAGGTTATACGGGGTGTAGACAGAAGCGTAATCTAAGGACAAACAAGTATCTGGTAAATGTATATGAGGTTAATGCTTGGCAAACAAGCAGAACGAGGTAGCTGAGCAGTTACTTCACAAGCGGCTGGCGTTAACGAGGCCCTTTTATAACTTTAGATGTAACGCGGGTGTTCATAATCAGAACTCTGGCGAACTCAAGTGCGGGCATGGCTGTGAAGTAGTCCTTTTCCACCATGTCCCTAAGCAGTACTACACGTTGTGAATTGCAGCCGCGAGTTCGCCATGGCGTAACAGGTATAAAACATTTTGGGACATTCTGTTTGTCACAAAAAAAGCGCACTTCTGTTTTATTGACATTGACTTTTTTTACCTTCATGTGTGTATGTTTTGTTTTGGTTTCTGTCCTGTCTCCACCCTCGTTATGTTATTGGTTAATTCCGAATGTCTCAGCTGTTTTGTGTTATCCTTGACTATGTTTAGAATTTATACCCCTTGTGTATGTGTTTTGTTCGCTTTTGATCAGGTGTGAAGTATTGACTGTAGGTACTGTACTAAGCCGTTTAACCTGGTTTGTCATTTTATAGTTTTTGATCTTGTTTATTGCCGCACATTTTTCGATTCTTGTCTTAGTACAGTTCATGTTGTTTGCTGATCGCCCATCCCTCCTTTGTTATTTGACCATGTTTTTGCCTTTTGTGTTGAAATTATCTGCCTATCTCTCTTCTAATAAAGCTCTTAACTGCATATACATCCATCCGCACTCGAGTTACATGACACAAAATAACCAACTTCAAAGTGGAAACAATGATTATGTTACTGCAATACCAAGTCAAGTCCCGTTTTGTTGCTTACTAATATGCATGAAACATGAATAAAGGCCACTACCAAATAATCACAGACATTTGCCCATTCTCCACACAGAATTAATAATAATATACTCATAATATAATCTCTCATTCACAATTTAATTTACCACTATCTAAAGTGCCACCTGATTTGAGTTGAACTGAATTTAACTGCTAATATGCAGCTTTCCTGAAGGCTTTTTTGCTCATTTCTAAATACCAGAACAGGCAGCCTTGATCTAACCTCATTGTTAACATTATTGCCTCAATTAACCTGGGAGAGACTTGAATTAACCTCTTGACTGCTGTACAGATGTTGCCTCCTTATGGAAAAAAACTCCAAACAAACCTACTCTCCTTTTTAAAATAATTCACTTTAAGCTAAATGTCTTTAATCATTATATCTACCCATGCATGAGTATGATGCACTTGTCTATTTAATTGTACAGATCACACAGTGAGCATATTTCCTCAACCTCCTGAAAATAAACTCCTGACAAAATCACTGCCACTCACAGTAGCATGCCAGTGTTACTATGATGAGAAATGCAACACTAGACTAGAGGAGGGATGAGACTCTGAACATTTGCCTATTAGGAGAAATCTCTGAATGTGGTTGAGAGAGTGCTGTGTCAGAAAAAATGACTGTTTCTTTTTATGCTGTTTTACTGAGATGCTGATTCAGAATCAAGAAAGGCTCAGCTCAACAACCCCAATTATAAAAAGTTGGGACAGTATGGAAAATGCTAATAAAATCTAAGAGAGTGATTTGTAAATGAACTTTGACTTGTATTTAAACAAAAACATATAAACACAAGGTATTTGAGGTTTTATCTAATCAACCGCATAGTTTTTTGAAGATAAACTTAAAAAAAAAATTGATACATGGAACACATTCCAAAAACGTTGAGATGGGGCAATTTATGACTAATAGCGATGTGACAAGTTGTAATAAGAAGGTGATGTGAAGGCAATCGTCTAATCATAGCATATAAGGAGGCTCTAAAAAAGGCCTAATCCTTGAAGAACAAGGATGGGTCGAGGTTTGCCAATCTGCCAACAGATGGGTCAGCGAATAATCAACACTTTGAGAACAATATTCCCCAAATACACATCGGTAGAATTTTGGGCATATCACTTTCTACAATGCACAATATAATTAAAAGATTAAATGGAATCCAGTCAAATAGTGGTGCGTAAAGGGCAAGGCCAAAAACCACTTCTGAATGCACATGATCTCCGATCCCTCAGATGTCACTGTCTTAAAAATTTTCACGAGTCTGTAATTGAGATCCTGACATGAGCTCGGGAATACTTTGGTAAACCTTTGTCAGTCGACACCATTTGCCGCTGAATCCGCAGATGCAAGTTAAGGCTTCACTATGCAAAGCAGAAGCCATACATCACTACTGTCCAGAAGTGCTGCCGACTTCTCTGGGCTTGATCTCATCTGAGATGGACAGTAGCACAGTGGAATCGTGTTTTGTGGTCCGATAAGTCGACATTTCAAATAGTTTTTGGAAAAATAGCAATCATGTTCTCCGGCCCAAGAGGAAAAGGATCATCCAAGCTGTTATCAGCATCAGGTCCAAAAGCCAGCATCTGTCATGGTATGGGGGTGTGTAAGTGCCCATGGCATGGGTAACTTGCAAATCTGTGAGGGCAATATTAATGCAGAAAAATATATACACATTTTGGAGCAACATACTGCCATCCAGAGCAGGACAAAGCCAAACCACATTCTGGCCAGGTTACAAGTGCATGGTTGCGTAAGCAGAGAGCGCTAACACGGCCTGCCCTCGGTCCTGACTTGTCTAATAATGGAGAATGTATAGCGCATTATGAAGCAGAAAATAAGACCCCGTAAAGTTACGGAGCTAAAGAAATGCATACTGGGTGAATGGGGAAAATTATGCTTGCAAAACTTAGACTGGTATCTTTAGTGTGCAAACGCCTAGTAAGTGTTATTAACGGAAAAGGTGATGTTACACAGTGGTAAACAGTCGACTGTCCCAACTTTTTTGGAGTGTGCTGCAGTCATCAGATTTGAAATGAGTGTATATTAAAAAAAACATTTTAAATTAAATTTGACTAAGTCAAATGTATTTTCAATATAGTACAGGGTGAATTGAATTTTCAAATTACACTTTTTTTCATGTCTGAATATCTGAACTGAACACAAATTTTGTGCAGGATTTACAAATGTTTCTGATATGCTATTTTTCTTTGTACCGCCGTGTATTTGTTGATAACCTTTTAAGTGCAAAGGACTTTATGCATAAGACTAACCTAATGTAAACCTCAACTTAATCAACTTCAAATCATATAAATTGCATGGATTACTGCACATTCATTTACGTAAAGTTTAATTTACTTATTTTTATTATGTTTACAGCATTTAGCAGAAGCCCTTATCTAAAGCAACTTATAGAAGAACTTTGGAGTCTCTTTCAAAAACATACTGTATCCTCATGCTAGTTCACTAGGTCAGGGAATAATAATACCATAAAAAATTTTTTGTGAAAAACAGTAGTTTTATATATTGGCATCAATATTGGCCATGTGGCGCAGTTGGTAGAGCGGGTTGTCCACTAATCGTAGGGTTGGTGGTTCGATTCCCGGTCCGGGTGACTCCACAAGTCCTTGGGCAAGACACTGAACCCCAAGTTGCTCCCGATGACAAGCTAGCACCTTGCATGGCAGCTCTGCTACCATTGGTGTGTGTGAATGATTGTAAAGTGCTTTGGATATAAGTGCACATTTACCATTTACCATAAATTAAGACAAATAAAACTAATCAACAGTGGATTAATGAAACATTATTCAGGTATATTATTAAACATTTCATTCACAAAAAAAGTGATTCAAAATAACGTCCGCCTTTACCCTGATTGATCGTTTCATGCTCCCAGTTGTCCATGCATTTGACCTTTTACGGAGTGGCATAACTAAACGCAAATGAGCCATGTCAGAAAATGTCAGGGTTACACATGTAACCCTGCTCCCTTTCAAAAGGAAACATCTACGCTGCATAACGTTACATAAACAGATGGCACGCACTGTTCTTAAACCAAACGGAAGCAAAACGAAGTCTGGTTTCAGATCTCCCCGATCTGGGCGCGCTGCAGAGGCAGCCAACCGTCTCAGGTTCGGGGGATCTCATAAATCCGGAAGAGGAGGCGGAGACGAGTGCTGCTCTATCTCTTATTCTGTCTTCCAGGTTCGGCTCTCCGCTGGATTTTGGAGTTCGTGTCGCGACTCCTCCTCCTGCTATGGAAAGCCAAAGGGGTAATAAATCCTCTCTGACTCCAAAGAGTTAGAAGGATGTGTTAAAAACTGAGAGCAGTGTATAAAGAGCTGCTTGAAGTGATCACGAAAGTAAATCCCTCACACTGCAGAAACTCCCCTGTCTTTCAGAAGTTATGCCAAAATCTCATGCTTCTGGGGGAAAACCACGCCTAAACCATATTCATAACCCCACGATGTTGGATTATTCGGCCATTGTGGGATTGAACGGCATGGCTATTTAATTATGCCCAAGGTGGAGGAGGCGCTTGCTAGCTACCACTCTCCACCGACGGTGGGTAATTACGGGGGCTGGCTTTCATCCAATTTGGCATTGGTGGGCAAGCCTATGCAGTAGTAGTCTTGCTTGTGGGTCACTGCAGACAATGACAGGGTTGCAGGACTACCAAGCAGACCTGCTGAGTGAGCTCGACATATTTTAGATCTGCATCATCTGAACCGTACTCTTCGGACATACAGGTTCAGAGGCTGATGTTCAAACTTTTCAGGCCACAGATCCAGTTCGAGAACTGGTTTGTGGTGATAGATCTAAAAGGTGCATGTTTTCACATATGAATATCACTAGCTTTATCCCCTCGCACCTTCACAAAGTGCATGGATGTCACTCTGGCTCCATTGGGACTCCAGGGCATCTGTGTACCAAACTACCTGGATGACTGGTTAATTCTAGCACGATCCAGGGAGCTGGTGGTTCAACATCGAGATGTTGTTCTCGCCCACATGAAGAGCTTGGGGCTCAGGTTGAAACTAGGCTTTCCCTGGTGCAGTGGACAACTTTTCTAGGGATTATAGGATTCTACTACTACGAGGGCGTTTATATCGCCAACAGGCGTAGTGTCAATCCTATCAACACTGAGCAAGAAAAGCTGTATCTTGGGAGACTCCTGGGGTGAAGTCCACACATGTGGCTGAGGTCACATCTGTATGCTGCTCCCCCCATCGCTCTGCTCCCACAAGCTCTAGTGAGAGTTTGCCAAGAGAGTCTGCTAGTAGCACCCTTTTGGCAGCTCGAACATGGCTCTGAGAGATAATACAGTGGTGTGAAAAAGTGTTTGCCCCCTTCCTCATTTCCTGTTCCTTTGCATGTTTGTCACACTTAAGTGTTTCGGAACATCAAACCAATTTAAACAATAGTCAAGGACAACACAAGTGAACATAAAATGCAATTTGTAAATGAAGGTGTTTATTATTAAAGGTGAAAAAAAATCCAAACTATCATGGCCCTGTGTGAAAAAGTGATTGCCCCCTAAACCTAATAACTGGTTGGGCCACCCTTAGCAGCAACAACTGCAACTAGCGTTTGCGATAACGTGCAATGAGGCTTTTACAGCGTCCGCAGGAGAATTTGGCCCACTCATCTTTGCAGAATTGTCCTAATTCAGTTACATTAGAGGGTTTTCGAGCATGAACTGCCTTTTTAAGGTCATACCACAACATCTCAATAGGATTCAGGTCAGGACTTTGGCTAGGCCACTCCAAAGTCTTCATTTTGTTTTTCTTCAGCCATTCGGTGGTGGACTTGCTGGTGTGTTTAGGATCATGGTCCTGCTGCAGAACCCAAGTTCGTTTCAGCTTGAGTACACGAACAGATGGTCGGACATTCTCCCTCAGGATCTCTTGGTAGACAGCAGAATTCATAGTTCCTTTTATCACGGCAAGTCTTCCATGTCCTGAAGCAGCAAAACAGCCCCAGACCATCACACTACCACCACCATATTTTACTGTTGGTATAATGTTCTTTTTATGAAATGCAGTGTCCCTTCTACGCCAGATATACTTGGACACACACCTTCCAAAGAGTTCCACTTTTGTCTCATCGGTCCACAGAATGTTGTCCCAAAAGTCTTGGGGATCATGAAGATGTGTTGTGGAGAAATTGAGACGAGCTTTGATGTTCTTTTTGCTCAGCAGTGGTTTTCTCCTTGGAACTCTGCCATGCAGGCCATTTTTGCCCAGTCTTTTCCTGATGGTGGAGGCATGAACGCTGACCTTAACTGAGGCAAGTGAGGCCTGCAGTTCTTTGGACGTTGTTGTGGGGTCTTTTGTGACCTCTTGGATGAGTCGTCGCTGCGCTCTTGGGGTAATTTTGGGCGGCCGGCCACTCCTGGGAAGGTTCACCACTGTTCCATGTCGTCGCCATTTGTGGATAATGTCTCTCACTGTGGTTCGCTGGATTCCCCAAGCTTTGGAAATGGCTTTATAACCCTTTCCAGACTGATAGATCTCAATTACTTTCTTTCTCAATTGTTCCTGACTTTCTTTGGGTCTCGGCATGATGTGTAGCTTTTAAGGATCTTCTGGTGGACCTTACTGTGTCAAGCAGCTCCTATTTAAGTGATGCCTTGATTGTGAACAGGTGTGGCAATAATCAGGCCTGGGTGTGGCTAGAGAAATTGAACTCAGGTGTGGACAACCACAGTTATAGTATGTTTTAACAAGGGGGGCAATCACTTTTTCACACATGGCCATGATGGTTTGGATTTTTTTTCACCTTTAATAATAAACACCTTCATTTACAAATTGCATTTTGTGTTTACTTGTGTTGTCCTTGACTATTGTTTAAATTGGTTTGATATTCCGAAACACTTAAGTGTGACAAACATGCAAAGGAACAGGAAATGAGGAAGGGGGCAAACACTTTTTCACACCACTGTATCTCTGCGAGATGGCACTCCTTGGGAGATTACTGTCCACAGGGATCCACTGTAGAAACAGTAACTGCGCAATAGCTACAGTCCTGGAGTTCTTACAGAACGTTTCTCAGCGGGCTGGGCTCCTTCTACAATCAGGGTTACTTGGCCGCCCGTTTCGGCCAGCCATGCCCCTGTTGATGGAGCCTCTGTGGGGCAACATCCTCTAACTTCAAGGTTCATGCGTGGTGTCAGACGGCTGAGGCCCATCTGCAGGCCATGCATATCTTCCTGGGACCTTGCTGTGGTCTTGGAAGGTCTGTCAGGGGCCCCATTTGAGCCCTTAGAGTCAGCCTCTGAGAAGCTTCTGACTCTAAAGTTAGCTCTTTTACTGACATCTCTCAAGCGAGTGGGAGGTCTACAAGCTCTCTCTGTTGCCCCTCCTGCCTTGACTTTACCCCTGGATAAGCCAAGTCCTTCCTGTGTCCTAGGCCGTATTATATTCCTAAAGTGCCTACATCAGCTGCCCACCCTGTGGTGTTGCAGGCTTTCTGCCCTCCTCTGTTCCTTACATCGGAACAAGAAAGGATGCACCCGCTGTGTCCAGTAAGGGCTTTCTGTACTTACGTCCACCGCTCCGGCCTGTGGCATAAGTCGGAGCAGCTACTAGTCTGCTTTGGCAGTGACAGGAAAAGTGATGCTGTGTCAAAGCAGCGCATCTCTACTTGGATAGTGGAAGCAATCTCTAGGGCTTACGACACGCAGTCTGTGTGCACCTGATGTGAATCCGCGCTAACGCGCAGCTAACCCGGGAGTGTGCGACCAACACAAGGTCCTTTCCAACGAAGCGTCACAGCGGCCTCAGGCGGCTGTGACAATGGGTTGGTGATGGCTTACTTTCTTTATATTTTCATGTTCTTTAATTGATGCCAATATATAAAACTACTGGTTTTCACAAAATGTTTTTGATGGTATTATTATTCCCTGACCTAGTGAACTAGCATGAGGATACAGTATATTTTTGAAAGAGATCCAAAGTTCTTCTATAAGTTGCTCTAGATAAGGGCTTCTGCTAAATGCTGTAAACATAATAAAAATAAGTAAATTAAACTCTACGTAAATTAATGTGCAGTAATCCATGCAATTTATATGATTTGAAGTCGATTAAGTTGAGGTTTACATTGGTTAGTCTTATGCGTATATTTGCACAGGAGCTCAGGAGCACGGGTAGGATACGAACTTTTTTTTTTATGTACAGGATAATTATAAATACAAAATTTCTTGTGTAAACTCTAGTACAAATGATTAACAAATAAATCTGTTTGTATCCGGCTTGATAAACGATGATTCCAATATGTTCTTTTTTGATGTTTTTTAAATAAATGTTACTTATTAGAATCTTTCATCTGTCAGATGAGGTAAGCGGAAATGGATGCAATAGCAGTGAGAGTTTATATTGAAAAAACAGGCAAACAGATCCAAATCATTAGTCAAGGTTGTAATAAAAAAAGAGGCAAAGACACTCAAAAAGGACAAATCCAAACTCAGGATTTGTCCTTTTTGATAGCATCAGGTATAAACACACTGAGCGTTACTTTGCAACTGACAGAGTGTTCATGGTTTATTTATGTACCTGCAGGTGTAATTGTTAACAGGTGTGAGTGATTAAAATCTGGTGGCTGTGAACATGATGGAGTGTGTGTGCCATGTTTTAGGTCGTGGTGTGTTCTGGGAAACAGGGTTTTCTGTGGATGCGAGATTTTACTTGACTTCATCAAGCACTAGCATTTCTAATACACTCTAACTCTCTGTAGTTGTGTTATCTCACTTCCCTTTGAGGAATCAGCAGTTCTTTGCCAATCCTTACAAATATTCAAACACTTCTAACATATGATTAATGGCTACCTAAAGCACTAGTGCTTCTAAGAGACATGTGTTATGAACTCAAATCAGAAACGATATCATTGCAGTCCAAGTTATAAAACACAGGGAATTTACGTCAGCACCTAATAGGTCATGTGTATAGACAAGACATTGTAATAGACACTGCTGAGATTAGAAATGGTTCACAGAAGCACTATTGCACCTCTTTGCTTTATGCCACGTCCCTGGAAGATACTGGGGGCTTAAATTTTCTCAGATAGCCTAATACCTATATTCTGTAATATATTGTGCAGTATTCTTTCCTTGAAACAGTCTAATAGATGTGTCAGAATAATTCGACTGTGTTTTCTTGCTGACCTATGGTCCCCCAACCCAGGATGTGCGAGGCCAACATTTTAACCACTAAGCCACAGATGCATATCCCTCATTTCTATTTGAAAGCTACTAACCAGCTAGCTCCACTCTAAGCAAAGTTATATCGATGTGACAGCTAAGTAATTACTGGATGTTTACTGCAGATCTGGTTTATTTTCTATGCCTATTATTATTTTTAATATGGCAAAACTTGATTGATGGTAGATAATTAAATGAGAAATTCTGAATATGAACACCACTTCTACTACTGTCTGGCAATTTAAGGTTTTATATAATTGCTGTTCCATAGATGACAGTTTAAAAATATGACTACTACTGTAATTTATAGCATATTTTATTTAGTAGGTTAGAACTGTAGATCTTTTATCATGTTTTCTGGATGACTATGCTATAGAAAAATTATTTGGGTAACACTTTAATTTAATGGTGTTAATAAAGCTAAAGGACACTTACATAAGCCCTTCATGACATATGGTACAAATCTACACAAACATATATAAAGGCTTATTCCATCAGGCATTAGCTGACTGCGTTTGTTCACATAAACAAATTATACACTTTTATTGATATGTCAAATTCCACACTACATATGTTACTGACCTCTATTCAGTATAGTCAAGTGACTTTAATTGAAGCCCCAAAATATAAGTCAGCATGGAAAGTATTTACTTGGTCCCTATGTCATAACACAGATGTTACTATGTCATTCACCTGACATATCTGCTATCATATGCTGTCAAAAGTTGTCATAGCCATTGCTATTCAGTTATATAACTATGTTCTGATCAGTAATAGTTTTCTAAGTGTGCTGTAATATGACCCCTTAAGCTGAAAAAATGTGTCACTTCATCCAGATGTTATTGTCTCAAATACCCTCACTCATGCTACCCTTTTGTCATTTTTTTTAGTTACTTTTAAGTTGTTATGAGATGTGCCTTTGGTTAAGTTTTGCCCCTATCTCCTCCACTGTGATGACACTGGTTGATTACCCTAACGTTTTCACCTGTTTTCTGTCTCAATTTGATAATTTTTTCTTATTTTTTTACCCTGTTGTTCCTGTTCCTCATCATACATCATGTGCTTGGTCTCATTAAGTCCAAGCTTTAGTTTCCTATGTGTCCTGTTATTTGTTTCTAGTTGTACTTTCTGGTAATGATGCCTAACAGAGCACTACTACATATTAATAATGTCTTCTCTGGAATTAGTGAGATGAATTAAATTGCAAACTGTTGCCACCAAGGAACAAAATCATTTTTGGATTGTTTGTAATTGCAAGGTTTTAAAATTTTTTCCAACTAACTCTTTCATTGTAGAAACCATTCTTTTGTGCTTGTGGTATCCATCTGCAATCAGTTCTTCTTGTGACTATGTGCGTGTGTGTGTGTGTGTGTGTGTGTGTGTGTGTGTGTGTGTGTGTGTGTGTGTGTGTGTGTGTGAGCGTTGCAGCATGAAGTAACAGTTGACATGGTGATGAATTATGGCGTACAGTGACAAGCTAAACTGACCTTCCCTGCTGTCGAGTCAATTACTGTTCAATTAGGACACAGGACACTGGTGGAGAGCTTGTAGCAGAAGCATATGGCAGATGCACGGTAACTCACTGCAGGGACGCACCACACTATCACAGCATTACAAAAGTGCAAAGTGGAGCCTTTTATTCAGACACTCAAATGAATCTGCAGTTAAGAGTGATCAGTACAGCAAAATATAAAATCATATTATAAGAACTGAAGATATATCTCAATGTGTAATTCAGTTTTGCTGAGGTTGAAATAGGAATGCATAGATCTGCTATGTGAAAGGAAACCATATAATTCACAAGTCCTGGGATTAAAAAAACCAACTGAAAATAGTAAAAAAAATCTATTTAAAAATAAACGAGGGAAATCAGCTGCTTGTTTTTCTGAATAGAACAGTGTGGTCAATGTTGTAAAAGTGTTGTAAAAATACTCTCAGGGAAGCCTACAGTACTGTGATAAAATTATCTGAATGATATTATGCTGTCATAGTGATGATCCTGAGTGCTGGTGTCCATGACCTGACCAAATAAACAAAACATAAAACTAATACAATATTTTTAATAACTTCATACTGTATATAACTACCGTGCTCCATTGTAATGTGTAACTCATGAACTATGGCCCTGCGCATGCTATGAGATTCACATCCTGCCCTCCTCCCCAGCACCACTGTATAGATCTGCTATGAGGGAGAAGGGGGGAGGTGGGGTTCTTCCTTCTGTACCCTTTGCAGCAACAGCATGGTCCTCTACATCTCTATGTCTCTTCATGTCTATCAGAGCAAGTATTCATACTCATTCAGCAGCAGCAGCCACATAGCAGAACAAGACCAAACCTACATACACTCCGTTACTATCAATAAAAGCTGTTAATCATGTTTGGAGAGTTGTCATGACTGAAATTATTATTCGACTCCTGAGCTTCTACAGTTCCTTACTTACATGACTCCACTTTATAATTGGTCTCAACTAGAGAAATGTGAGGGTTATTTTTAATTGCAGCATGATGAACTCTTCCACTCTACTCGTTCTACTTTTTTGTGGCTTCTTTTAGTCTGAAATAGATGGCAGGCTTTCTAAGAAGAATAGTGAGCTTCCTTTTCATATTTGTATTTGTTTAGAGCACATTATTCATTTGATCCAAATAATGCATTCGTATTTGTTAATATAACTGTTAGACGTGCACCACACACAAAGTGTATGAGAAACATTTATTACCGCAGATGAAATTTTTTTTAATTAATTTACTCTGTATTTTACAGGCTACACATGCTGTGCAGATTTATCAAGTTTCTTCAAAACAAACATAATAAGCAGCTAAATTGGCTGTTGATTGTATTTTCTCACATCTATAGCCTACAGGCAAAAAAGACTTTAACAGCAAAGAAGATCCAATATTTCCCCCTTTCATGTGGTTCTAGAGAAGTGAGGAAAAGTGAACATTTCATTCTATTTTGTGATATGCTATTAGTAATAAAAATAGACATAGCAAGAATTGGAAAAAAAAACATTGTCACACTGCCTATCGGAGAGGCTGATTTGGCATACTATATGTACAGCATAAATATATAACAAAACCCCTGTCTTTCCTTTGTTGAATCTAACATAGATTATTCGGATTAAACAGACAGCGTGTACAAATACAAACACAGATATGAATAAGATGTGCTCTGTTGTTGTTATATTTTTTGTTCTGTTTTGACTTTTTTTCTAGGGTTGAGACTAGAGATGTACATTGATGAAACAACAAAGCTGTCATATATGCATTGTGTGGGCAGGAAGTTTTTAATTTTTTGTGTGGCTTGAGTGGTCATATATAAAGCTCACAGTACAAAAAAGAAGACCATGTTCATTACACAAACTGTGGAAAGCTTTTACATAGTAACGTCCTGGTTGAGGATTGTGGAAATTTGGCTACTAAAAGCTGTGCAAGTAGGATTGAAAAAAGAGTTCTGCGTACATTTCTATGTGAGACCAATTATTAGCTCGAGTGATGAGGAACTATCAGAGCCAGACAGTTGTAGATGAATAAAATAGTAAAAGCTTGTAATTGTTGGCAATTCACTGTGCTATAAAAGGAATGCTATCTCTGATATACAAGGTCAAAAACTACTCAATTAATGCAAGTATTTCTTTATTTGTTTATCTATATCCATCCATCCATCCATCCATCTTCAACCGCTTATTCCTGCTTCAGGGTCGCGGGGAACCTGGAGCCTATCCCAGGAAGCATCGGGCACAAGGCGGGGTACACCCTGGACAGGGTGCCAGTCCATCGCAGGGCACTGTTTATCTATATATATTTATGATTACATTGGCAGTTGCAGTTTTTTAAATACATCCTGAAAGTCATGGTGCTGCAGCTCCCTTAGGTTTGACCACACTCACCTCAGGTTTAAATCCAAATACAGATACAGTTATAAATATTTGGAGCACTAAACAGATGCAGGTACAGATACAGATACAGATAGTGTCATTAGTCATGCTTCCATCCATGTATTTTTATGTGAATCACGTAAAAAGAATGCTGGATGGAAACACCAGATGCAAATAAAATCTCTAAAATGCGCATAAAAAAAAGATGCTCAATTAAGGTGGATTCTTTTTTTATTCGATAAGAAAACATGCTAGTAACCTATGATGGAAACACATTAACCAAATAAAATCCTTGATGTACATCAAAAAAAGTCATGATTTTGCCTCAACAAATCATATGATTGGATAATTGACTGATGTGATTGGACATTTAGTGCATGTTCAAATTCAGGAACACGTGTATAGAGACTGTAGTGAAAAATGCAGCTTTATTTAGACATAAATTAAATATTTGAATTATTAAAAAACTAAAATATTTTGAAGTTATTTTTAACCACTTAGGCCAACACAACCTGCACCTTGTGCTGGAGGATGCATCGTGCCCTCTTCAGGAATTGATTATGGTCTGAGGTTAACTAGTATCAACTCAATGAAATGATCCAGGTTACAGTAGTCAAAATTCAAGACAGTAATTCAAGTAATGCAATAATTCAAGACAGATACCACTACAATAATAACTAGAAATATACCATTTGAGCAAGCCACATGTGATGACCCATTAGCCAGAAATTCACATATACAGTAAATGCAGAGAGATAACAATAATAATGGTCGTGAATGATGTTATGAGTCAGTACAATTACTTCCACTTCAACCACACAATTTTACACAATAATATGCATGTACATTTCAATATACTATCAAATTATGTAGAAGCTTTAACTCTCAGCACATTTATTTGAGACAGGATCAGAGAGCCATAAAAAAATGAGTTTCTGTTTAGATATAGAGAGCTTGGTTAGGGAGTTATAGACATTGTGTCAAAGTAAAAAATTGCTGAATGAAAATGAAACAATACTGTACATAAACCTGACCTGATCCTTCCTCCCACCTGCTTTCTCAGTGCCATCGAGTGGAATCTGGACCAGGAATTAGAGCAAGCGCCCGTCCGGGAAACTGTTCGTTCCCGAGAACCATCGAACTAACCTGATCTCCTGGGCCCATTCAGTCAGAGGAACCGGGCACCCTGGGGCAAAACGAACCTATCAGCTCCTACAGGAGAAGTATTGGTGGCCGGGCATGGACCAAGAAGTCCGAAAAGCGGTGGCGTCATGCTCCATGTGCGCCCAAGCAAAGGTGCCTAGGAAACTGCCAGTCGGTAAGCTAAGACCGTTGCCCATACCCGAAAGACCGTAGTCACACCTGGCCATCGACTTTATCACCGATCTGCCCGTTTCGCAAGGGAACACAGTAATCTTCGTAGTGGTGGACCGATTCTCAAAGGCCATCCGTTTTATCCCCTTGCCCGCACTCCCCACCGCCTTCGCTACCGCCTCTCTCATATTCCAGCACGTTTTTCGTTATTTCGGCATCCCCGAGGAGATTGTCAGTGACCGGGGCCCCCAGTTCACCTCCCGGGTATGGACCAGCTTCATGGAGAAACTAGGGGTGACCGTGAGTCTCACATCAGGCTATCACCCCCAAGCCAACGGACAAGCCGAAAGAGTGAACCAGGAACTAGGACGCTTTTTGCGAACCTTTTGCGCTCGAAACCCGGAGGACTGGAGCACTTTCATACCCTGGGCTGAGTATGCTCAGAATTCCCTGCGGCACTCGGCCACCCAGCTAACTCCCTTCCTGTGTGTGCTCGGGTATCAGCCACCCTTGTTCCCGTGGAACGCGTCTCCTACGGCTGCACCGGCTGTCAATCGGTGGTTCGAGTGGAGTGAGCAGATCTTGGCAGCGACCCACCGGCGCCTCGAAACCATCTCGGGGAAGTACAAACACCAGGCCGATCGCAGACGGAGTGACCACCCTAACTATCAATCGGGGGATAGAGTGTGGCTCTCTACACGGGATTTGAAGCAACCTCACAGCTGCAAGAAGCTCACTCTGCGATATACTGGGCCCTATCGTATCCTCCGCCAGGTTAATGAAGTTACGTACCGCCTACAGTTGTCGCCACATAGTCGAATATCCCCGTCGTTCCATGTGTCTCGTCTGAAACTGGTAATGGATGGTCCCCTGGCAGAGGATGTGCCGGCAGCCGAACCCCCGACTCCCCTCCAGATCGAGGGGCAATCAGCGTATCGAGTGAGTCACATCCTGAAATCTCGGCGATGAAGGCAGGGCTTGGAGTATCTAGTCGCGTGGGAGGGTTATGGACCAGAAGAGCAGTGTTGGGTCCCGCGTCGGGATATCCTAGATCCCGAGCTGTTAGAGAAGTTCCATCGCTCATACCCGGGTCTCCCAGGTCCCAGGCCACGAGGGAGGCCGAGGAGCATTGGGGCTCCCGGAGTGAGCCCCTTGGGGGGGGGGGCTCTGTCAGAGCGCAGCCTAGTCGGGATGCAAATTCCCAACAGCCCACACGAGCGCGCATGCGCACTGCCCGGAGCGTCCTGAACTCCAACTCCCAGAAACCCCCACGAGAGCGCATGCGTGAGAGATCACCGGAATACTAATGAACAACACCTGGTGTCGGCTTTCTTGGAGACACAGGTATTTAAGAAGCCACATTCCGAGTTCACGGTGCGAAGTAACATTTGTTTGCCTCGATACCAAGCTCTCTCATATCTTTACGACTTCCTGGTTTACCACGACTCTCTGCCTGCCTCTGACTACGCTTTTGGATCTTCCGCCTTGTATAACGCTTCCACTTGTTTACCCTGACGCCCTGACAGTGTCCGACCCCGTCCCTGGATTATCCCGCATTCCTTTCACGCCGTGTTCGCTGTCAGCCTCCACCTGCTCCCGCGCCTGTGTCCTCCCCACCGCCTGACATTAACAACCAAGTGCATGGCAAAATCCTGACAGAGATAAAGTACCAAATGAGTATAAAGCAACTATTAAAAAAAAAACCTAATCAGGAAAAAAATATCTGAAAAACTATGATATGTCACATGGCTAACATCAGTCAGAAGACAGCACAGGGGCTGCTTCATTAAAATGACCAAATGTCTAATGTCTAATTTAACAAAGATTAAACACTTGATTATTTCTTTAATGTAATCTTAGTATCTTGTGAATTTTGGGAAGAAATTAATCTAGTAGATATTAATATGAAAACTATTTGTTTTGAGATCTTTGATAGTGCTCTGTCACAACAGGATAAAGAAGGTATATGGCTGATGATTTGCATTTGCATCCATCCATCCATTTTCCATGCCGCTTATCCTACAAAGAGTCACGGAGAGCCTGAAGCCTTTCCCAGGAGACTTTGAGCACAAGGTTGAGGACACACTGGGCAGGATGCCAACCTATCGCAGGGCTCTGAATGTTTTCAGCCAACATTAGCTAGAGAATATGCCATGCTGGTTTTATTAAAAGTGAGTCTTGATGGCAGTTCTGCCTCTCTGGCCATCAAAGTGTGTTGTCTGGCTCTTCTGAAGGAGTATTTCAGTGAACCTGATGTTCCTGTGGTATTCAAAAGAACCCATGTTGCATGGGATATATGCAACATGGCCAACATGCCTCCACATGCCGAAATGTCTGAACCCGAAGTTTCTCCCGATGGCAAGCTAGCGCCTTTCATGGCAGCTCTGCTATCATTGGTGTGTGAGTGTGTGTAAATGGGTGAATGAGAATCAGTGTAAACCACTTTGTAGAACTGCTAAGGTAAATATATATATATATATATATATATATATATATATATATATATATATATATATATATATATATATATATATATATATATATATATAGTACAGACCATTTAACATTTAACTTTTAAAATTTTTTAAAGTGCTCTTCAATCACTTAAATCCTTAAAGACTGATCATCCCCTAATTGTTCATATTGTAAAGTAGACCTGTCACAAAAGCAAAACTACAGCATTTCCAGTTGGATTCTGAGTCATAGTGTTTCTTTTTCAATGGACAAGCATACATTGCTGTTAAAGAGACCCTTATAACAAGAACCACAGAATGATAGATTCCACCTTCAGACCTCAAGCCCTTATTCAACTCCAAAAATGGCAAGTTGAATGGGAAAACTGTGACAATAACAAATTATTTTAAATTAATCTAATTTCTAGACATGATCACGTGCTGCACACAAGATCATATAGATCACAGACTGACACATGGGTTTTTATTAAAGGGTGAGGATCCACCATTATGTCATTTTGGAACACTCTAACTGTAAAACATATCACTTTGGACTTTTCTGCTATTAATGTTATTAGGCAACATTTCTTATCAGGACATACTTTTAAATATGTGTTGTGTAAGGTTTGATCAGGAAAAGTTTATTTATTTTATTTATTTTGTAGATTATTATTATTATTATTATTATTATTATTATTATTATTATTATTATTATTATTATTATGTGTTCAGATTGATTGTACATGTAATAGCCTAAAAAATGTTTTGTAAAAATGTTTATACATGTACAAACAATCCGAACACAAATTAAATCTTTATTGTTTTCTGCCAATATTGACAACCAGCTAATAACAATTCACTAGTACTTTCTTTTCACTTAAGTAAACGTGATTATTCATATTGTTTCAATTTTGAGAATGAAAAACAAACAAACATTTGAACCAGGTGGAAGTGGTACATCTCCAAATGTCTGTCTCAGACAAAAACCATTACAAACTTTTAAGCACGAGTAGCAGGACTGAGTGGAGTATCGGAAATATCTGATGTAAGACAACATAACCTATCAAAATAACTATAATCTTTTTGAAATGCTAAATAACATGAACATAATGTCATAATTACATTAAGGTGTGTCTTATGTAAGTAATATTTGACAATGGGCCATTGAATTATAGAAAAATTAAGCACACACAATGTGGTATTGTGGCCATGATAATAATTCTATAATTCAACGGGCCATTTATAGCATGGATACAACACCTCAAGACCTTATCCTGTTGTTTTATTTTAAGACATTTTTCAGTTTTTTCTTCCCACTGTGTGTGTGTGTGTGTGTGTGTGTGTGTGTGTGTGTGAGAGAGAGAGAGAGAGAGAGCGTATATATAATCACACATTGTTTTCTAAATTGTAATAGTTCTCTGAATAAAGACTGAAAGTATGAACACAGGTGATTCACTTCAAAATCCAAGATGTGGCTGATCGGTTGACTGCAAACAGTTTCTGGAGTTCAGCCCTACATTTCAAGGTTGATCAAAGACAAGAAACACCCTGAACTTCATTGAAAAGTATTTTATGTGCCATCATGTCAAAACCAAAATGCCATTTTGTTTAGTCACTGAGACGACACAAATTTCTGTTCCTTTTTTTTTTTCTCCTCTTATGCTTGGGTCTCAGTGTACTAAAGTCTGTTTGTTTGTTTTTCCAATGTGCCATCTCTCCCAATAAAAATATTTATAAAAAAAAAATGCCACCCAACGTAATTAAATTGCCAATTTGTTTCTTGGTGGCTTAGCGGTCAGCAGGTTTGTCTCACACTGCCAGGGTTGGGTTTTGATTCCCGGCAATGCCCAGTGTGTGTGAAGCTTGCATGTTGTCCCTGTGTTGTGGGGGTTTCCTCCGGGTGCTTCGGTTTCTTGCCCCAGTCCAAAGACATGCATAATAGGCTGATTGGCATATCCAAAGTGTCTTTAGTGTATAAATGGGTGTGTGAACGTCTATATGCGTGTGCCCTGCATTGGACTGGCACCTTGTCTGCATACAAGGTGAAACACCCGTCAGTGACATATTTTAGTATGTTTGATCACTTTAAAAAAAATGGGTGGGTTCAAATAAAAGGTGCCATATTCTAAATTGTTTAACACATCTAGATGGAAATATGAGGAAATGAAATTCGGATATTTTGATCTCAAACCCAAATGTCTTCATTGTATAGCAAAAACAATAAAATTGGCCTTGCTGTTCCAATACTTTTGGAGGAGCTTTAAATACATGTTGTGGCTGTTCTTATCTTGTTTCAAACAATATCTTATTTTAAAATATTATAAATATTCAGTTACATTCTGTTACATTTTTTCATGAAAGAATTTTCCTTTGTTTCAAGTTATTCTATTTGTTCAATAGTGTCATGCTCAAATAATATATTTATGCATTAAACATTTTATGGACAATCATGGTGCTGTGTCTATGTTGTGAAATGGGTTTAAATAATATAGTAATTACTACTACTACTACTACTACAACTACTACTACTACTACATAATAATAATAATAATAGTATTGTATGCATGTCTAGAAACAGGTTCAAAAAGGTAATGTGATGGGTCATTAATGTATCTTTAAGAGAGAGTTCAAATTCGAACCTTTTCAAAAAGGTTAAAAAAAAGAACCTTTAAGGTTCCCCCACAGTTGCAATCTCTAGAAACTCCAAAAGGTTCATCCAGCCATCCATCTTCTACCACTTACTCCTTTTCGGGGTCATGGGGAACCTGGAACCTATCCCAGGGAGCATTGGGCACAAGGCGGGGTACACCCTGGACAGGGTGCCAGTCCATCGCGGGGCACAATCACATATACATTCACACACCCATTCATACACTAAAGACACTTTAGACACGCCAATCAGCCTACCATGCATGTCTTTGGAATGGGGGAGGAAACCGGAGTACCCGGAGGAAACCCCCGCAGCATGGGGAGAACATGCAAACCCAAAAGGTTCATTTTATAACTTTTTCTTCATAGAATGTAGCATTGGTATTGAGTGTGTGTGTGTGTGTGTATTTTGTCTTGTGCTTGAGCCTCACTGGCAAGTCTTCGTAATGAGGCTAATTAGCAGATTAAAAGATATGCTCTAGACAAGCTCTTGTGAATAGCAATGAGACCTATCGGTACACGCAAAAGCACATAGGCTTCCCTCTCTTGTCGACCTAACATGAATTTGGTTGTAACTATGCTTGGTAACTGTTGCCATTTCTTTTGTTAAAAAAAAGGAAAAAGTGGAAGAAGAAGAAACAGAACAGTAAATTCTCTACATATTTTACATCTAATTTGTGATGTATTTATAGATTGTGAATATCCTTGAGGAGATGAAGGGATTTTTTACTTCAAGACTGAAGGTTTTTTTTTAATAATTGAAAAATAGATTCAAATGGTAGATTTCTAAAGGTCACTTGCATTTACTCATTGAAAAGCAATCATTTTCTCAAAGTAATGAACTTTATAATAATCATAACAGTATCAATGGGTCTGCTGAACATATATGAAAAGAGAAAAATACATTTCTTGATCTAGTACTTAGATGTTGATACATGCAGAGTTATGTACAGTGTGCTTGTTTGGCTAAATAATTTCTCCTGTTCTCAGTGGACATTGTATGAGCCCTTCTGCCCCTGTATGAATAATACTTAACCATAATCTTAATACATACATTAAGACATTCCCTTTTGGAGTTACATAAATACTCTGAAATGTGTGTGTGTTTCTCAGCTCTTAACAAACCAGCATTTACATATATCTAGCACAAATTCTTCTACAGACTTTGATAATACTGTAAAATTGGCATAATTTTATATATATATATATATATATATATATATATATATATATATATATATATATATATATATATATATATATATATATATATATATATATATATATATATATATATATATAGGTTTGTTACTTATGCAGATGGTACTGTAAGTGACAGAATAAGTGAATTATTATATCTTATAGAGAGATATTCCATAAGACTTAAACAGATATCAAGGTACATATAACGCAACGCTACTCAAATTTTGCTATTTTATCAGTCTCATCTAACAGAAAATGCTTTTCATTAATAAATAAGTAAATAAATTTGTTAGTTAGTTTGTTTATTCAATACTATTAAATTTTATTTGTATAGCGTATTAAAGCAGCTTTACAAAAATCTATAAATTCAAGATATAAAATTCCATCCATCCATCCATCTTCTACCGCTTACTCCTTTTCAGGGTCGTGAGGGAACCTGGAGCCTATCCCAGGGAGCATCGGGCACAAGGCAGGGTACACCCTGGTCAGGGTGCCAGTAGATATAAAATTTTGTTTATAAATGTATCCCTAATGAGCAAGCCAGAAGCAACAATGTTACAATTTTGGCATTTTGGCATTTTGGCATCTGTCAATAATTGGAAAAATGTTGAGGTATACTGGGGAGGTGAGGTAAATGGATGAGGTAGGCAGGGTGTAACTCAAAATATGCATTTAACGGATAAAAATGAATACACACAAATGCTTTGCTTCTCTTTCAAACAATAAGAACTACATTTGTGCAAAAACTGTCAATTCAGTGATTCATTCATTCATCCATTCATTCATTCATCTTCAGAAACCACTTTATCTCATTTAGGCTTATGGTGGATCCAGGAACACTGGGTTTGAAGAATAAACTCTGGATTGTTCACCATCCCCTCACACATGAGCATGGCCAATCCACTAACTGGCACGTTTCTGGAGAAGTAGGAGAAAACAGAAAACACAGAGATCCACAGGGACCCCTAACCCTAACCTTTGAACAGAATGATTGGTGTAAATTGTTATTATTTTGTCTTCTGGGAGACATGTAACTATCTTATTTAGCTTCTGAAGGGCACTACTAAATGAAAAACGACAAAAATAAGATCTTTAAACAAAATAATAACAATTTACATAGATCACCTTGTTCAAAAGTTACCTTCTTGAGCATTAGTGAATGTTTGCACCATATATAATAGTCGTGTACGAGTCTCTCAGTTGTCCTCAGTGTGAAATTTGGATCTCAACATCATATAGCCAAATATGCAGAAGATGCTGGAAGAGTAAAGAATGTGCAGGACCTGGAGGATTTTTCTGAAGAACAGTGGGCAGTTTAACTGCTCAGGACAAACAAGGGACTCATGAACAACTCTCACACATCATTAAAACAGTTGTGGATCATCCAGGTAATGACACACAATATTAAGAATCAAGGGTGTGTAAACTTTTGAACATGTTAATTTTTATTAATTAAGCTGTTATCTTGTCTTGTGGACTATATGTAAACATCTGTTAGGTGAAATAACATTAATTATAGAACTAAATAAAAAAATAACATGGGATTTTTATGATGCCTCTTATTTTAGTAACAGTGTCTAAGATTTATCAGATACTACAAGGGGTGTGCAAACTTTTTGGCACAGGGGTGTTTCACTGCATGTGTCACTTGTCTCATTTGTATTTGCCACGTAGAAATTCCACTTCCTAGTTCGAAACTGTTACTACAGTAGAGTAAATAACATCATCAAATGTAAATTTCAAACAGTTATTTTCAGGTACACAACTTTTGCCTTAAAATATGAAAACTAAAAAAGGAAAGGAAGAAGAAATGCCAATTTTACTAGAAGCACCTTTAACAGGAATGTATATATCAATGTGAGATAGCTAGTCCACTAGCCAACATGCTATAAAGTGAGTGTGGCTTATTTGGGATCTATTTCCACTAGCGGAGAAAAATAAACAGAACATTTGCCTATATTGTGTCCAAAATGTCACTAACTCTATTTTACATTTTTATTTTTAGAACTGTTGTATAAAATTGTGCCCACAATCATGCTTTTAAACTCAACATCAACATGGCTGTGATTACCTACGACCTACGGCCAAATCACAGCCATGCCGATATTCTGCATAACCACACTCTTGCTCGTACAATATTGCTTAATTTTTTCTTTTTCTGTGTTTATCCATCATAGAAAAAGTTATGTGGGAAAACAATTACAAATGGAAAAAAAGACATTAGATTCCATTAATCAGTGAAAAAAACACTTTTACTATTTAGAAGCTGCTTGCTTCAAAATGAATTGCAGTTCCACCTCACTATGAGAAATGCAGAAATACTAATAGATAAGCTATCACCAACACTCTCTGTGATAAGCGCATTTGAGGATAGGGCTTGAGACACGCTGTCAGACCCATGAACCCATTCAAAGTGCCTTTCCAATGCACAGAAGGTATCAGACACTTGCACAGAAGAGTATCTTAAGAGCTATGAAGTCCAGACACGATACGACACACACCTCATTCCTGCAACTATCTACCTTTCCTATTAGTTTTGGAGAAGTTAATAAATAATTCATAGTAGTTACTAAATGTGCTTCAAGATGAATAATAACCCTGGTTCATTTCTTACTAGTGCAGCATGACAAAGACATGAATCATCCTGAGCTATAAATAAGTCATTATGTTACAGTCATTAATATTTAAATATTGACATCTAAGTATTTAAACAGATACTTCCAAAATTATTGTTGACATTTTTATCGTGGCTGTTGCTCCATATCTTTCTCTAAATCTGCACTCTACACTTCAGTATTTAATAAGCATGTTACACATTTCGACGGTTCTTCTCATTAAGTCCACTTGTTAACTTCACATCACCGCAGAACGCTCAAATAATGACCAGCAATATCAGAACAAACACAACAGAAAAGCATAGTGTAAGCATCTGCTTCCTAAACCACCACAAACACACAGGAGCTTCACATTCTTACCTGTCCTGGAGCTTTTCCTGGTACCGTTTGCTACTTTAAGATGGTGTGTGAAATGAGTGAAAGGAACAAGGAGGATGGAGAGAAAGACAGAGACATAGAAGGAGAAGGAGTTGAATGAGGCAGATGGAGATATGAGTCGAGAAATCACCCTCGCTTGTCTGTAAGGACAAAGTAGTGAAGGCGAGGATCTGTGTGGGTGTGTGTCAGCGAGAAGATGCCGAGCGTAGTGGTAGCTTTGCTATGAAGCTTTCTCTTGCTTCCTTCCTATCTCCCCACTCAGTTACTCTCCCTCCCTCTCCTCTCTCTCTTTCTGTCTTCCCCTGCTCACCCTCCCTGACATCATTTTGAGTAATATAGCACCATTCATACCATGCACTGGGGCCACTTAAAGGCTTTGGGCACTTAAGGGCTTTTGTACTCATTGCAATCTTCTTATTAGATTACCGTACCCTAAAAGTAATATAAATATAAATCCGGACACCAGCAGCTGGCATGAAATGACAAATAAAGACATGTACATACAGTATAACATATGACAATAATCTGAAGTATACTAGAATATTCTCTTGATACTGATGATAACTTGATAGCATTCATGAATAAAGTATGGTTATGGTCCAGAAACGATCCCCGTGCCTCCATTAGCTGTACTTTAGATACGAGGAAACAAAAAAACAGAATAACATCTGTATTTCTCAAATTCAGTCCTAAATCCTTTTTGTGCTGTTCAAATATTTCTTTATGAAATGTAATGCTTTTTTAAAAATACAAAAGTTGTATTTTGTTTAGTATGGTAGGTCTATCACATTTGTACATTTATCATAGTTACATATACTGAAACAAAGATATTTACCCTAAAGAATTGTAGTACAACCACAAAGTGGTGGAAGTTGATCATTTTCCAACAAAAGCAAGTGTTTACAAATAAACTTGACTCGAGTTACACCACAGCAATTTGTCGAAAATCACAATTGTTAAATTCATTAAAAACATTTAATACGCCGCATACTTTTAGCCATTTATAGTTACATTTATTGTTGTGGACCATCCACTAGGCAATTTAGTTCCTGTTATCACTTATGTTATAGCAGCTATGAAGAGAAGTTAATGAGACAAAAAAAATATTAGTGAAACTGATAAAAACAGGAAAGCGCAAATTTCTTTGTCTTGAAGACTCTACTGTAATGGAAAACATACTGACTGTTACAAAGCACTGACACCCTAGACCAGTGGTCACCAACCCTGTTCCTGGAGATCTACCATCCTGAAGACTTTAGCTAAAACTACAATCATGCCACCTGACCATCTAATCATTGCCTTACGGAGTTCTTGATCAACTAAAACAGGTGTGTCTTGGTTGGAGATGAAACCTGCAGGAAGGTAGATCTCAAGGAAGAGGGTTGGTGATGACTGGCCTAGACTCTGTTTCCTTACAGAAAGCCTCCCCAAATCAATAATAACACACTTTTCCTTGTTGAATAACAACAGCCTTTTAACTCATTAATTGTTAGATTATATGGAGCATTTGCTATACAAACCCCTGTGAATGGCCTATAACTACAGAAACAATACGTATTAGAACAAGCACATTAATATAAACCTTTGATCTAAATTACAGGTGGAACTGTTGTCAAAGTGGCTGTTACAGAACATTAATCTATACCTTCTGACCAGTTAGAATCCATTTAACAGCAGTGTGGTGTAATATGGTTTATACAGCAGTGTGTTGAGTTCTTGAATCTGAAAGTGTGGATTCACAGCACGGATCTGACAGTAGTCCTGTCTATAATTTAAATGAGAACTATGTGCGTTCCAGTTTCTCTGTAACATGACAATCTGCTTGACACCCATTACACACACACCCACCCACCCTCCCACCGACCAGCTCTCCCCTATCGTACAACAGCTACCAACCGGAGAGGGTGAAGGTTAACACATGCTTTCGCTGAGACATGCAAATCCAGACAAATGCATCTTTTCGAACTGCTGCATCACAGAACAGCATAACACTCTTGGAGGAAAGTGCCATCTGCCCTTTTCTGAATACATGAACTCACAAACGCTGATTACTTGTTAGTGGCTCACTGATTGACAGGGAGAGTATGCCATCTCTCCCACCCAGAGAGCATGGCCAAGTTTGCTTTCTATGACTCCTGGCCACAGCCTGTCATGTTTTATTCCACACTTAGTATACAACATCCTTATCACAGTTACCAAGTATCACCATAAAATTATAGTGATATAGCTCTGATATATACTCTGACAAACTGAATGACCGTAAATTACCATAATTAAATCAAGCATCATGATTAGATGCAGCTATTACAATAGGACATTGAGTCTTTTTCCCATGATCTCTGTATTAGGTTCAGTGAGTACGTGTGTACATGTTCCTTTGACTTAAGCCATATTTCAACGAGTAACTCCTTCTCTCCAGAGGAGAAAGTCTCCCATGAGCCATAATGTCCAATACACTGTAAAGGCCTGCCATTCTTCAGCAGCCATTATCAAACAGCAGAGGCCACATTAATGCTCTTCAGAGACATCCAGAGCTGCATTATTAAAGCCTGCATGTAAGCCCTAGCAGCTGCCTTCTGGATTGCTCTCATTTTCTATTGAACCATGTATCATACACACATTAAACATCACGGGGTGATGTAGGATTTTTGCTGGAGAAAAAAATATATTTTATTTTTCTCTCATGGAACATCTCAGTGGCATTATAAAACTACCATATAACACACTAATAAGACTTTTAATTCCATGTGTCTTTTATAGACATCTTGAGCATGATTACAACTTTAAATAAAATGAAACTGCATTGATTTGTTTGAGATAAATCCTGCACGTGGATGTTTCAGTACATCTAAGTGCTGCTATTGTGGTGGTGATCATTTACCTTCAGTCTAAAAGTATCCAATGATGAATTATTGCTTTCAAGCCTCACCATGCAGCAATGACCTTGACATGAATGATGGTGGTAGGTAGCGCCTTTTTATTTGACATTATCATTTTATTTCATCTTGTTACACCCTAGGCAGACAGTAATTTGACTATTTTGTATAACCGTGAATATTAATTATGAGGCCAGATATTTCTGTCAGTCATTTTCAATGGATCTCGGTAGAGCTGAATGATATATAATTTGTCACTCGTTATCATAATATTGGCTTTATAAATATTGAAAACACAGAAACTTTGAATGTACATAAGAACACTTGCATTTTCTCACGCTCTGTGACTATTCTGGAGAATCTCTGTGCTTTCTGTCAGTGTTTAATAAAAAGAACATAAAAACAAATGACAACGGTTTGGTCAATTTAATGAAGACTGATATCTATATATAAAGTATCAACATTGAGTACGAGATCGAGATGGAAGACTATCTGCAAGAACGTTTCCAAATGGTGGTGAATATCAAAACACTGTACAATACATTGTACGTTGTGAAAGAGGGAAATAACGAACACTCACATTTTATCTATCAAAACAGTATGAGATGACAGAACAACAATAAGTGACAAACACAAAACCAGCACAAGTTAACGAATAGAGAAACCTAACCAACATCTACACAATCCACTGTTATACACTGAATTGATGATTTCTTTTTTTTGTTTTGTTTGAGTTGTACCATTTATGAATTTATTCAGTCAGGGTTGAGGCCATAAGACTGTATTGGCTGCCAGCAATGCACCATGCACACACATACTGTATTCACACTTAGGATCATTTTAGAATAGCCAATCCTCTGTCTTTGGGGGGGTGAGGAAACCCAGAGAACCCAGACGAAGCCAACCATGAATATCTAGAGAACATGCAAATCTATAAGAGCTATGAGGAATCCACTCTATTGCTGAGCCACCTGACATCTATTGCTGTCAGTTTCAGTTGTTCAAATCAGTGAATCATACATAAAAAATTACACAATATTAATCAATTTATATGATAGCTTAACTCTATTATACGGGGTGTACCAAAAGCCTCAGCTAACATAAACTATGTACGAAACAATTTGGAAGACATACTGGTAAAAAATGTTACTTTCCCCTTTGTATGGAGACACCCTGTAGTTTCCACCCTTTCTTTATGCTGATTTCTGTATAATACTGCCATCCTGTGGTAGTAAAATGAAGTGTGCAAACATTTGTTTTGTAGTTATGTTCAAACTTCTGAGCTCATCATTGTGTATTCATGAAAGCGCATATTTCTATTCCAGTCTGTATTTTAGTGTGGCTGAAACCATATTATACATACGCATACAAGAAGTGCTCATATACCACATTACCTTCAAATTACATTCAAAGAGAAAAAATTGAAAACATAAAAAAACAAACCCATCCATTGGTACAGTATAAGGCAGTGAAGTGTGTTTGTTTTTTTTTTTTGTTTTTGTGTGTATATTTTTTTTTTTTTTTTAAAAAAAAAATAAAAAAAAAAAAAAAAAAAAAAAAAAAAAAAAAAAAAAAAAAAAAAAAATTGTATTTTAAAATAAATAATTTTTTTTTTTTTTTTTTTTTTTTTTTTTTTTTTTTTTTTTGTTTTTGTTTGTAAAGTGCTTGCTCTAAGATAAGAAAAATAAATCAGTTGTGTTGTACTATGAACTGGTTCAGTGTGTGTTTATGAGTTTGGGGCCCATGGTCATGATCTCACTAAGGGCCTCACAAACCCACAGGCTGGCCCTGCTTATGTTATAGGCTACCACCTAGCGATTTTTTTTTTTAGATGATCCTTGTAATAAGCAGCTGAGACTCGACAAAAAACCAAAACCAAAAAAAAAATCCAGAAAACAGCCTAGCAGCTCATGTGTTTCCCATCGCATTTGAGCCCCAATCTCACTGAAAATCTTCCTAGAGCAAGCAAGGTCTCCAACAGACCTCTATTAATGCTTTTTACAGTTCCATTTTTAGGAGCAATGCTGCCCAATTTAGTATTTAAAAAAATTGTTAGTCACTCAAACGAGGCAATTAGTATTTCAACGGAATCTAAAATGTATGGAGTTGTGAATTAGCCCCACTTGCCTCTATGGACCACCTGCCACTAGTAAACTCAATAGCTTCTTCTTGTTGTTTCCTGCCACAAACTGAACTGCAGTTTGCACTTATCAGAAGATTTTCAAAGTGTGAAAACTTATTTTGTGCTAAAACCATCTACCAACAGTAGAGAAACTAATCAATTCCGAGCTTTGGTTTCTGACTGTGCAAAGTTTCACATGTTCTCCCAGCTTTCATGTGGGTTTCCATCAAGTTCTCCGGTTTTCTCCAACCTCCAAAAAACCATACCAGGTGGTTTGGCTAAGCTAAATCACCCCTAGGTGTAAAGGAGTGTGTGAATATATATGTGCATTGTACTCTGCCCATCACTAACAAAAACTGTGCATAGCATTTTACCTGTTTTTTTTTCACTGTTATGATGTCTTAATGAAGCTTTATCATAGTTTTGTGTTACAACAAAATGAAATTTGTGCCCAGACTCAGTGAATTATTCACTATGATTGTACAAAGTATTAATAATATAGTACTAGTGGCACAAAACTCAGCTTTCAACTATCAATATCTATCTTTGATTACTTTCAAGTTGTAGTTAAATAGGCGAACACTGACTTGGCATTGTATTATACCTAGACATTAATCAAGTTTTGTATGTTTCATTGACTTAAATGGAAAGAGCTCCATCATGAATTCATATGTGCTCCTTTTAAACCTTTAGAAGAAAGGCTTTTCATTGCAAATAGCCTAGACGTACATAATGCAGATACTGCATTAACTTTTGTTGCTAATTACTTTCATATGTCAACATCCTTGGCACCACATTGTAAACCAGTGCAAGTTGTTGAAAAGATATAGCTCTACCCTGATAAAAATCAGGTTGTACCTATAATGATGTTAAATGATGTCCAAAATGTCAGTACAAGCATTATAAATTTCTGTTTATAACAGGTAACATACAATAAGCAAACAGCAGTGAAGTGGATCACTCCTCCCTGTCATACAGCCTCATACACAAAGCTGAAAGTCAAAACACACATCAGGCTAATGAACAGCTCAGAGGTTTACCTGGATGTATTTGATTAAATTACACTGCAATTTACTTATCTGTAAAAAAATAATAATAATAAAATAAATAAACAAATAAATAAATAAATAAAACTGGAACATGCATAAGTATTGACTCCCCTTGAAGTTTTCAGTATTTTGTTGTGTTACAACCTCGAACTGAACTAGACTTCATTGGAATATGTTATGAGTCTGTATAAAATAGCCCATAATGTTGAAGAATCAACACAGTTTGCAAAATAATTTACAACAAAAAAAAAGTTTCAACTTTGTGATTGAATGAGTATCCCCCTCTCTTGCGCTGCGAAACCTACAGTTGCTCCAGGGTTGCTGTATCATCTCTGACCCCAGCTTCCTGACATGCTCAGGTATGCAAAGAAATGAATTTCACTGTGCTGTAATGAATATTTGATCAATAAAGACTCATTATCATTATTTATTCTAGTGCAACCAGTAGCCATCACATAATTTGTCAACTTGTGTGCAATTAAAGTGTTATGTGATCTCAATATACAGTAATTTCTGAAAATATTTTAATGGCAAGGCCAATCCATTTGTGTTTGCTATGCAATGAAGATGTATTGGTCAGAAAGATGAATATGAGATGTTGGATCAGAATTTCAGCTTTCATTTCTTGATATTTACATCTAGATATGTTAAATAACTCAAAACATGGCACCGTTGGTGGAAGCCCACCTAATATTTAGGTGAGCAAATGTATAGATTGTCTTATAGTAAATAACACTTAATATTTGGTTGCAAATCCTTCGCTTGCAATAACTGCATCAAGCCGGTGACCCACTGACATCACCAAATTGTTGCATTTTTCTTTTGTGTTGCTTTTCCAGGCTTGTACTGCAGCTTCTTTCAGGTGTTGTTTGTTTGGGGGGGGGTCACCCTTCCGTCTCCTCTTCAGGAGGTGAAATGCTGCTCAATTGGATTAAGGTCTGGTGATTGAATTGGCCAGTCTAAAACCTTTCAATTAGTCCACCTGACAAAGTCCTTTGCTAAATTGGCAGTACATTTTGGGTCACTGCTTCGCTGAAGTTCCTCCTGATTAGATTAGATGCATTTCTCTATAAATTGGTAGACAAAATGTTCCTGTAAACTTCTGAATTCTTTCTGCTGCTACCATCCTGAGTTACATCATCAATAAAGATTAGTGAGCCTGTACCAGAAGCAGCCATGTAAGCCCAAGGTATGACACTACATCAGGGGCGAAGACAACGTTTTATCTTTGGGGGAGTGAGAAATGTTCAGGGCCCCCATATTATTAATATCTTGTTGAATAATAAAAAAAATAGTGGCAGTAAATGCAACCTCAAACATGAATGGACACACGTATCTATTCAACAGTCTGGACCAGCAAACCAAAACAATGTAGGCTAGGCTTAGGTAATATGTTCAGCAATCATTTAAATCTGACATGTACAGTATCTCACAAAAGTTAGGGAAGAATATTTGTATATTATTTTCTATCCTTTTAGGTAAGCTAGCTACCTAATCATTGTCACAAATCGAGGTTGAGGAAGAAGCAAATGCAGATTATAACATTTATTAACCAAACATAGAACAAAACAAAGATACGAAGACAACTTGGCATAACACCGTGGCATGAAACAAAATACAGTGACATAGAAGACAAAAGTCTAAGACAACAAAAGACAGGGAAACAGTGCAGACAATGACTATGTATACACAGGAGTGCTCATTAACCGAATGTGAATCAGGTGCAGGTAGTCATGTGACAGGTAGTGCAGTCCAGTGGTTGATGGGAACTGGAGTCCAGAGTTTCTTTATACATGTCTGAACCCTCCCCCAAGGGCGCTACTCTCGGAGCATCCAAAATTACACGCCCTCCATCTGGTGGCTCTGGCCCCTTGGGCAAAATGTTCCCAGCAACAAGGCACAGGGAGGCAGAGGGACGTCCTCGGCAGAGCATGAAAGTGGGGCGACGTCTACGCAACAGAAGAGCACGACAACTTCCTCCGTGGGACAGGAGAGGGAAGCAATGTTCTCCACAAGGCCATAGAGGGGAGCAAGGTTCTCTGTGAGGCCCAAGGGGGGAGCGAGGTTCTCCATGAGGCTTAAGGGGGGAGCTAGGTTCTCCGCGAGGCCAGGGAGAGGAGCGAGGTTCTCCGCGAGGCCCAAGGGAGGAACGATGCTCTCCGTGGTGCAGGAAAGGGATAGCGACATACTGAGCACAGCAAAGAAAAGGAATGATGTCTTTCGCTGAACATGGAGGCAGAGCGACGTCCTCACCTGAACATGAAGGCAGAGCGTTGTCCTCAGCTGAACAGGAAGGCAGAGCGACGTCCTCACCTGAACATGAAGGCTGAGTGATGTCCTCAGCTAAACAGGAAAGCACAGTGGTCTTGAGTGCGAGGTGGCTGAACAGTGGGGAGTTCTTGAGTCCGGCAGGAGACAGAGAAACGTCTTCAGATGAGCGGGTAGGCTGAACGGGAGCCATAATAGGGGACGGAGGGTGGGAGTTGGTCTTAGCCCCGACCACAGACTCCCTCTCCTGTCGGCGGGACATGCCGTAGTCCTTTATGAACATGGCCGGTGGCGATCTGGCACACGGTCCATTCCCCTGCAGCAGCCCTTGCTGCATTAGCATGCAGTCATTCTGAGCAAGTAGTTCATCTGTCCTTCTTCCCTGCTCCAATCGTGCTCTATACCACTCCTCAAATTCTGCAAACCAGGCGTCCATCCAGGCGACCTGCTGCTTCCGAGAATTGGTCTTTCGTTCTGTCACGTACCGTGGGGGGCACGGAAGCAGAAGCGGGTGGCAGACGTAGTACGTGGGTACAGGGGCGTTCTAAGGGCGTGGTCGTAAGGCGGGCAGAGGTCAGGCGATCGGACGAACAAAACAATAAAGGGCAAGTCAGGATGCGTAGTCGGAAACGTAAACTAAGGTCGAGGAAACTATGTGAACAAAATGAGAGACAACGGCTTGGAAACACAGAGAACAAGTCAACTGAATGTGAATTAAGCACTAAGGTTGAAAAAGTGCTACATAAGTGCAGACCATTTACCAAAATAGTTCATAAAAAACTATAAAGGCGTTCAGCAATGATTAGGCCTACAGTAGACCAAAACACTACAGTGTAGTATTGCCAACTACAAACAAACAGATGACTTAAAAATCCATTGACAGCTCCAACCTGTTATGTTATCCATCCTAAACAATCAGACAGCCTGATTAAGAAAAACATGCAAAGGAACCAAAATAGCTTGTCAGTCGGGCACAACTAGACATGACAGAGTTTTTCCTCTGCTGTTCCTCCAACCTCTCTCTCTGTTTACATGCACCAGATTAAAATTTTTCATATCTTCTTGGCGAGCAAAGGCTAACTACAGTATCTAACAGTAATTACACTCTTACTGTTATAAAGGGAAATGACGCATATGCAAACAAATTGCAACACACAATTTAGTAGCCTGCGATGTAACGATGTTTTAAAAACCAATTTGGTAACAAAATGATTTGGAACAGACATTTGATCTAAGTTTTCTTCCTAAAAACAGAAAAGAAATTTACAAAAAAAAAAAAAAAGAATCTTCGTGATCAGTAGGAAGTAGAAGGTGGTCCCAGGGTAGTTTGGGCCTCTGTCTCCCCAAACTCCACCAATGCACTACCTCCACCATTCTTGACCGACTACATATTTAATCCCTTTCATCCCTTTCATTTACTAAAATATTCATCATTTTAACCAGTGTTTTCGTAGTGAGCACTGTGATATTGGGTATCAAAGTCAAAATGATGGTATCGTTTTACAGTCCTTTTTTTTTGTTTGTTTGACGGACAAGTGTCTTTGCACACTCTCCCTTACTCGACTCGGGACGCAGATCGCGTTTGAGTTCAGAGCGGAATTTGTTGACGGTCCCTAAGCAGAAGGGTGGGGTGACTGAAAATCCAGCGCCCGGAGGAGACAAGCGTACCGCTCGTTTAAAGTGGTCGACTCTAATACTCGTCCTGGATTAGCTGCCTAGTAGGGGATGCTGGGTGTGTCAGAAATGACGGGCAGGTAAAGTATAGAGCAGTTTACTTATAATTTTTAAAAGTCTACTGAGTGTAGACTTCAACCCAACACTTTTTTTCTTTTCGAGCCAGTGATGCTAGCTGGCTATCATTGGAATAGGGCGCTACGGTTTGAACTAGCTACTTCCTGTTTCAACAAGTGTGTAAGGCCCGATTGTACAACTTTTAAGTGTTACATTTAAATGAACATAAGTAGTCTAATGCTTTCTGTACGAGCTAGTACATTTCTCACAGACAGCTGTCCAAACAGCATCCATCTTAGCTAGCTAGCTAGGTTAGTAAAGACGCGTCCTAAATAACTTCTTAGATAAGTGCACTCAGAAGGGTGTGTCACAATAAGCGTGATGTGTGGAATTCCACACTCTTTTGTCGTGCACTATGTGTCCACTAGGAAAACATTTGAGATTCAACCGATGAATCATGAGTAGTGAATCGGTTCAGGGGGAACATGCCCTTATTTGGCCAACTCCGTTCAGAAGTTTACATCGTGTAAGTTAGTACAGTTTACATTAAACTTTTTTTTTTTTCAATTTTCAAAAAGTTTTCTGAAGAAACGTTTGAAACGGCGAGAGGATTATTATATGTTCACATATTTGAGCAGGCTTAAGGAAGTACACACATTCATACACACACACACACACACACACACACATTCATTCATACACATACGTTTACATACACTCGTACATATACTCGTACACTCATACACATTCATACACACACATTTACATACACACACATACACTCGAACACACACATACACATACATTTGCATACATACACACATTCATCACATACATTTACCTACATACACACACACACATTCGTATTCATACATACATACACACATTCATACACACACACACACACACACACACACGCATATACCCTTAGATTCATACACAGACAGACAGACAGATGTTTGAAGATTCTCACAGCCTTTCTGCCATGAATGAGCCACATGTCTGTGAGCCAAAAGCAGCACCAAGCACAAGACATGGCTTGATTGATTCATTCATTTTTTCCCTAAAAGTAATACTACCTAAAGTACAGTTTGTTTTTGTGTCATCTCACTTTCTCGAGGAATGCTGTTCTTGTTTTTTTTATCTGAGACACCAACATGGTCAGGAAGTCCAAAGCTGGAGAGTAGGAGAGTGCTTCACTGTTTCCATGTGAAGATGACCATATTAGGGAACATATATCATCGAGTGTCCTTATCCCCAGCCACATCTCACTGTATTACCATGGGGCCATGTAAAGCAGGGCCAAAATCATAACTCGGGCTGTTCACTGCTACTGTTTATATTGTCATTTGGTAGAAATATCTGTTCAGGGAATCACAGTCACTTGAGAAGCAGAGGAGGTAAAACTATAATCACGAGCACGTCAGGTCTGGATATCTGCTGTAATTTCGTGGTAATATTTGTGGACTAATATTGGGTCAACTTTGATAAGAACCAGTCATGTCGTGTGCAAACTCATTTGAAAGTGTCTCATAACCTATGCTAAAGCACCGTCGAGGCTGGGTGATATGACAAAAATATCATATCACAATATTTTCTTTGTAATACACGCTATGTGTTATATGCAGGTTTTCTAACCAGCCAGCAAAGCAGTCGTGAATCCTATTTGAGGGAACAAAGTTTGACCGTACTTTTATTTATTACTTTTAGCGATCGCAGACATGAACACAAAATCAAGCAAACTCCACAGTATTCAGAAGCGCATACAATTTTTCAGAATTACCTCAGGTTTTCCACAGGTTTGAGCCATGTGATGTCATCGCAACACACATTCCGCTAAAGCCCTCTTCGACTCACGTGCGTTGAACATAAGTACAGCTGAAAGGTCTCTTTTACCAACAGACATCGTAAAAAGAAAAAAAGTGCAAATTGGGCTGTGATGGTGGCCATGACAACCGCACAGCCGCGGTGATAGTTTTCCGCCACGGTGGTGGAGTGCCACCTGGAGTGGTGTCGCATCACACTCCACGTTAATGTTTCTACTTGAGTGGGCACTATGACAAGTACAAAGCACAATGTTTTGTATACAAGTATAGTAATAACAATAACAGTTTCAATATTAATTTGTATTTATCGCCTAACATATAGGGCGAGATTTTATGTTGATAAACAATCATTGCCTGTTAGTTTGGTGTGGGTTTGTTTGAGTGCGATTTCACTTCGGGTTCTGCCGCTGCGATGGATCTTGTTGGGAAACCAAATGTTACTTCGGCGAACTGGGAACATTTAGGATTCAAGCCCAATGAGAAAGGTGAAACAATAAATTTGGATGAAGCCATATGTCAGCTTTGTGGAAAAAAATAAATAAATGGGCAAACGCTACAAATCTCAGGAGCTATCACCTAGCTGTGTTTTTTATTTAATTTAAATTAGATTGATTACATGTTATTTAGGTTACCGTCCTACTCTTTATTTCTTTAAACGTTGTATAGGCTTGTTGAATTCTACGCTTGTAAAATAAAGTATTCGTCAGAGAAACGTGCGACCGTGTTTAACTCCATCTCTTTATTATCTACTACTTCTCATCTTAATCAAAATACCGTATCCCAGAGTGCACTTGGGCACTCATTACAACAAGGCTGTGTTGAATTGTTTCACTGACGGAAGTGCTAAAATAAGGTCTTGTTTAATTTTTCTCTATTTAGGTTTTTATTTCATTTAAGCTTATAAAATTATAGATATTATATTATAGCGATATAAATGTAATATATGATTTGTATAAATAATTGACAATAAATAATTGACAAAATATAACTTTTTTGTCTCATGTTTAATTGGGCTCCCTTTGTCGACTTTTCATATTGATGCAGATATATAGAAAATTCTAAAGGGTTCACAAACTTTCAAGCGGCACTGTATGTTTATCTGTTGAATCAGATAGAGAATTGTGTTGATTGCACCAGCATTCTTATGGGATGTTAGCTTGTAGGCCTGCATAACCAATAATAAAGGTAGCTCTGCATTAACTAGTAAAAAAATATCCAGCTGTTGAATATTTGCGTCTGTGTGTTATGCATAGTTCATGCACATAATGTAAAATCTCTTAAGCTTGCATTTTGAGTTATAACGAGAGACTTGAGCAACCCCAAAACCTAGGAATTATGGGATGCTCCTTATAGAAATTTAAACAGTACTGTGCCGAGAGGTCTTTCACCAGTCTTATCACGGTATAGTCCACAAATCATCAATTATATTTCATACATCACTATTTATGTTTCAGTCTCACTAGAAACTCTGTGAAACATCCGCTAGGCTGCTTCCTTCATGGCATTTGCTTGTTTAATCCTCACAAGAGTGCTGATCTCAAATAAATTTGATAATGAACAGAGATAAACTAATTCAGGAATGAGTGAAATAATTAACAATTGTTCTTACGCCAGCAGCAATATGGCCAATGCCCTGGCGAATGCCGCATGTGAGCGATGTAAAAGCGGCTTTGCACCGGCGGAGAAGATTGTCAACAGTAATGGCGAGTTATACCACGAGCAGTGCTTCGTGTGTGCACAGTGCTTCCAGCAGTTTCCGGAGGGACTTTTCTACGAGGTACAGCATGGCTCTTATAATTAAATGGACCTCCCAGGCTTGTGTTTTGCTTCATGTAATAATGTAACGGTACATCCTGTGCATGTGTATACCTCTTGTTCTATATTAATATAATAACATAACATAGCAATGCCTTAATTGGGCCTGTAGGTTTGTCAAGAATTTTTTCAGATTTTTAATTTCTTTTTCTGTCCCTGTAGTTTGAAGGCAGGAAGTACTGCGAGCATGATTTCCAAATGTTGTTTGCGCCTTGCTGTCACCAGTGTGGTAAGATTATGCATTATCACTTACTCGAATATTGCTGCAAACACTTAAGGCTACTTTTCAAAAAACAGCATGGACAGTTTTTATACTCACAAAAAAAAGAAGCGTCCCCTTTTCAGGAGACTGTATTATATTTTATAATACAGTCTCCTGAAATATAATATTATATATTGTATAATTTTGTAAAACCCTTTATAGATCTTTAGTGGAAATTGTTTAAATGATGTTTGTGATGCTTGTTCAATGAAACATAAACAATTATTGCACATGCACCTGTGGAACTGTCCTTAAGACACGAACAGTTTACAGACGCTAGGCAATTCAGGTAACAGTTACAATAACTTAGGACACTAAAGAGACCTTTCTATTGACTCTGAAAAACACCATAAGAAAGATGTCTAGGATATATATATATATATATATATATATATATATATATATATATATATATATATATATATATATATATATATATATATATATGCCACTTACATTGTATGGAAAATGTTTGAATATCTTTAGTCTGACCAACTTTTCCTCTAATTACCTTTCTCTTTAAACAAATCATACTGTATGTTGCAAAATACACAGTGTCCCAAAGGTCTTCATGCATAGGGGAAATTAACACTTTTTGGCAAAATGCTTTCCAAAATTTTTCATACTTAGTTATTTTATATATGTGTGTATGAGGGAGAGAGCTGCAACAAATAATCAATAAAATCGTTAATAATTGATCATGAAAATCATTGTCATCAAATCTCATTACCGATTAGTTCATTTACTCACTACGTTACTTCTGTTCCGAAAACAGTGCATCCGAGAATAAATTCTATAGTTGTCCCAATTGAAGAGCTACACACTTGCACTATGCACTGTGTACTCTACAGTCTAGTGTATGAATTTTAGAAAGGTAATATCGTCTTAAATGGAACACGAGCGGTTTCTTTACTAACCGGAATAGTATAAGCTGTTTCCCAGTCAGTGCCACATGACGTCATACGCACGTAACATGACGCCGCTAGCTTTAGCAGATACCCAGAGTCAACAACAATGATTTTCTTCAGTTTACTCTTTGTCAACCTTACCTTTTATTCCCAACATGACCTCAGTCACCATCAGACTGCACATAATCGTGAAGGGACTGATTAAGAAAGTGTGCGACCCAGGTCCTTTAAGGCAGGGAAGCATTTTTATTAAACACCATGGAGAAGATTGTAACCTGCAAACTTTATAAAGCAGAGCTTTTGTAACACAGAAGCACGACAGTGATGCACGAGCACAAACTTATGTTTATATCCAAAATGCTCCACTGTGTGCAAGGGCTTGGGTAAACTGGTGCAAGTTGCTTGAAAGGTTTAGTTTAATTAAAATTTATTGTCATTATGCTGTAATTGCGCGTTTGCAGTATAAATTCTGCCATTTATCATAACGGAAGTGATCCATTAGTAATGAGTCCGTATTGCTCCTCGCTCGCAGTGTAGATGCATTAATGCACAGTGGGAGCCCAAGTAAGATCTGTAATGTCTAATTAAAACACTATGATCAAAGTAAACAGAAGTAAAACTATATTCATAAAGACAGTGAGTAACAGAAACCATAAGGAGCAGTGAAAGTGAGATTTTATTTATTTAGTACTGTAGTTTACTTCGGTGCTTTTCGTGCATCCATGAGTTTATTTATATATATATATATATATATATATATATATATATATATATATATATATATATATATATATATATATATGTATGTATGTGTATATATGTATGTATGTATGTATGTGTATATATATATATATATATATATATAAAATAAATAAATAAACTCATGGATGCACGAAAAGCACTGAATTAAACTACAGTCCTAAATGAACAATATATATTCTTGCATGTGTATTGGGTTCTTTTCAGTCTTCTATAATTGGACAAACAGTTGTTTAATCTAAAGTTTATATTTGTAACACTCAGTTTGTGGATTTTATTTTAAATACATGGAAAAAATGGTGCTGACAGTTTTCCCCGCCCCATCCGATTAGTCGAAAAAATAACCAGTCAACTAATCAATAAAGAAATGAGATGTAACACACAGTATTGTTGTGGCTTATTGTTAATCCTCCTTTGTGTGAAGGTGAGTTCATCATTGGCCGTGTGATTAAAGCCATGAACAACAGCTGGCACCCTGACTGCTTCTGCTGCGACATTTGTCAGGCAGTGTTAGCTGATGTTGGATTTGTCAAAAATGCTGGCCGGTAAGCCTGTTAATAGTGTATAGTGATGCTTCTTTGGATGATATTAATAATACCTTTGGGTTATTTCACTAAATATACAATAAAATAAATCCTTTTTTAAAGCACTGCTTCTCAGCTGAAATTGGATTCTTAGGAAGCGACACATTTGTGTGTTTTACAGTCATCTGTGTCGTCCATGTCATAATCGGGAGAAGGCTCGTGGTCTTGGGAAGTACTTTTGTCAGAAGTGCCATGCTATCATTGATGAGCAGCCTCTCATCTTCAAGAATGACCCCTACCATCCGGATCACTTCAACTGCAGCAACTGCGGGTTAGTTGGACATACAGGAAAATAACCACTCTCTCCAAGTCTGTTGTGACGCACTTTGTCCCCAGTTAGCTGGAATATTGGCGTAGTTTATATCAATTGTCGTTTGTATATAAACATTTTTGAATTATATGATGAAGTTGTAATACTTTACAGTAAGGAGTTGACTGCTGATGCTCGGGAGCTGAAAGGCGAGCTCTACTGTCTCCCATGCCATGATAAAATGGGAGTGCCGATCTGTGGAGCCTGCAGAAGGCCTATCGAAGGCCGTGTGGTCAATGCCATGGGCAAGCAGTGGCATGTTGAGGTAAGTGTGAGTGTATGAGAGAGCAAGTCTGGTTTGCAAAATGTGTTTGAAATTTTTCTCATCTGTGATGCTTATTTATATTTGGGTCATGTCTAGCACATGTGGAAATCAATATTATGAACTCGGAGTGATGTGCCAAAAATATCATGTTGCAAATACTTGAATCTGCCTTCATGGTACCCGATATACATCTCAATATTTAATCGTTGTAAAGCACCAAGAAAACACTGGAGCTGATTTTATTAAGATCGAGTGTATGCTGAAATTGCTATAATCGCCCATGCATTTGTCTGTTTGCAGCATTTTGTGTGTGCTAAGTGTGAGAAGCCCTTCCTGGGTCATCGCCATTATGAAAGAAAAGGGCTGGCATACTGCGAGACTCACTACAACCAGGTAACGTGGTGCTGTTTGGACTACAGGTCAATTCAATATTTGCTTAAGTTAAATGTAGAGCACTCCTTTTTCAAATGGAAAGAAAATCCCATTACGCGTCTAGTACTGGATTTAATCTCATTTGTACTGGGATGAACCTTGACCTGTCTAGCTTAGCGCTAGTAGTTAAAAAACAAACAAACAATGGATCAGTGATGGATCTTTTGTTGTGGCTGTTTATGGCACTGGATCATGCATGTGATCTTGTGCTAGATTAGATACAGACATGTAGCAAAGCCTTTCATGTAAATGTAGCAGTGTTGATTTTTCTAGTTTATGATCTTCATTCTCAACATGTTGACATGCTTATGGTGTTGATTATCCATATATGTCAAACATGATTATAATCTGATTGTGCTTGTTCTGCACAGCTTTTTGGTGACGTCTGCTACCACTGCAACCGCGTGATCGAAGGAGATGGTAATTAACAAGCTCTTACTTTTAATCTTCTAATAACATACATAATGTAAGGTTGTCAGGAGGCCCTTCCGGTGACTGCAGATAAACTAGAATGCTGCTATACAAGCTCAAAAAGTGTTCATGCAGTATTCATGCAGGCATTGTAGCCCCCACACCCATGATTAAATCCTAACAATCTTAAGGGGTGTGTGTGTCAAATGTGTGTAATTTCATCCTCTTTGTGGCTGAAGCAGATGTATGCGGCAACATTTTTGAAAGTTGCTAATGTAGTCATGGTTTTTGTTACAGTTGTGTCGGCTCTGAACAAAGCCTGGTGTGTCAACTGTTTCTCCTGTTCTACCTGCAACACTAAGCTCACACTGAAGTAAGTCTAATGCAGACATGCAAACACCTCTCTCTTCTCACATTCTCCAGTGCTTCACGTCCAACTCACAGTACTTGTGTGCAGCATCCCTCTGAGTGTTCTCTATTTTTGCCAAGTGCATATCTGTTTCTAATCTGCTTGTCTTCTCTTGCCGATACAAATACCGGTACGCTTCATCTTTTTTTCTTTCTCTTTTTCTAAAAACACTTCTTGTATTTCTCTCTTGTCTCTATCCTTTGTTGCCTTCCTATTGCTCTCTTGCTGGACCGCTACACTGTCCTTATAGGGACAAATTTGTAGAGGTTGACCTGAAGCCGGTGTGTAAGCACTGCTACGACCGGCTGCCTGAGGAGCTGAAACGGCGCCTTGCCAAACGTGAACGTGACACTCGTGAGAGGAAGAAGAAGGCGGTTGCTGTCTGTCCGTAACTCCTGTCTCCTCTTTTTCTCCATGCTCATCCATCTTTACTCTTTCCCTTTTTGTGGTCAGTGTCTTCATCCATATCCAATGACTTATGTCTTTATTTTACTGCATATTTTTGTGTTTCTTTGTGTAGTGGTTGTAACATCCTGGTTTTGTGAGTTCAGCTATTATTTAACAGTTTTCTTTAGTTTCTCAGTTGATGCACAATTTTTTTTTAAATTTTGACCACAAATTCACACCGGACACTTTGTAACACACACTCTAGCATCATGATGGTAAGCATAATTTGATCAAGAAAACTATGCCCAAATGTACCACCGTCTCAATTAAATGTGTGGGATGGGACCAGACAAAGTTTGGCCATCTAACATTCCTCTGATAACAGATGGTGTTGATCAAAAGTTGTTAAAATGGAAGCGCTAACTTCATGTGATGCACCTCACACATGCGTCAAAAAAGTGCTACAGCAACGTGTCCGGGTGTGATTTGCCTGGAGATTATAGAGAAGTACCACAGAACTCAAGAAACTTCTGTGCCTTGCATAAGTGTATACACATCTCATCCCCACTTTATTTGGCATGTTCTTTTCCCCATTTTTTTTACACAAAATGTCTAACATTTGAAGGTTTTCTATATTGTTAATTAAACAAAAACACATGTGTTGGTCACATAGGTGTTTATGCTCCTGGGTCAATAGTGGTTTATGTCTGTCAGCTTTCCACATCTGGATCATGATATTTTTACCTATTCATAATGTCAAGATTGGACAAGCGGATTTAGATCGTTGCTGAACATCAATTTCTAAGTCTTGCCATTAATTCTGAATTGGATTGAAGTCTGGGCTTTGGCTCGGCCATTCTGAAGGGCCTTTCACGCTGAGCACGATTAAGTGAATGCGAATGTATGACACGATGACGCTCTTGAATCGAAATAATTGATCTCTATGGAGCTGTTCACACTGGGCACGATCAATCTCAGCGCGGCAACGTGAGGTTTTTTTTCCCGACGCGTGTGTGTGTGGGGGGGGGTCCGTTGTACAAAAGGGCAAGATAGGTAATGCTAAAGCTAGCATTACCTAAAAACTATGCTAAAGTTTTTAAAACTAGTGTAGACACAGAAAAAACGTATTCCAGAAGTGAGAAGAGACTGTATGTTGAGTTCTTGTTGTTCTCATTGGTGTCTGGGAACAAATACATTTTTGATAAGTCATAGCGACTACAAAAACATTGATGGATATATATATTTTTTTTTGGTGTAATTGTAATCCCGTTTATTCTTATAATCCTTGTTCTTATTGTGCTTTCATCTATATATACATATTTTATATACTTTTTTATATTTTAAAAACAAAAAAACGGGTTTTGTCTCACTACCGTGTTATTCCATTATATTATCTTATTTTATTTTATTCATACTAAAACAGCCTGATGGGTACTCGTCAAAAAACAAAAACTTTCCGCCTCCCTTTCGGGAGTCGTGGTTGAATAATGAGTTGCGCTACCTAGTGTACAGGCATAAATTGCATTCTCAGTCAGCACCATGTATCGTGCAAGTGTGAATTTCGCATTCGGTGTGAAGGCACCGTTCATCGTCAATTCGCATTATCACGGCGCACTCCGTGTGAAATAGCCTGTACACATTCCAGTTCTTGGTTTTGAATCAAGTGTAGCTTTGGCAATATGAGTTAAGATATTGTCCTGTAAAGAAAACCTGTATCCCTGTAACAAGTTTCTTGCAGGCAGGATTAGGATTATACAGTAATTGGCTAAAGCCATCATGCTGTCATGCCTAAAAAGTTTCCCAGTAGTTGCTGATAAAAAGCATCCCCAAAATATGATGCTTCCACCATCATGCTTCACTGTGGGATTATTATTCTCAAGGTTTTCTGCTTAATGTTATGCCTTGTGCCAAGGTCAAAAAGTTCGATTTTGGTCTCCTCAGACCAGAGAACCTTTTCCCGCATTTTTGTTTAATCTCCAATGTGCATTTTGTCAAATTCCAAACAGGATTCTATATGACTTCCTATGAAATTATGGAAAAGTTGAGGGAGGGAATACTTGCACAAAGCACTGTAAATAAGTATTTTAGTAGTGTGCTTTTACGTATATTATCTTAAACAAGCAGACATGTTGCTTTTTGTTTACAGGAACAAGTTTGTGGAGTTTGACATGAAGCCCGTGTGTAAGAAGTGTTATGAGAAATTTCCCCTAGAGCTGAAGAAGAGGCTGAAGAAGCTGGCTGAAACTGTGGCCCGCAAGTAGACCTCATCACCCACAGGGGGCGCCTGAGATTCAGTGAACTTTCCTGTGCTTAATGGAATGGAGGCCATGCATTTCTCTAGGCTTGATATCCTCTTGCATTGCTACTCAGTGGTGTTCACTGTGTTATTTCAGTACTCAGCATTACTCTTCTATTTGGGGAAAGCCCAGCGAATGAGGTAAATGTTTTTCACTTATTGCTACATACTTCTGATCAGAGTGCCTCTTCATTTATTAAAATTCAGGAACCAAAATGCTTTGTTTGTTAGAAATGTGTATGAATTTTTTTTTTGTACTCAGTATATGCAATAAGAACTTCACAATAATCAGTATGTGATGTAATGTGCAGTTTACATGCTAGAATGCCTTGATTGATTTAATTGCCCTTCTAACAGAATACACTGCTTTTACTCTATAGCCAAAGCTGTTTACCTTTATATAACCCTATTTTATAATGGTATATTCTGTGAGGAAACCGGTAACGAAAGGCCATAAAAAAAAAAAAACAACTGTTTAGACGACTTAGTTTAAGTGAAATTAAATACATATTATGTCAAACTTCTACCATATCACACTTGTATGTACTATTTTATTATGATTGTTGTTGTATTAAAATACAGTGGGTTGTTCAGGTGCTATTGGAAAAGTCTTGCTGGACATTAAGTTGTAATATCTTAAATATGCAAAATGTTTTAACTGATCAAGGGGGCCAGACTAAGTCCTTTACAAAGTCCTTTAAAAATCTTATGTACTCATGGTACTTTTTATTTACATTATCATATGTGATAATCATGGCCATGGATTAGAGAAGTATTAGCTTCTCCATTTGAATTGGATTAACGAGTTATGGGGTGTTTAACTGAAATGTATAGACATGCTACGTATACATATTTTGTAACTTTCCTGGGGAAAAAACATCAACAACACAGTTCACGTACCTGGATTTGTGTGTTTAGTGTCCTATGAGCAAAAGTGTAACATTTTTACAGAAAAATGCAACACGTCTTCATCTTGGGCCAAAGATGTTGAAGGGACCAGCAACATTTTTAGTTATTCTACCTTTTTATGCATATTGTAGCTTATGTTCTGAATAATATATATATATATATATATATATATATATATATATATATATATATATATATATATATATATATATATAAAAATTTCCATTAAGTTTTCCACAGAAGAAACGTAACCATAAGTAATTACATCTAAGCTTTATATGCAACTATATTCATCTTATTTATGCTATACCATTTCACTATATCTCTAATGTGCTGAGTAATACTTTAAACATATGCAAATAAAATATGCACTCATGATTTATGTTTTGTTGCAGATGTCATTTCAAAGATCACCACTTGATGGCAATAATGTTGTGTAGCATGTTAGTTTACTAATCCGTGGTTGCGTTTGTTCAAGAGAGGAAAAACGAAGCTACAAATCTTTCGTCCATTCTTTGCACTGTTCTAGCCCCGTCCAGAATTCTCATTTAAATTTGTAAACCATGAATCAATGCTTCGAGCCTAGGGAAATTTAAAGCACAATATTACTACAAGGGACTAAGCATCTTCTCAGTGTAAATCAATTAGTGATCTGTGTTTTGTGCCATTCTCTTAACTTTCAGTTTCAAGGGCCAAAGTTAAACAATGAATCAAAGGTCCATTATTGCAACGTAGCAGAGAACAATGGAATTAGGACAAAAAGGAAAAGACGTCTAGATGCCGCCTTTCATTTATTACAAAGGAATAAGTTTGTATTCACTTGGTTTAATCTCTGTTCTATTAAGAACTACATTAATTCCCAGCATTCTTCTCTGTGGAATTTGAGACTTCGGGAGAAAAATGTGGAACAATGGAACATAGTTCCAGAGCAAAGAGAGACCTTTACAACACAAAATATATATATATATATATATATATATATATATATATATATATGTGTGTGTGTGTGTGTGTGTGTGTGTGTGTGTGTGTGTGTGTGTGAATGAGCGAGAATGAATGAAGATTTGTTATAAAGAATGTTAATCATCCTCATCTTTCGGTTAGAGATCACAACAGCAGATAGCAGATCTCTGTTATAAAAGTTTTTTATGACCTGCATATTTAATTTAGCACAGGTAAATTTGTTTTACGCTGGATGCTCTTTCTGATCCAATCCTCCTGTTTTATCCGGGCTTAGGACTCCCACTGAGCGTGCACTAGCTACCCTAATGCCACCCCAGTGGCTTGGTTTGGAGCCCAACATGGGGCTCAAATGCACAATCCTGAGATATGAGTCTCATGCTCTACCGACTGAGCTAGCAGTTTTACAGCTGGCATTAAGTTCGCTAATATAATAAATGTAACCTACACAGCATCATTTGTTCACCTCACTGTGTTAGAAATCACTCCTAATGACACCATTAGCAGCCCAGCTGCATGTTGTGCTTTCTGATATTTGTTCAAAGGTATCCTGAAAGGCCCACCAGGTCTTCCCCAGCCCTTTCAATAATGGCCTGTAAATTGGGCATAATGGTAGAGGAATGTTAACAAGTCTGTACCTTTAAAGCTTTGCTGCCAAGCTCAATAATTCATGCCATGTAAGAATAGCCATCCTTCCCTGACTTTGTTATTCAAAGGTAAAAACAAATTGATTGACTGCATTAGACATTTGGTGCTTTGACCATGTTGGGTTTAATGATTTGCCTGTGTTTGTGTGTAATGGAAGGTGGTCTGGAACGAGTGAGGTTTAGGACGGTGGGGACTAATAGTGAGTGACTGAAAATCTATCATGGTGGCGGGTTGCATGGAGAACGTCAATATGTGTCGCACACACACACAAACCTCTCTGCTGTTGGATAAAGAAAAGCGACAAGTGCAGAGCTGAAGGTGGAGTGAGGGCATGCAGGTCACAAGTGCTGAGTGCTTATCAGGTTTCTGAGCTTGGATCATCTGTATAGGTGGATATTATTGGAGGGGAAAATTACTGAAGCCCATACATTTAGTGTAACATAGTTTTTATTGATCCACAGTGTAATTACAACACCTCTAATGTATCTAAATCCACCTTTCTTTTCACGTTGGGAGGTTTGTGTGTGCGTCTGTATGATGAATTGTATTTACATGGGTGGTAGACTTTTTTTTTTTTTTTTTTTTTTTAAAGGCAGTTTGCAATTCTTGGAGTCCTCTGCAGCTTATATAATGCATTCAATTGTAGGACAAACACTGGCTTTGCATGTTTACATGCAAAGATTTTCACCAATCTGATTGCAGATTCAAAGAATAATTGTGTACATGTTTATATTTGTTTAATTGACAGATTCTTGAAACCGATTAACTAGCCAGATTCACTCAATGTCATTCATGTCAACCACAGTTTTTCTAAGGTGTTGCTGATATTACATTATTTTAGTCTAAAAAAAATATATTGAAATTCACATTCTACACCTTTTAACAGTGTCAAGAATATAGAAATGGGATTTTGTGCTGTGGGGACCAAAGCAGTAGCAGGTATGCCCACAGCAATTCTGTAGTTGTGACTCTCCATCCCATCTCAGTGGATAAAAAAAAGAATATTTTCATGTCAGTGCTGACCTGAAGACAAACTATTCTAATAATCTCTATAATTATCTATAGAGTTATGATCAAACTATAAGCATAAAGGCTTAAGAGAAAGAAATATTTTCCTGTAGTTACCTATAGGGACATAAACAAATTTTATTTCAGTATCTGAAAAAGGAAGAGAGAACACTAAAGCAAGGGCTTATTTTGGGTGTAAGCTATTTCTATGTTGTGTGCTTGGTATTTTGTTTCTTTTGTCATGTCTATGAATTTCATTAATATATATCGTCTTGATCCATGAAGTAATCTGAGTTTAATTCAAGCCTTGTTCATCTGTCCTGGCAGCCATGCCCAGCTTCTGATAAACTTAGTTTGTGGTTTCATAGTTACTATGGAAACCTAGTGCTTTATGTTTAGGTTTCACTTTATTTAAATCCCTGCATGATCCATTACAATCAATGTATAGGTTTAATGCTTTCATGCACAAACCGTTGGTCATGTTCAAAAAAAAAAAAAGAAAACACGGTCTCAACATCTTGCTAAGCTCAACGCCAGTAGTTTGAGAAACAAGTGCCGTATAATGAAGCATTAAACTATGCAAAGCTTCAGGATATACCCCACTTCAGGAGGAGAGCCAGTGCTATGTTATTATGTTCAGGTTTTGGTGAGATTCTGCTGGTCTTAAAACAGCTTAACCTTCAACCCCTTTCATTTGCTCAGGTGTGAGTTTAAATGTCATCATCAGAATCCTCTGATGAAAGATTCCTTGCCTTCACTATTTCATATGAAGTTATTAAGATTAAGCAATCAGCCGTCTTGCTCCTATTTCAGTATCTCCACAGACACTGACATTATCATTGGATTACACAGAGACTATAGTGTATGTTCTAATAACTTTGCTCCAGAGCCCAGCTCTCCGTCTTGACCGATATCCTGGGAAGTGTGCTGTTCATGTCATGACATTTACTCAGTTTTTCATGAACTTTAAAATTCTGCAGACTGCATTAAGCAGCATAATAGATCTGCAGGCACTGGGTTCTCATGACAGTCAGCCTTCAAATCTATGGCAATAAAATTCACGACTTTTGGTCACATACAATGTTGCCAACTGTTTATTGGGGTGAAAGTAGCTAATGGATGCTCAAAAAGTTGATAGAATGTAGCAGTTGATGCCATAGAAAAGTTGCACTTTTATTGATTTGTCATAACCAGTTGCATAGCAGAAGGTGTTACATAATAATAAAATGTGATGTGTCCGTGAGAACAAGAAATTAGTTTGTGCCGATACATAGTGGTTAGCACGTTCGCCTCACACCTCCCGGGGTTCAAGTCCCACCAGGGCCGTGTGTGTTGAGTTTGCATGCTCTCCCCGTGCTGTGGGGGTTAACTCCGGGTACTGCGGTTTCCTCTTCCAGTCCAAAGACATGCATGGTAGGCTGATTGGCGTCTAAAGTGTCCATAGTGTATGAATGAGTGTGTGATTGTGCCCTGCGATGGACTGGCACCCTGTCCAGAGTGTACCCCGCCCGGTGCCCCGATGCTCCCTGGAATAGGCTCCGGGTTTCCCCGTGACCCTGAAAAGGAGTAAGCGGTGGAAGATGAATGGATGGATGTTCTTTGAGTGATTTGCTAAAAGATGAGAATAAGGAAAATTGGGTAAAATGTTGTTAGTTATGGATACTAACAGTTAGGATTAAAAGTTTGATCCACACTCTATAAAGATAGAAAAGAGAAGCCATGAAATATGGTCCACAAAGACCATGGACCGAGTAAAATCATGTTTGGAGAACATAGATACAACCCACCCTAACTTCCTGCTGATTGGACCAAAACCTTTTGGGTTCCGCAGAACTCGGTAGAGTTAAAACCCTTGGACACCATAGAAACAATGAGTTCTCTTCTACCAACACTTTTCAAAAGGTACTCCCCAATCAACATCTTCAGGGAGCCCTCATCAACTGACAGCTGCAAGAGTATTCTTCAAACTCAAATCATAAGGAGTTCTCTTCAACCAGCATCTTCCAGGAGTTCTCTCTTCAACTAACATCTGCAAGAGTGCTCTGCAATCAACATCTGCATGAACTGGTTCTGGCAAAGCTTCCTAACTACGGTTGTGAAAGAACCAGGAGAACTGCTGCCAAGCTTATGAGACTCCACTCCATTCACCATTCCAAGTGGTCCTCCTAGATGACGATCAAAACTAACCAGACCTCTGATGAGTCTCCACCAAACGCAAGTATGCACCTCCAAGTCTCAGTTGAAGCTGGTGTATTTAATAGATCCTTTCTAAAAGAAAGGGAAAATTAAATTAATTGTTGGTTTGTTCAGGTTGAGGTCTAAGAAACTAGGGAGCCATTCAAACTAGGGAGCCATTCATCTTCATCAAAGCTACTTTCACCCCCTTTTGTATTTGTGTGTGTGTGTGCTTATGTATTAGTTTAGTTTCTATGTATTCAAGTAGTTTATTAAAGTCTCGTCTGATTTTAATAGCAAGTGTCTCGTTTATATTTATGATTAATTGTCTTAAGTTGTCTGATCTTTTTACCGTGCTCTTAATTCATGTTTAACATCAGGATATTATTACCGCTGGCCACAGGATTAATATCCTAGCCAGACTTAATAAGATACATTAAGTTTAACTCATCGCTAGACGAACAGTTGATCAGTTGTTGAAATATTAAGTTTGCCCTTTTCCCCTGTTTTCAGCTCAATCTAACAAAGGAAAAGCTCATTTCCCTACACAATGGAAAGTAACTGGTCTTTGGAAACAATGCTGGTCACTGATTGGTCAGTGGGAAACAATTGTGATCAGTGATTTGTCAGGGAGAAACAATAGTAATCACAGACTGGTCACTGGGAACATAGGCTCACACTAGCACAACTCAGTCAGGCTTTACACACTGGTGGTGAGTCCAGTGAACCTGCTTTCTCAATTTGTATAACCAGCAGCTTGATGTGAGCTGGAAACCTGTATTGAGTGCAGGACAGTTGTTAATGTTGAAATAAAGTCACTAAAGGGGTCTTAAAAGTTGTGACAATTCTAGCGATAAAGTCACTATGTTGGCAACACTGGTCATATAGGATATGAGGGAATATGGGATGGTATGACAAAATCTGTCAAATATAAATATAAAATATGTTAATTTCCACACATTCTGTTACACTAGAACTTGGTTTCAGGTCTTGTTCCTGCAGGAGGAGGAGGAGTTCTGCAGTCTGATGGCCTTTGGTGGTGGGGGGGTGTTGGGGGTTAGATTAAATGATTTTTTCAGGTGGTGTTCAATACTACATATTGATGGTATTGGTATCCTGGTGAATTTGTTTTCTTTAAATGACTTTTGCAGTGCATTGTGGAGGAGATAAGAGGAAGTGAGAGGTATCGTTGATCGTTTTCTATATCTTTGTCTCAAACACTTCCACCGAAGGACTCAGCCTTCCTGATAAGCTTGTTTATCCGGATGGCATCAGCTGCTGTCAGCTTACTGCCCCAGCACATTACAGCTCAGTGCTCCTTGATCAGTAGAATCGTTAAATTATTTAGTTAAATAGCTATAGAAGAATGTTAAGCTGGTCATTCTTAGCATACTTAGATGGTCATGCTCTTTTCGATTGTTTTTTCGATTTTAGCCTGCTCTGTTTAAGTGACATGCTGCAGTATAGGAATTATCAGGTGTCCAAACACGAACTGTTAAAATAGTATTGTTTTTGCTAGGACTTTTCTTCTCCTCCTCCCCTTTTTTCTTTAAAATGTATTGTTAGATGAGTGCAGATGAAAGTGTAAGTCTCAGAGACATGAAACAGAAAAAGGCTTCAAAAATAATCAGACCTGACACAAGCTCTTGATGACTAAAACAAGCATCTTCAAAAACAGTTTCTTTCCTTTTGCCATCAAAGAACTCATAACTGCTCTTCAGAAACTGCTGCAAGTCTGCACAGACTATACTTAATAATCTGTGCTCTTATTTCTACTTCAATCACTACTGCTCCTCCTGGTTTCGGTCTATATCTGATCAGTCTAAATCTGCACTCACTGACTGAGTATTAACACACATTTCTTGCATGTGATATCTTGTACTGTGTATTATTTTTTGTTGATTGTTGAGCTGTACCAAACAATTGTTTCACCAATATTTTGTTGTGTGGAAGTAACAGAATCTTGAAACTTGGAACCTTGGAGTAAGACAAGCCCAATCAGCCCAAGAGGGTGATTTAGCACAGCATCTTGCATTTTGGCTAACAACGCCTACACAGCAAGGTTCACATTATACCTTGGCCTAAACATGATAAAAAAAAAAAAAAAAACCTTAGAAAACCATTTAGCTTCACCATTTTTATTTTTGTATTAATTTGCATAATTTTTTCACCACTTCTACAACAAATTTGTTCAAATCTTAACAAAATTGCCTATAACCATTTATAGACTCACAGAAATTGTACAGAGATGCTGGATAATTGGCTTATTTTGAATAGTATATAATTACTGAAATTTTTGCCTACAGGTGACTAATGTGACCAAAACATGGTCCAATACATGTACAAATCAATACATGGGAGGATGCCAAAAGGGCAAAACTTATGTCCATTCATTCATTCATTCATTCATTCATTCATTCATTCATTTGTCTTCAGTAATCACTTTACCCAAGTCAGGATTGTCCTCCATTCAGAGAATATCCCAGGAACACTGGAGATATTAGGGAAAGGATACACCTTGGATATGATGCCAGTCTATTGCAGGACACAAACAAATCACATACTCATTGACATCTATGGGCAACTCAACATAGCCAATTCAAGTTCTACCATATCTTTTTGGGTGATCCATATAACCTAGAGGAAACCTACATAGACCGCAAGAGAACACACAAAACACCTTGCAGACAGTAATCTGAGTTCAGGATTGAACTGTAGACACTGGAGCTGTGGGGCCAAATTAACACCAAATTTGATGCATTTATGTCATATGGGGTGGCTGTGGATCAATTGGTAGAGCAGGTTGTCCACTAATCTTAGGGTTGGCGGTTCGATTTCCGGCCCACATGACTCCACATGCCGAAGTGTCCTTGGGCAAGACGCAGAACCCCAATTTGCTCCTGATGGCAAGTTAGCGCCTTGCATAGCAGGTCTGCTACCATTGGTGTGTGAGTGCGTGTGTGAATGGGTGAATGAGACACAGTGTAAATCGCTTTGGATAAAAGCGCTATATAAGTGCACCATTTACATGATTTGAGGTTGCCTGCCAGTTTTGCTATGTGTATAATAATAAGGGATGCCATAAATACCCAAAATAGTTTCTCTGCACTCACGTGTTTAATCAAGCTGAAAAGTTCCATACTGCTTTTTTTGAGCTAGCTTATAAGAGTATTTGGAATGTTTGAAGACCAAGTAAAAGAAAATAATTTATACCAAGACATTTAGTGTGAGTCAGGTTTCACAAATGTTCCTTCATTATTAAATATATTAAAATAGTGATCCCAGATAAGAAGGTTTGCATATACTTTTCTAAATGTGATATAAAGCTTATGTAATGATTATCCCCTTACCCCAAGTACATGGAATATTTTTTGTCCATTTCATTCTTCATGACTTGTATAATTTCTCTGTTGCCAGACATCATTCGCTGGCTGAAGACCAAGAGGGTCAGTTCTTATCAAAATGTTTTTCTGTTCATGATTGACTTTGTTGTCTTTTTATAAGAAAGATCCACAATAAATTTTTACCTAACTTTTTATCTAAAAAATATATATATCCTACCCCCCACACACACACACATTCCTGTTAATTGCCATTTCTTAATTACTTTACAAACTGAGCAAATGGCTACTTAAAAATGCTTTGCTATCTTCTTATAGCCTTCTCCTAGGCATCAATCATTTAATGAAATAATGAAATAATTTTCAAAGTGCTAGACAGCTAGAGACAGCTAGACAGCTGTTTAGAGGAGCCCATGGCGGCTGATGGTTGGGACATGGTTTAGGAGTCAGAGTTTTTATAAAGCTTTAGAATTTGCATCACCTGGCTTTTCCTAATGATTATTATAAACAAGCTATAGCTCTAAAGAGCTAATGAAAGTCTGAGAGCATGGTAAAAGTTATCTGAGAGCTCAAATGTTTGCATTGTGCTCCTTTCCTTTTTTTTTTTTAGTCAAAATTTTTCAAAAACTAAAATAATACACTAATCTTGCTTAAAACGTTGAACATAATGTTTTGTCTTTACCTTTATGCCTTTTGTCATAACATTGGATTATAAGACCACTTGAGGTATTTTGGCAGGTTATTTAATGTAATATGTGGATTTGTGTATTGCATTGATCTTCCAACAATAAAACTTGTGCTTTTTGTTGACAGTAGTGATCTACTAGTGATCTTTGAAGTGCATTTATTGGTCTTGTGATATTTTAACATGCTCTTGATGAGAAGTGACATAGCAATGAAAGTCAGGCCATCCATTTTAAGTCAGACACCACAGGCACAATCACCTGATTATTCCAGACAGATCTACAGGGGAACTGGCGAGAATACAAAATTAGAGTGTGCTCCCGCCTGCCTTCTAGTGCAAAACCCAGCAAATCCAGGTGGTGAGAATGAGCGATTTATTCAAGCCAGCCAGAAATTCGATGTGACTGAAGCTGATAGTTTTATCCCATGGAAGAGTTGACTTTATGATCATTACAATTATATTGTGCAGTGGTACAGTGAAAAACAAAGCTTTGATTTGATTGTCAGGTCCCAGTTTTTGAGTTTTCAGATATTATTACACTGATGTATTGTTTAGTGTAGTATAAACTTTCATTTTGGGATATACTGTATATATTTTTTGTAATGTGGACTAAGGTATTGAGTGTGACATATACAAGGCTTGTTTAATCTTTAATTAGTAAGGACTTTAAAGCCCATTTGTTCTTAAACAATATGCTGTGTAATCTAAATTTTAAACAGTGATCCAATTTGCTGTGTTTTTTGTGGCTTTGTACTCCTGCAGAAATGAAAAAGACACAGTGACTATATCAGGTATTTGGGGAAAACATATAGCTGTTTTAAATTTATTATTATTCAAACCTTAAGAAGAGGGAGACCGATTAACACACTCTTGTCAAGTTTGGTACTGTACAGTAATTTTACATTACTACTATTTTTAAACAAGAAATGCACATCTATATGAACAGATGGTGCACCCAAAAAAAAAAAAAAAAAAACACAAATATATTTTTAATGAACTTAATTAATTTAGTTAAATAAAATTCATTATACAGTCTGAGGTTTAAAGATAAACTATAGAAATATATAAGAATTATAGTGAGAATTCCATTTTGAATGCCACTAGAATAATGCATGCATGCTTGAAAATTAAAGTTCAAATTCAGTAATGAAGTACATTGTTTATTTGTGATTTTTACTGTGCTGCAAATAACTTTCCATGACATTTCGTTGTAATTAAATGGTCAATCATATTACATTTTAAGTAGAGAGTTTCCAACTTTAATGCAATTTAATTACTTTTATATTGTACTTGAAGTATGCTCTCCCTGTGTCCGTATGAGTTTTCTCCCACCTTTAAAAAATATGCCAGATGAATTGCCTGTTAAATTGTCCCAAGGATGAAAAGGTGAGAGCATGATGTATGTGATAGACTAGTGTGCATTCATTTATATGCATATACATAAATTAATCAGTGTTCAGATGGAGCTTTTTTTTAATACAAGTAAAAAAAAAAAACCTTATGTATAAATGCGCTACTGCTAATGCACTCAAATAATGTTTACTGTCATTAATTGGTAGCTGCCATTAAGCTATGCCCAGAACCTGCAGGTGTTTTCTCAGGACAGTTTATAGAAACAATTAAGCTCTGAATAATGAATTTTAATCAAGATGGAACATATATCAGACCCATAGGGCTGGAAGTACAGCCTAGAGGAAGAGATAATAATAATTTACCATCAAAACATGTAATGTGTGGGTGCCACGGGCAGGTAGATGCTATCACAGAATCAGTTTATTTAAACTTCATGATTGCAATCTCCATAGCAGTGTTGAAATAAGAACAGGAGGGTTCAGTGGCAACACGTGGCTGTTTACAGTTGGACATTGTCCTTAGTAATGCATGTCTGCAAAGACCAGGAGGTATGAAAGTATTACTATAATTTATTTTCTGTATGGTTCAGTATAGCAACAGGGTGAGTATATGAGGCCAGACACTGCTGTGTGTTAAACATTCAGAATTGTGGAACTTAGCTATCTTTCAACATTCGTAATTAGAAATTAGAAACTTTTTATTTACCAAATATGTAGGGAACACAGGAATTTGACTGGAATTTAGAGTGTACCATACATGCTTTGGGTACTACACATTTAATTGTGCTGTACTTTCTTTGGCCTAAACTGACACAAACTATACATTTCTTATGTTTTTAGTTTAATTTGAAGAAAACTATAAAGACAGTTGGGTGATAGATGAGTGGATGAATGGCTGGCTGCATGGATGGGATGGATGGATGGATGAATGGATGGAAAGATATACTGTATGGATGTATAGATGGATGACAGGTGGAAGGATAGAGGGATAGATGGCCAGATGGGTGGGTTGAAGGGTAAATGGTTGGATACATGGATGGAAGATGGAATGAATGTTGGATATGTGGATGGATGAAAGATGGATGTAGGATTTATGGTTGGATATATGGATGGACTGAAGATGGGTGGATGGATGGATAGATATACAGATGAGTAGATAGACACTTTATAGACCCTTTTTTTAATGAGTAAGCTACAAGCTCATCTCCAAACATGCAAAATATAATAATGATACAATTAAACTTTTTCCACTATTGCATGAAATCTAGTAATCTGGGAGCAGTCAGTAAAATTGGAATGGAGAGTTTGTGCAACAACCTATACATGACCAGTCAGAAGTTTTTCCCCCACACAATTGGCTGTAAATTTTAAATACTTAGAAGAGCTGTCTGTGACTTTCTTTTATTGGAAATAACCTAGACCTAACTGGAAACGGCCCAGATCTTGATCACTCTAATGAGGCACTTGTAGCAGACAACACATTTGTCTTTGAAGTGATAATAGCACCGCCTATTCTTTTATCAGGAAGCTGAACAGGTTTACTCTCTGAGTGCACCTGCCTTTAATAAAGCAGTAATTTGGAGTCCCATTAGGATCTGAAAATGACCAGTTAGTAAGTGCTTAAATACAAAGCAGGTCTTTGCTGGAATTCTTTAAGATAATTAGACAGTCATCATGGGAGGAAAATGTCAGCTCAGGATAAAAACAGTAAACGTTAAGGTGGTTTCACACTGAGTGCGACATGATAAAGCAAAGTGAATTGCTGATGAGCATACTTTCACACTGAACATGAAACATGAACCCTTCGGCTAATTGACGCCTGCACGATGGCAGGTGGATGGTGGCGCTGACTGAGAATGCATTTTACACCTGCACACTAGGTGGCACAACCCACTATTCAGCTGATCTGCCTTTCATCTTTGACCACTGAGAAAAAGAATCACTTAAATGTTTACGCACAGCACCACAACACAAACTGTTGAGAAGCACAGAAACTATCTTTACTTATTTTATGTGTATTCCACACAGAAAGGGAGGCAGAAAGTTTTTTTTTTCTTCCGTGTTTTTGAACAGCATCATCAAGCTGTTTTAAATATTATATATCAGTAGTTCTAGTGAGTGCTGGTGCTTATAGATATTATGTATTAATCTCAGTTATCCAGTTCCCAAAAAGCATGTGAATGGCTTTTTGCAAATATGTACATTCAGGTTCTATTCTTTTTCTCAGTGATAAGCAGGTGTCAGAAACGAAAAGTCGTGCAGCACCATCTTGTGTACTGGGGTATTTCTGCATTTCAATAAGCGCCATCTACTGTCAGGGAGAGAATTTGCACTATCATTCAGTGTTTCACCCGTAGAAATGCTAAGAAAAACAGACTGTTTAACATGCTGCGAAAAATGACTGGTATGAACAGACCCTAAGGCTGATTTATACTTCTGCATTAACGCTTATTGCATCCTTGCAAAACGGAGAGGGGGATCATGAGTATGCCCTGAAAGATTGGTAGCCTTTGTGTGATATGTAGAGAAACTGCCATATTTTAGATTTAGAATTTGTGTAGTATTTAGCCAGTATGTACATTACCTCCAGCTTAGAAATCAGCCTAGCATAGTTTTTTTTTTTTTTTTTTTTAACAAGGACATGGCTTCTGTGCTAATAATGACATCAAAGTATTCTTCAGAGAAAAAGTTTGCTTGCAAGTCTAATTTTTGGAGCAAATCTAAAACTACTACAGAGATAGCATATAAAGTAGTAATCTGTAATACATACAGTAGTTACACTTTAAAAATACGAACTGAAGTGTACTTTGTTTTGGGCCAATTCTGTGATGAATCAATGATTATTTGCAAACTTGTTGCTTCTTCACTGGTTGTTTTAGTTTTACTTAATGAATTATGTCTGTTTTCTATCCTGATTACAGCAGGAGTCTGTTGCTTGAAATTCTGCTTCAAGCAGCAGTCTCCCCCTCCTCCTCACTCATTCACACACACACACACACACACACACACACGTTGTCCACCACACACCAGTGGTGGGCAACATAATTTTGAAGAAGGCCCTAGGGCCTGGCCAAAGACACTTTATCTCTTCTGGCTTCCTCAAGGGAACAAGATGAACAAATTTGAAATGTAATGTTCCATCCAATCTGAAGTTTGGACTATTCCGAACATCTTACTCCTCATCTTCTTCTCTGAAATTGTATCTATTGAGTGATGGTCTGCACTGGTTCTCTACATGTAATACTGCATTTCAAATCTTTCCATTCAAACTGCATCCTAATCTCTCTTTTTCATTCTCCCACCTTATCATTCGATGGAACCTTACAATACATACATTTACCTGAATATGTTTACTTTGAAAATGAATGTGACCAAATCCAGAACACTGGATTCCTCTGAGAAGTTTCACAGGAAAATAACAGCCAGATAGTGGAAATAACACCAAAATTGGAGGCCCTGGTTTTCACTCGAATAGATGTTCATTTCTTTCCAATCATGAGGTCACACAGACCCTTGTTATATAGGAACAGAGTGTTCAACAATGAAAGTCTAAATTGATAGGAGAGGCTGGTAACTAATGATCCATCAAACTGAAAAAATCACATTTTCCTCTTTTCTTAAGGAATAAAAAAAAAAAAAATATATATATATATATATATATATTATAAAAGCATAGTTCATCCACAGCTGTGTGTTCACCCGAATGGGAGAAGTAAAATTTCGTTTATGTAAGTCATCTAAGCCATAAGGCCACCTTCAAATGATCAGTGTTTTGCAGTTTGCTCACCGCTAAGGTAGGTGCACCATATGAATGGTAAATGTTGTTTTTTTTTTTACTGTGCAATTGAAGCAGTGGTACATCATCAAGAGACAAAGATCATTCATAAGGCTAGCCCATTCTTCTAACCCTTGTGTTTTAAATCCAGCACATACCTACTTTAAACCTAAAAACACTGTTCTGGTTACAATGTTCTGGTTTTGATCATCCTTTGAAAAAGGTGGGAGATAAAGGTGTCACTTGCTACATCACATTTGAGGGATCATCTTATTGGTTTTGCTTTGAAAGTGTCAGTGTAAACTGGGCCAAAGTTGAATTCAAGCCAAGTTTAAGTGCTGCATCAAGGGATCAAATCCAAGAGGTGTGCACTGCCGAGAACCATGTTGTCAGCATTCTCTCTCCATCAGGAACAATGGTTTCACCAGCACAAAGCAGTTTTGATCATCTGCAGGTGGCCTAATGCTACAATCCATTGTATTCAGAACTGGGGAAAAAACAACCCCTGACAATGGAATGGTCATTCAATTAAGAATTCACAGTCAAGAACTCTGGCAGCATCCAACTTGCCTGAGTTCTCTGACATAAGCACACTTGACCTCACAATAATATGGTGGCACACACAGTCAACAGTAAACTGATTTCCCTTTGCTTTATTTACTAGTAAATAAGATTTGATACTACTTGATTAATAGCAGCTGACCTATTCTATACTGTACAGTATGTCATAGAAATAAATCTCTCTCTCTCTCCCTCACACACACACACACACACACACACACACATATATTCAAAATAGACTAGCCTTACAAATATAACTTTGCTCTGGGCAAAGCCCTAGAGCATGTTCAGAACTCTTGGAAAATCAACGTTTCTAAGTTCCAAATATGATGGATTGTAGTATAATTGACATGAATTCCTGGCTTCTCATTAATCCTTTAAAATCTGTATCAAATGATTGAAAATAGCTTCTCCTAATTATATGCCCCCTAGTCTGCTGTGCACAGCATTATCAGCCATGGATCATGTCTTCAGTGAAATTTACAGTGCAGACTCCTCATAGTATTTCCTGTCACACATGAGAAAGATGTCTTCACTCAAGCAAAACAGGAAGACCTATCATGTTGACATTTCCAGTTAGAGTAACTACTCCTCTCTGAGGAAAGCTCAAAGGGGGAAGATGAGAAAGCATGTTTGTTGGTCCATCCAGCCATATCAGGAATCCAGCAGAGAACAAAACC